>CM075962.1:10889323-11019323 GCA_038048745.1 Coluber constrictor foxii | reverse complement strand
GTTCCTAAGTCAAGGAGTACCTTTATGGAATTTGATATACATTTTTCCCCACAGTAATACAGAAAGGTACATGGTAAACATGTCTTGAGATCAAAGCAAACACTTGGTTCATCTCCAGTGTATATTTCTGACTCCTCCTCCTTCTCCTCTTCTTCTCCTTCTCCTCCTTCTCTTCCTCTTCTCCTCCTCCTCCTCCTCCTCCTCCTCCTCCTCCTCCTCCTTCTCCTTCTATTCCTCCTCCTCTTCTTCTTTTTCTTCTCCTTCTCCTCCTCTTCTTCTCCTTCTCCTTCTCCTCTTCCTCTCCTCCTCTTCTCCTCCTCCTCCTCTTCTTTTTCTTCTCCTTCTCCTCCTCCTCCTCTTCTTCTCCTTCTCCTCTTCCTCTCCTCCTCCTCCTCCTCCTCCTCTTCCTCCTCCTCCTCCTCCTTCAGAGCAACCTGGAATTAAGAAAAAAATTCCTAACAGTGAGGACAATTTGGACAAGTGGAACTGCTTGCTTTCAGAAGTTGTAGGGGCTTCATCACTGGAGGTTTTAAAGAAGAGTCTGGACATCCATTTGTCTGAAACGGTAAAGGGTCTCCTGTTTGAACAGGGGGTTGGACTAGCAGATCTTCAAATTCCTTTCCAGCTCTGTTATTCAATTCTCCAAACTAGAACAAGAAGCAATGGATGGAAATTAATCAAGGAGAGAAGCAACCTGGAATTAAGGAGAAACATCCTAACAGTGAGGACAATTAACCAGGGGAATACCTTGCCTTCAGACGTTGTAGAGGTTTCATCACTGGAGGGTTTTAAGAAGAGACTGGACAGCCACTTGTCTGAAATGGTATAGGACAAGGGGGCCAGGGGTGCTATTCAGCAGGTTCTGACAGCTTCTGGAGTACCAGTAGTGGAAATTTTGAGTAGTTTGGAGAACTGGCAAATACCACCTCTGGCTGGCCCCAGAGTAGAGTGGGAATGGAGAGTTTGCAAAATCCTTCCCCCAGGAGTGGAGAGGGAATGAGGATTTTGCAGTATCCTTCCCCTGGAGTGGGGTGGGAATGGGAATTTTGCAGTATTCTTCCCCTGCCATGCCCACCAAGCCACACCCACCAAGCTACACCCATAGAACCAGTAGTAAAAACATTTGAATTCCACCACTGAGGGGTGCCATACTCATGTCATCATGGTGGTATCACGTGACGTATCAGGATATTTTTCCCCTTCACTAAGCCGGGTGTGAGCGTGGCCGGCACATGACACATCTGGCCCATGGGCTGGGAGCTTGACAGTCCTGGTATAGGGTCTCTGGCGTGAGTTAGGGGGTTGGACTAGAAGATCTCCAAAATCCCTTCCAGCTCTGTTATTCAATTCTCCAAACCACCTGAAGGCAGAACAAGAAGCCAATGGATGGAAACTAATCAAGGAGAGAAGCAAACCTGGAATTAAGGAGAAACTTTCTAACAGTGAGGACAATTAAACATTGGAACACCTTGCCTTCAGAAGCTGTAAGTGCTCCATCACTGGAGGTTTTTAAAGAAAAGGTAGACAACCATCTATCTGAAATGGTATAGGGTCTTGAGCAAGGGGCTGGACTAGACCTGAAAGTCCCTTCCAGCTCTATTCCAATTGATTGATTGATTGATGTTACTCAGTTTGGGTAAACAAGCTCAGAGAGCACCAAGAACCCCTAATAATATGCCCACGGTAGCATCTTTGATTTACCCGTATTTTTCAGAGTATAAGATGCACCAGAGTATAATACACAGCTGAGTTATTGGGGAGGAAAATAGGGGAAAAAAATATGCCTACCAGGTATTCAGCTAGCTAGCATCCTTAATCTGGTCAGATTCAGCACATTAGTTTGCAGGTTTTGAGCACACGCGCGCATCTTTTATCCCCTACTTGGGGATAAAAAATAGCTGCTAAAGCACAGCTGATCTTTGGAGAGAGAAGCAATGAGAAAAGCAGGCAAAGCACAGAGATTGCTTCACTTGCTAGCGCCTTGTTAGGGCTGGAAAAAAGCTTCTAAAGCACATCTGAGAGTTGGAGAGCAGGCAAAGCACAGGAAGATCGCTTCACTGAAAAAAGCTTCTAAAGCACAGCTGAGAGTCGGAGGGAGCAGGTGAAGCACAGACATCGTTTCTCTCATTAGCACCTCATTAGGGCTAAAAAAAAGCTTCTAAAACACACTGAGAGTCGGAGAGAGAAAGCAAAGCATGGAAGATCACTTCACTGCAAAAAAGCTTCTAAAGCACATCTGAGAGTTGGAGAGCAGGCAAAGCACAGAAGATCGCTTCACTGAAAAAAGCTTCTAAAGCACAGCTGAGAGTCGGAGGGAGCAGGTGAAGCACAGACATCGCTTCACTCATTAGCCCCTCATTAGGGCTAAAAAAAAGCTTCTAAAGCACACTGAGAGTCGGAGAGAGAAAGCAAAGCATGGAAGATCACTTCACTGCAAAAAAAGCTTCTAAAGCACAGCTGAGAGTTGGAGGGCAGGCAAAGCACGGAAGATCGCTTCACTGAAAAAAGCTTCTAAAGCACACTGAGAGTTGGAGAGAGAAAGCAAAGCATGGAAGATCACTTCACTGCAAAAAAGCTTCTAAAGCACAGCTTAGAGTTGGAGGGAGCAGGCAAAGCACGGAAGATCACTTCACTGCAAAAAAGCTTCTAAAGCACATCTGAGAGTCAGAGGGAGCAGGCAAAGCCCGAAAGATCACTTCATTTGCTAGCACCTCATTAGGACTGAAAGAAAGCTTCGAAAAAGCTACATTCGGAGTATAAGACACACCCAAATTTTCAGCCTCTTTTGGGGGGGAAGTGTGTCATATACTCAGAAAAATATGGTATCCCTTGTATTTTGTTCCTTATACTTATTATCTTGGTTGACCATCTTAGATAATTACAGTTGGGGATTATTATTTTGCTTGCTTGCTTTTGCTTAGCTGTACACTATCCAGAGCCTCCATTAGGGCAGTTTCCCCCTTACTAAAAAAAATAAATAACAAGCACATAAATAAAATACTCACACATAGATTTAATGACCGTCCGAAAAGCCATAAAAGTCATCTCTGGGAAGGGCACTCGCAGGTTCGCCTATCTCTTTGATTTCCATCACACCATCCAGAGAGTTTGCACAAAATCAATGGAAGAGGTTGTCTGGATAATTGTGTTTGGTGTTAATTGATATTGTGATCATATCCTACCCTGTCTCCTTTTCATTTAAAGAGATTTAAGGATCTATTCAAGTTCTAAATTGGTATAAGATGTCAGTAATGGCTGGGAAGTCAATAATGGACTGGATTAAGGCCAAAAACTGGAGCTTAATCCAAAAAAATAAGCTTCAGATTGGATGGGTAAGTGGGGAGGAAACAGAGGCATGAAACTTAAGAGGAAGAATTTTTGTGGCTTGTTTAAGTAGTGAAGAAATCCATTAAGCGCCAAGCTTTTATAAAAATAGCGGCTTATTTGCCATTCGGATGGCCAGTTTGCTGAGTAAAATTGAAGAGTTAAAAAAAAATGTGTCTCCCTCTGAAAGAAAGAACATAAATTGACAGCTTTCCAACTAAATGGACTGCAGCAGTTTTGGTACAGATAGTCCTCGACGTGCAACAGTTCATTTAGTGACCGTTTCAAAGTTACAACGGCATTGAAAAAAAGTTTCTTAAGACCGTTCTTCGGACTTAACCATGGTGGCATCATCCCCATGGTCACGGGATCAAAATTCAGACGCTTCGGCCAACTGACTCCTGTTTATGACGGTTGCAGCATCCCAGGGTCATGTGATCCTCTTTTGTGACCTTTTGACAAGCAAAGTCAAATGGGGAAGCGAGATTTATTTTACAGCCGTGTAATTAACTTAACAACTGCAGTGATTAAACTTAACAACTGTAGCAAGAAAGGTCATACAATGAGGCAAAAACTCAACAACTGTCTTACTTAGCAGTAGAAATTTTGGTTATGGTCATAAGCAGAGGTGGAATTCAGCTGGTTCGGACCAGTTCGGACAAACTGGTAGCTCCGACGATCAGCTGGCTCTGCCCAGCTGCCCCTGCCCTATCCTGTCCTTTATTTCCTGCTTTCTAGCTCATCTCAATCGTGCGGAACAGCTGATTCCCCCATCCCTCGCTGTTCTACTTACCGTTGCTGACTTGTAAGCAGCTGAGCTTCTAAATGCAAAAGCTTCTAAAGTAAGCAGCTGAGCTTCTGAATGCTCCATTTTCAGCACGAAGCGCACTCTCACTGAACCGGTTGTTAAATCAGCAGCATCCCACCACTGGTCAAAAGTCAAGAATTGCATTGTACATCAAAAGCGTGGGTGAAATCCAGCAGGTTCTGACAGGTTCTGGAGAACCGGTAATGGAAATTTTGAGCAGTTCGGAGAACCGGTAGCAGAAATTTTGAGTAGTTCGGAGAACTGGCAAATACCACCTCTGGCTGGCCCCAGAGTGGGGTGGGAATGGAGATTTTGCAGTATCCTTCTCCTGGAGAGAGGTGGGAATGAAGATTTTGCAGTATCCTTCCCCTGGAGAGGGGTGGGAATGGAGATTTTGCAGTATCCTTCCCCTGCCACGCCCACCAAGCCATGCCCACCATGTCACACCGCGCCCACGAAGTCACGCAGACAGAACCAGTAGTAAAAAAAATTGGATTTCACCACTGATCAGAAGCACTAGAAGGCAAAATAAGAAGCAATGGATAGAAACTAATCAAGGAGAGAAGCAGCCTGAAATGAAGGAGAAACTTCCTAACAGTGAGGACAATTAACCAGTGGAATAACTTGCCTCAAAAAATTGTGTTTTTTTTTAATTAGTTTTATATGCCGCCCTTCTCTTCTTCTCAGGGCGGCTTACAATGCGTTAAGCAATAGCCTTCATACTTTTGTATATTTTTTAATACAAAGTCAGCTTATTGACCCCACAAACTGGGTCCTCAATTTACCCACCTTAGAAAGAATGGAAGGCTGAGTCAACCTTGAGCCTCGAACTTGCAATAATTGCAGACAGTTGAATGTTAATAACAGGCTATCTAGCCTGTTGAGCTATCTGAGGATGCTCCATCACTGGATGTTTTTAGAAGAGACTGGACATCCACTTGTCTGGAATGGTCTAGGACGGGTGTCAGCAACCTGCGGCTCTGGAGCCACATGTGGCTCTTTGGAGACTCTACTGTGGCTCTCTGTTGGGTGATTCCACCACTGACTGGCTCCACCCCTCGCCCTCCCCTCCCAGTCACTCCTCACCTGGCCTGAGAACGTAAGGGCGACGACGGGGGTGGAGAAGCAGCAGAGACTGAGAGATACAGAGAGAGGGGGAGAGAGAGGGGAGGGAGGGAGGGAGCGGGGAGAGATGTTGAAAGGATTTTGTGGTTCCTGGTGTTTTTTAACAACCAGTGCTCTGCCGTAATGACCAGCTGGGTAAGCGTGGCTACGGGATCATGTGACTGGTGGAAATGAATGACGTTGAGTTGGCCACGCCCACCCAGGTTTTGTAGCTCACCATGTTTTCTTTTCTGTCCAAATGGCTCTTTGAGTGTTTAAGGTTGCAGACCCTTGGTCTAGGGTCTTAAAGATGGGTTTGAACTAGAAGACCTCAGATAGCTCAACGGGCTGAATAGCCTGTTATTAAGATCCAGCTGTCTGCAAATACACCAGTTCGAGGCTCAAGGTTGACTCAACCTTCCATCCTTTCTAAGATAGGTAAATTGAGGACCCAGTTTGTGGGGGCAATAAGCTGACTTTGTATTAAAAAAATATACAAAAGTATAAAGGCTATTGCTTAACGCCTTGTAAGCCGCCCTGAGTCTCCGGAGAAGGGCGGCATATAAATCTAATTTTTTTTTTAAAAAAGGGTCCTTTCCAACTATATTATTCTATTAACTCTTTAGATCTTCAATGGAAGATTGAACTCCAAAACGTAGCAGCCCTGGAGAATAGGAATACACAGAGCAACAAACCAATAGAATAACATCGCAGTTGCATCAGTGATGCAATTTTACAATTGGTAAGTTTGCCTCTCATTCTTGCTTTCTAAATTTGAGCCTGCCCTATTGACATGTTTTTTTCCTCTCCATGGTAACCGGTTGCAATACTGAAAACATGACTAAAATGAAAAGGAGGCTATAAATACTCAAAGCTGCTGCATGAGCTATTTGTAAAAATGCGATATATTTGTCTGCATGCAAATACGGTAGAGAAGGAAGGCGAGGGAGTCAAAAGATAAATAGAGGTTATTCCAAAGAGGAATAACTCAAGAGAACCAAACCGCCCGCCTTAATGTCACGCTGAGCTAGGCTTCCCTCAAATGAGCAGTGACTCCCATGTGTAACTCGGGGAAGAAGATTGCAGACGCATCCCTCAAAAACTTTTCTTCTGGAAACGCTGCCGCCGACAATCCAAATGCTATTATTCATTTATGATTTGTTTATCATACGAAGCATTGCAGGGGAAAAACACCGGTTCTGAATTACATTTATTTTTCCTTGTATTCCTTCCTGGAAAACGCAGATCTGGCCAGAACATTTAATCTATGGAAGTGCTCCTTATAGAAAAGCAACTATTCTGGCTTCCAAATTCACCTTCGTTGTATTGATGACACTACATCTAACTGTCTTATCCTCTGCTGTCCTCTTCTTCTTTTGCCTTCCCTCTTTCCCAACATCCGGGTTTTCTCCAAGGAGTTCTCTCGTCTTCTTTGATGGCCATGGAAAGTTCTCAGTGGATGGAAGCACCTGGTCAATCTTGGGCAGAACCAGTCCTCATCTATTTATTTATCAGTTGTTGTTGTTGTTGTTGTTGTTCAGTTGCTAACTCATGTCTGACTCTTAACAACCCCAGGGATTACAGCATGCCCCCCTGTCCTCCATTCTCTCCCAGAATTTGCCCAAAGCGCATGTACCAGTGGTGGGTTGCCCCCGGTTCGCACCAGTTCTATAGAACTGGTAGTAAAACCAGCAGGAGCCTCCGCCTACCGACCCCGACGTCATCAAAACGCTTCGCTCGCACGTGTGCGGCCCCACTGCAAACTAGTAGTAAAGGTAAGTAGAATTCACCCCTGGTATGTACCAAGACAAATTCCTTGTGTGTCCAAACACACTCGGCCAATAAAGAATTCTATTCTATTCTATTCTATTCTATGCTATGCTATGCTATGCTATGCTATGCTATGCTATGCTATGCTATGCTATGCTATGCTATGCTATGCTATGCTATGCTATGCTATGCTATTCTATTCTATTCTATTCTATTCTATTCTATTCTATTCTATTCTATTCTAAATTCATGTTCATTGGGGGTCTTCTCCAAGGAGTCCTCTATTCTCATTAGGTGACCAAAGAATTTGAGCTTCAGGTTCAGGATCTGCCCTTCCAAAGGACAGTCAGGGTTGATTTCCATTAGGATCGACTGATTGGATCTCCTTACAGTCCGAGGGACTCTCAAGAGCCTCCCCAACACCATATCTATCTATCTTTCTATCTATCTGTCTGTCTGTCTTTCTGTCTGTCTGCCTGTCTGACTGTCTATTTATCTATCTATCTATCTATCTATCTATCTATCTATCTATCTATCTATCTATCTATCTATCTATCTATCCTTCTATCTATCATCTATCAACTAACTATCTATCATCTACCTATTTATCATCTATCTATCTATTTATCATCTATCATCTATCATCAATCTATCTATCTATCTATCTATCTATCTATCTATCTATCTATCTATCTATCTATCTATCTATCATTTATCTGTCATCTATCTACCATCTATATATCCTTTTATCTATCATCTATTTATCTATCATCTATCTACCATCTATATATCCTTCTATCTATCATCTATCTATCTATCATCTATCTAATTTCTAGATCACTGCAGTAGTTTTTTTTAAATTTGATTTATATGCCGCCCTTCTCCAGAGACTCAGGGCGGCTTACAGTGTGTTAAGCAATAGCCTTCATACTTTTGTATATTTATACAAAGTCAGCTTATTGCCCACAACAAACTTTAGAAAGGATGGAAGGCTGAGTCAACCTTGAGCCTGGCTAGAATTGAACTCACAGTAATTGCAGGCAGCTGGTTCTTAAACGCTGCCTTTGTAGGAGGCATTACCCCCCTACACTGCTCAGGCTCTTTAGTAACATGGTTTTAAGCGACTCTGACTTCCCCCTTGAGTTTGTTTGTCGGAAGTCCACAAAAGGGGATCCCATGACCCCAGGACACTGGAACCATTATTTGTAAATATGAGCCAGCTTCCGAGTGTTTAAATTTTGATAAAAAATGGTCCTAAGTCACTTTTTTTTTCCAGGGCTATTGTATGGTCACTAAATGGGGGCTTTTGCAAGTCAAGAACTACCTGTACTTGCATTGCTGTGTTACTATCTTGCATAGTTTTGCAAAGTTTTATGCAAGGTAGTACAGTACACAGCACAGCTGGTGTGATTGATAGTTTCTCTTTACGGTTCGCTCTGGCTTTGTTGATGTGGTGATGCTGATCTTGAATTAACTGGTGGATAGCTGGAGTTCAATGTTTTAAATAAGTTATGATGCATTCTATAGCTTCTGTACCAGATGTGTGTGTGTGTGTGTGTGTGCGTCAGTGTGCCTGTGTGTCCGGAAAGCAAAAAGGAGGAGGAAGAGGGAAAGCCAACTCTTATCTTTGGCATTTTTTAGAGAAGACAAACCAACAGAGAAGCTCTGTCCATGGTGCTGACAATCTTTCTATTTAATCTTAAAGGCAGAACAGTAATTTGTTTTCTAAGGATCCTATTAAACAAGGGCAGGTTCACAACAATGCCACTGATACCCCAGATAAACACTTCCTATTCCATTCAGGGCTTGGAGGATCAAAATTAGCACTTTAATTGAAACTAGAGATGTAGCAGTAGCAACGCAGAAAGCCTTAACCTGACAGGCATACCTTAAAAACCTGTTCTGACCCAGCGCTCCAAACAACAACAAACCCTCTGCGATGAACTCAAAGGATCCCTTTATTAGGAGTGCCAACAGCCTCATTTAAAAAATTGACTAACAAGTCCATCTGTCCAGAAGATGAATAGTTGTCTGCCACATCTGTTCATCTCAGCCCCTACCTCTTATCCCCAGAGCTAGGATGGGGCTTCGTTAGCAGCAATGGCTCTTCTGTCCCAAGGACCGTCCCATAGATTTCCACTGTTCTCCTCTCCTCTGAATTCTGTGCATCCATGCGTCAAGCACTGGACCTAGCTGTTCCTCCTCTTCCTCATCAGCCACCTCCAGACTTGGGGGCTGTTGACTCTTCATCTGAGGGCTGACGGATGGCCCAGGTTCTATCTCCATCTCCGTCTCTGTCTCTGTCTCTCTATCTCTGTCTCTGTCTCTGTCTCGGTCTCTCTCTCTCTCTCTGTCTGTCTGTCTCTCTCTGTCTCTGTCTCTCTCTCTCTGTGTGTGTGTGTGTGTGTGTGTGTGTGTGTGTGTGTGTGTCTGCCTCTGCCTCTCTCTGTGTGTCCCTGTCTCTCTCTCTCTGTCTCTGTCTCACTTTCTCTGTCTCTGTCTCTCTCTCTCTGTCTCTGTCTCTCTGTCTCTGTCTCTGTCTCTGTCTCTGTCTCTGTCTCTCTGTCTCCATCTCTCTGTCTCTGTTTCACTCTCTCAGTCTCTGTCTCTCTGCCTCTGTCTCTCTGTCTCTGTCTCTCTCTGTCTCTGTGTGTGTGTGTGTGTGTGTGTGTGTGTGTCTGCCTCTGTCTCTTTCTGTGTCCCTGTCTCTCTCTGTCTGTCTCTGTTTCACTCTCTCTGTCTCTGTCTCTGTCTCTGTCTCTGTCTCTGTCTCTCTCTGTATGTCTCTGTCTCTCTGTCTCTGTCTCTCTGTCTCTGTCTCTCTCACTCTGTCTCTGTCTCACTCTCTCTGCCAGCTCCATTCCCTCTTCAGAGCTCTCAGGTTGCCTGGATGCTGACCGTGACTCTCACGCTGCTGCCTCCTCCGATTCGGCTGCTGGAAGGGCTGGCAGCCGACAGACTACAACAAAACCAAGATGGTGATGGATCCATTCTTCACATACTGCATGGAAAGTATCAACTAATTTCTTTTTACAAAGCTAGAATTATTGATAGAAGAGAATATTTGTAGCCCAGGGTTGAACTGTGGGCTCCTTGGTGCTCTCTGAGCTTGATGGTTTTCTATTCAGATGTTTCATGAGATGTCTCCAAGAAAGTAACCAAGCTCAGACAGCACTAAAGACTCCAAAGCTAGAATTCCTTGCAATGATGCCCTTGACGTGATGTCCCTTTGCCTGGAGGCTGTGCGGATGGGGAGGAACAGTCTCAGACTCAACCCCTCCAAGATTAAGTGGCTGTGGTTTCCGGCACCTCGATATAGCCAGCTGATACCATCACTAGCTATTGGGGATGAGATCTTGCCCCCCTCAGAGAGGGTCCACAACTTGGGTGTCGTCCTGGATCCGCAGCTGTCTTTCATATGACAGCTGTGGCCAGGGGGGCTTTCTATCAGGTTTGCCTGATTTCCCAGTTGCTTCCCTTTCTGGATCGGGATGCCTTACGCACGGTCACTCACACCCTTGTCACTTCCCATCTCGACTACTGTAATGCTCTCTACATGGGGCTCCCCTTGAGGAGCACCCAGAGGCTCCAACTGGTCCAGAACGCAGCCGCACAAGTGATTACGGGAGCGACTCGTCACTCCTGTGTAACACCTCTCTTGCGCGAGCTGCACTGGCTCCTGGTGGTCTTCCAGGTGCGTTTCAAGGTGCTAGTCACCATCTTCAAAGCACTCCATGGCTTAGGTCCTGGATACCTATAGGACCGAATATCTCCCACCGAATATCTCCCACTGTCCAATACACTCTCACAGAGAAGGCCTCCTCAGGGTGCCATCAGCCAAACAATGTCAGCTGGCAACTCCCAGGGGGAGAGCCTTCTCTGTGGGGGGCTTCTGCCCTATGGAATGAACTGCCCCCGGATATAAGAAGGATTCCCGACCTCCACGCCTTCCGTCATGCTCTGAAGACTCTATTGTTCCATCAAGCCAGCCTGACCGAATAAATAAATTTTAAAGGGGTTTTCATTGGTTTTAAAGGGGTTTTAGCCAGAGTTTTTAAAAAATCAGCCAAATGCTTTAAATTATTTTAATGGTTTTTAATTTTTGTGTGGGTTTGTTTTAATATTGCTGTACATTGCCCTGAGTCCTTCGGGAGAAGGGCGGTATAGAAATGTAATAAAATCAAATCAAATCAATTTGGCCAACGGAACCTGGGAGCTATCATTCTTTCTTCTTGTCCATATAGTCACCATGAACTCTGAAGAACAACAGCTAAAGCTATCACAATTCTTTAAAAAGAATCATTACCCTTCAGAGACAACTCATATAAACTGACCCAGAAGCCACAAATATCTTAAACATCTTGATTTTTGACCCAATAATGATCTGACCACAATAATGATGCTCTATAACCACCAAGGACCACTTTGTGATAGGTTATAAATATAATAAACTAACAAATAAATAAAATAACAGAATCCTGAGTAGCTCCCCAGCCATAAATGTTGGTCCACCAATTCATTATGGAGTATGTTACATACCTGGAAAAGAAATACCTGTTTAATTGCATATAAAAGCATTTTAAATTCATCATGGGGACATTTGTTTATTGTTTTAAATGTTTTCTATGATATTTTATTGAATGACTGTAAACCATCTAGAATTGCTTCATTGAGATGGGAAGCATAGACAAACAAATAAAGAAATAAAGTTCCATAAGTTTTTAATTGGCTTTAATGTAATATAATATCAGAGTTGGAAGGGACCTTGGAGGTCTTCTAGTCCAACCCCTGCTTAGACAGGAAACCCTACACCACTTCAGACAAATGGTTATCCAACATCTTCTTTAAAGCTTCCAATGTTGGAGCATTCACAACTTCTGGAGGCAAGTTGTTCCACTGATCAATTGTTCTCACTGTCAGGAAATTTCTCCTTAGTTCTAGGTTGTTTCTCTCCTTGATAAGTTTCCATCTGTTGCTTCTTGTCCTGGCCTCAAATGCTTTTGGGAATAGCTTGACTCCCTCTCATTTGTGGCAGCCCCTGAGATATTGGAACACCTAGTTCCAATGAGATATGTCTCCCCTAGTCCTTCTTTTCATCAAACTAGACATACCCAGTTCCTGCAACTGTTCTTTGTATGTTTTCGCCTCCAGTCCCTAATCCTCTTTGTTGCTCTTCTCCGCACTCTTTCTAGAGTCTCCACATCCTTCACTGTTCTTAGACTACAATTTCATACATATAGCTACAGTATATTCTGAATACAGATTTTATGAAGTAGAAATGGGTACCGTTAGAATGTTATTATTAGAAGGACAAGGGAGGGGACAGGATATTTGAGGGGCTGCTATAAAAATAAGGGGGTCAAAGTATTCTCCAAACACCTGAAGGCAAGACAAAAAACAATGGGTGGAAACTAACCAAGGAGAGAAATATTGTAATAGTGAGAACCAACCAATGAAACTGATTGCCTTCAGAAGTGGTGAAATCCAAATTTTTTTATTACTGGTTCTGTGGGCGTGGCTTGGTGGGCATGGCAGGGGAAGGATACTGTAAATGGAGCTGAGTGGTTACTGGCCGGATGGCCTTCCTGTTGCCAATGTGGAGTTTTGTTCAGCAGATATTTCTCATTGTGCCCAGAGGGAGAAATATCTACCTCTATCTAGGATCGAACTCACCACCTCCTGATTGTGAGGTCATACCTTCACCTCTAGGCCACCACACCACTCAGTGGTTAAAAATAATATTGCCAGAAAATGCTGCCCACAGTCTAGAGCTCGATCGTGACCAGCTCAATGTTGAGTCAGCCTTCCACCCTTCTGAGGACAATAAAATGAGGACCCAGGTTATTGGGGACAATATGCTGACTTTTATGTATAAATCACTCAGACTCACTGTAAAACACTATGGGACAGTATGGAAGGCTAAGTGCTATTGCTATCTTGATGTGTGAAGGCAGTGGGGGTTTAGATGAGGAAGAACAAGCTTCAGCTCAACCCTAGCAAGACTGAGTGGCCCTGACAAGGTGCGAGAACAAATTGGGCTGTGGTGGCACAGTGGTTAAAGTGCAGTAATGCGGACTGCTTCTGCTGACTGCCGGCTGCCTGCAATTTGCCAGTTCAAATCTCACCAGGCTCAAGGTTGACTCAACCATCCATCCTTCTGAGGTGGGTAAAATGAGGACCCAAATTGTTGGGGGCAAAATGCTGACTCTATAAACTGCTTAGAGAGAGCTGTGAAAGCACTCTGAAGTGGTGTATGAGTGCTATTGCAGTCAGTCAGTCTGTCTATCTATCTGTCTGTCTGTCTATCTATCTATCTATCTATCTATCTATCTATCTATCTATCTTATCTCTTAACTATCTATCTTTCTATCTATCTCTTAACTATCTATCTATCTTAACTATCTAGCTAGCTAGCTAGCTTATCTATCTATCTATCTATCTATCTATCTATCTATCATCTATCTATCTATCTATCTATCTATCTATCTATCTATCTATCTATCTATCTATCTATCTATCTATCTATCTATCTTAACTATCTGCCTGTCTATCTATCTATCTATCTCTTAACTATCTATCTTTCTATCTCTTAACTATCTATCTCTTAACTATCTATCTATCTTAACTATCTAGCTAGCTAGCTAGCTTATCTATCTATCTATCTATCTATCTATCTATCTATCTATCTATCTATCTATCTATCTATCTATCTATCTATCTATCTATCTATCTATCTAATCTATCTATCTATCTATCTATCTATCTATCTATCTATCTATCTATCTATCTATCTATCTATCTATCTATCTATCTATCTATCTATCTTAACTATCTGCCTGTCTATCTATCTATCTATCTCTTAACTATCTATCTTTCTATCTCTTAACTATCTATCTCTTAACTATCTATCTATCTTAACTATCTAGCTAGCTAGCTAGCTTATCTATCTATCTATCTATCTATCTATCTATATCTATCTATCTAAACTATCTATCTATCTATCTATCTATCTTAACTGTCTGTCTGTCTGTCTATCTATCTATCTATCTATCTATCTATCTATCTATCTATCTATCTATCTATCTATCTATCTCTTAACCATCTATCTTTCTATCTCTTAACTATCTATCTCTTAACTATCTATCTATCTATCTATCATCTATCTATCTATCTATCTATCTATCTATCTATCTATCTATCTATCTCTTAACCATCTATCTTTCTATCTCTTAACTATCTATCTCTTAACTATCTATCTATCTATCTATCATCTATCTATCTATCTAAACTATTTATCTATCTATCTATCTAAACTATCTGTCTGTCTGTCTGTCTGTCTGTCTGTCTGTCTGTCTGTCTGTCTGTCTGTCTATCTATCTATCTATCTATCTATCTATCTATCTATCTACCTACCTACCTACCTACCTACCTACCTACCTATCTATCTATCTATCTATCTTGAATCGGGTGTGATTCAAGGTGCTGGTTACTACCTTTAAAGTGCTCCATGGCTTAGGACCTGGGTATCTACAAGACCGCCTTCTGCCACTGATAGCCTCCCACCGGCAAGTTCACTCTCACAGAGAGGGACTCCTCGGAGTGCCGTCGGTCAAATTATGTTGACTGGCAACCCCCAGGGGGAGGGCTTTCTCTGTGAGGGCTCCCGCCCTCTGGAATGAATTGCCCCCAGAGATACGTAGGATCCCCGATCTTCATACCTTTCACCATGCCCTCAAGACCCTGCTATTCCAACAGGCGAGGCTGACCATTTAAATGAATTTTAATTAGGTATTTTAATTCTGGGTTTTTAATTAAATTGGGCCAAATTGTTTAATCATTTTAAAATTTAAATGTATGGTGTTTTGTGTCTTTTGTGTTTTTACTCTGGCTGTGCACCGCCCTGAATCCTGCGGGAGAAGGGCGGTATAGACATACGATTAAATAAATGAATAAATAAAATATCTACCAATCTATCAATGGCTAGAATATAGTACTGCAAGCTAACTCTGCCAATGCCAAGAGTTCGATCCCGACCAGCTCAAGGTTGACTCAGCCTTCCATCCTTCCGAGGTCAATAAAATGAGGACCCAGATTGTTGGGGGCAAGAGGCTGACTCTGTAAACTGCTTAGAGTAGGCTGTAAAAGCACTGTGAAGCGGTATATAAGTCTATGTGCTATTGCTATTGCTATTTGTTCAGGATGGTCTAAGGACACTTCCTATGGTCAGGGGGTTGGGCTGGAAGACCTCCCAGGTCCCTTCAAGCCCGATGATACTATGGCTATTCACTATTTTTTTGGAACAAGCCACTCCTTAGATGGGAGACGAGAAGCGTCTCCCATCCCTTCTTATCATGGTTCGGTCTGTTGCAGTCTTCCAACTCAAAAAAAGCTGCACCACAACTTCTCAACTACAATCAGCTGCACTTACAGTGGCCTCTGATCCTAGTTCCTGCCTTCGCTGCTGACTTAGAGACGGTGTCTCAAGGTCTTTTAATCCATTTGCCCTAAAAAAAAAAATTAATTAAAAACTCCCAGCAAAACTTGCCATGTAATCGTAGAAGTCGGCTTCCAATATTGCTTATTGGAAGTAACCAAAGCTGGCACCAGAAGCTTTTGTGTGTGTCTGCTCTCCATCGTTATTCCGATCTCGGAGGAGCTATTTCCGCATTCACGAGAGCCCATCGTTTTTGTCAGGAGGACCATTAAAGTGTTATGTACGAAGGCAATTGTCTAATGCAACGTGGCTCCAGACAGTCTGGGAGGTGAATACAAATGGTGGCAAAAGTGTCACCGCATTAAGCTGTTGATTAAACACTAGGTAACTTGGCCTGAGATTATCAACCAGGAATGAGACGAAAGGATATGAGGTAAGAGAGGGATAATGATTCAGACAGGAGGGTTTTTAACTCTGCTTGCAAAAAACATATATATATATATATATATATATCTTCCTTTTCCTTAATCTTGCTTACGATAGGACTTTAAGGTTTCTATATTCAACAGCCGCAGGTTTCTTATCCACCGTGCAAGCTTGTAAGAAAAGAGAAATTGTGCACAGAAAGTTTTGTCTTTCTCAGCAAAAGATGGTAGAGATTTCTACAGTACGTGGTCTGTTCTCTTTTCTTTGTTTTAGCTTCTGGTCTGCAAGACAATCCAATGTCTCGTCGACGTATACCAAGCCTTTCTCAATAAACCAAAGGATAGGATAGGATAGGATAGGATAGGATAGGATAGGATAGGATAGGATAGGATAGGATAGGATAGGGATAGGGATAGGGATAGGGATAGGATAGGGATAGGATAGGGATAGGATAGGGATAGGGATAGGGATAGGGATAGGGATAGGGATAGGGATAGGGATAGGGATAGGGATAGGGATAGGGTTAGGGTTAGGGATAGGGATAGGGATAGGGATAGGGATAGGGATAGGGATAGGGATAGGGTTAGGGTTAGGGATAGGGATAGGGATAGGGATAGGGATAGGGATAGGATAGGGATAGGATAGGGATAGGATAGGGATAGGGATAGGGATAGGGATAGGATAGGGATAGGGATAGGGATAGGGATAGGGATAGGGATAGGGATAGGGATAGGGATAGGGATAGGGTTAGGGTTAGGGATAGGGATAGGGATAGGGTTAGGGTTAGGGTTAGGGTTAGGGATAGGATAGGATAGGATAGGATAGGATAGGATAGGATAGGATAGGATAGGATAGGATAGGATAGGATAGGATAGGATAGGATAGGATAGGATAGGATGGGATAATAATGTTAGAAGGGATCTTGGAGGTCTTCTAGTCCAACTCCCTGCTCAGGCACGAAACCCCATCCCATTTCAGACAAATGGTGATCCAGCCTCTTCTTAAAAACTTCCAGTGTTGGAGCATTCATAACTTCTGGAGGCAAGTTGTTCCATTGATTAATTGTTCTAACCGTCAGGAAATTTCTCCTTAGTTCTAAGTTGCTTCTCTCCTTGATTAGTTTCCACCCATTGCTTCTTGTCCTACCCTTGCAGTCCCTTTTCCTTCCTTCCTTCCTTCCTTCCTTCCTTCCTTCCTTCCTTCCTTCCTTCCTTCCTTCCTTCCTTCCTTCCTTATAGTCTCTTTCCCTTCCTTCTTTCCCTCCCTCCCTCCCTCCTTCCTTCCTTCCTTCCTTCCGTCACTCCTTCCTTCCTTCCTTTGAATAGAATACAATAACCAAAGGGACCTTGAAGGTCTTCTAGTCCAACCCCCTGTTTAGGCAGAAAACCCTACTCCCTTCAAACAAATGGGTATCCAACATCTTCTTAAAAACTTCCAGTGTTGGAGCATTCACAACTTCTGGAGGCAAGTTTTTCCATGGATTAATTGTTCTAACTGTCAGGAAATTTCTCCTTAGTTCTAGGTTGCTTCTCTCCTTGATTAGTTTCCATCCATTGCTTCTTGTCCTGCCCTCAGGTGCTTTGGAGAATAGCTTGACTCCCTCTTCTTTGGGGCAGCCCCTGAGATATTGGAACACTGCTATCATGTCTCCCCTAATCCTTCTTTTCACTAGACCAGCCATGCCCAGTTTCTGCAACCATTCTTTATATGTTTTAGTGTCCAGGATAGGGATACCCCTTAATAGTAACAGAGTTGGAAGGGACCTTGGAGGTCATCTAGCCCAACCCCAATCAGAAGACTTGTACTAGGGATTCGAACCACCGAACCGCCGACCTCTCTGATCAACAAGCTCAGTGTCTTAGCCTGGTTTTATTTATATAAAAACAATGGCAATGGCCAAATTGATTAATGGCATATAAAGGCAGAGATCTCTGTAATGGTAGTTTAATACTCTGACGATGTCAGCAGATGGCTGACGAAGGCTTAGTAGAATAATTTTTTTTAATTATTTAAAAATTCTAAGTTCTTGAGCTCGCAGAATGTCTGCTTTTTTCTTTACATGTGTGTGTGTGTGTGTGTGTGTGTGTGTGTAACATGAATATTATATATTGTATAATATACGTGCCCTGAAGACCTTTCTATTTCAACAAGCAGGGCTAGCATAAACATCAAAATTCTATGCCAAGGTCTTAGTAGATACACCAAGTTGACTCAATTTATTATTTACTGTTTATAAAATATATTTATATGTATATGAAATCTTCATCTGTTCACTGCCCTGAGTCCTTTGGGAGAAGGGTGGTATAGAAATTGAATAAATAAATAAATAAATAAATAAATAAATAAATAAATAAATAAATAAATAAATATTGCACTATACAATAGAATTCAATATCGTTACTGCTCTGGGATAGAAGCTGTTTTTCAGCCTATTTGTCCTTGTTTTTATTGTCCTGTGCCGTCTGCCAGATGGTAATAGTTCAAAAAAAAAAAAAGATGCCCAGGATGAGATGGATCTTTAAGAATGTTTTGAATTTTCTTAAGGCAGCAGGAACTATAAAGCTCTTCCAAGGAGGGGAGAGGGCAACCAATGATCCTCTGGGCAATGACGGTGACCCTCTGGAGCGCTGTCCTATCTGCCACTGTGCATTTTGGCAAACCATACACAGGTGCAGTAAGTTAAAATACTCTCTATGGTTCAGCAGTAGAAGGTCACCAGCAGTTTCTCATTCAGTAGTTGTTTCCTGAGAAGTCTCAGGTAGTATAATCTCTGCTGGGCCCTTTTGACCAGTGCTGCAATGTGAATGCCCCAGGTCAGGTCCTCTTTTAGGATAACACCCAGAAACTTAAAACTGGCCACTTGCTCCACTTGGTCTCCATTGATAAGCAAGGGCTGAATGTCAGATCTATTCCTTCTGTAGTCCACTATAAACTCCTTGGTTTTATTGGTGTTAAGGACCAAGTCTAAAAAAGAGGTTGGGAAAATTGACTTGATATCTGAGCTCCAGGACCAGCAGCTATCCTTTCTGCAGTTGTGGTCCTCCTACCTGAGATTTGTGGATGTGGATTGAAACGAAGACATATTCGTCTGTGTTTAAACATGGGGGTGGGAACTGGTCTGCCCATTTACTATGTCGTCTATTTATTTATATGATTCATAGGCAGTCTCGTCATAAAAGTTATCCGCTTGCTTTGCAAAACAGAACCAGCCTATTTATGCGGCCTTTTTTTAAAACACCAACAAACAAAAAACCAGAATCATAGAATATATTGCGTATGTCAAATCTTCTCGTGGCAAATTTGCTGAAGCAACCGAATGAGAAAGTATTTCATCCAAATTTACATCCTTCCCTGTAAAAGAAAAGAGAGAGAAGTAAACAGAAAGTCATCAGTGGAACGGCTTGCCTTCAAAGGTTGTGGGTGCCCCATCACTGAAGATATTCAAGAAGAGATTGGACAGACATTTCTCTGGAATAGTAGTATAGGGTCTACTCCTTGAGCAGGGGGTTGGACTAGAAGACCTCCAAGGTCTCTTCCAACTCTATCATTCTAGTTTTGGTTTTTGGTTTTTGCACTCAAGTCAAAAGCACTGAGGCGCTTCCCGGGTTGACATCACTGTTGCCCTGGGGCTGCCCAGTTAGGAGCTCCTTTCACATCCCAGAGCTGGAGTGAAGGATGAGAACTCAACTCTGCCCTACAGCAGCTCTCAGGTCTTGAACGTGAGCTTGCTAACCTCCCACCCAGTGTTCCAACCAGTGGTGGATTGCTTCTGGTTTTACAACTGGCGCTTCACTCACACTCGTGTGCACTTAACGTGCTTGTGCGCAGCGCTGAAAATGGAGCATTTAGAAGCTCAGCTGCTTATCTTCCAAGTCAGCAATAATAAGTAGAACAGTGAGGGCGGGGGAATCAGCTGTTCTGCGTGATTGAGATGAGCTACAAAGCAGGAAGTAGGGCGGGGGCGGTTGGGCATGGCCAACTGATCGTCGGCATTACCAGTTCGCCTGAACCGGTCCAAATCGGCTGAATTCTTCCTCTAGTTCCAACGATTCAAGCCACTGTGCTCCTTATTATTCCATTCAGAGTCATTCAGAGAGTGGTGAGGACAGCAGAGAAGATTACAGGAAGCTCACTTCCCGTCATTCAGGATACTGCTTATAAGCGCTATGTGCTTAGAGCTGAAAGCATTGTTAGAGACCCCGCACACTCACTTCACGGTCTGTTTCTGTTGCTCCCCTCTGGGAGGAGGTTTCAAAGTATTTCTAGCAAGACTTCCAGATTCTGTAACAGCTTTGTTCCCTTGTGCCATCCATCCAGGAGTGGGTCCTACTTACTTTTACTACTGGTTCGCAATGGGAGCACGCGGAGAAGCTTCTGCATATGCGTAGATCGTCAATTATGATATCCGGGTGGGTGGGCAAAGCCTCCCACTGCTTTTACTACCGGTTCTAAAGAATCAGACAGAACCGGGAGCAACCCACCACTGCATCCGTCTGGTAAACTCGCAAGATTTGTTTTTCTCGCCATGTACATGTATACATCCAAACTAGATGGTGTTGTTTCTCTGTGTCATATAATATATCTGGGTAGATGCCTAATGTTGTATTGATTTATTTTGTCATGTTTATGTAGCATAGATTGGAGCGCTGTATGCAACAAAATTTTATTTTAACGTTATGCCGATTGGTGTGCCTTCAAAGTGACAATAAAGTTATTCTATTCTATATTATTTTGTTATTCTGTATGACCTCTAATAATGAATCCCATTACTGGAACCCAAAGCATCTAGAAGGGGAATGTGGTGTCCAATAGGGAGAACTGAACTGTCCCGCCATATTGGCTATCCCAAGAAGAAGTTAGCACATTGAAATGATTGTATGCCTTTTTTTTTTAAAGTCAAAGACTACTGGAAAAGTGTGAAGCTTTCACTTCGGCTTGCTTGTATTTCAAGCAGTTTTCTTCTATCCTTCTTCCTTCAACTGTTTTTTTTTTTTAAATCATCAGGGTCTTAGAAAGTTGGGTAAGAAACACTGACACAATTTGCACTTCAACACTTCTACAAAAAGAAACAGGCTTTGAGAGAGGTGGCTGGCTGGGATCTATGTAGCAAAACCTGACAGTTTTAAAAACTTCCCCAAAATAATGAGGGTTTTGCTGTCATCCAGAAAAGGATGTAATTGTGACACTCAAGAGTGTCAAAGGTTTCTTGATCACATTGGGAAGCCTCAAGGCTGTCCAATCTCATTTCTGCTTTGAATTCCCTTTCTTTTCTTTTTTTTCTTTTTAAGTTTATCACTCTAATTCTCAGAATGATACTTTAGTGGGTAGCATAGTACTTAGACCGATTGTAGGACAAAGCTAAAATCATCTCCAGTTTAGTCTGACCATTTCCTTCCTTCCAAGAAGAAAGTTCTAAAATTATTATAAAATTCTCCCTCTTCTTCTTTTTCTTCTTCTTCTTGTGCCATATCTGTCATCAGAAGTTGGCGATCATGTTAGCGATCCTATTTTTATCAACAACCGCACAAAAAACCGCTGTTGAGTTTTGTCCAAACCACTCCCTTAGAATTTGAAGCCACAATGTTCTTCTTCTGCCTGGACCTCGTTTGCCTTCAATCGCTCCTTGGAGGATTAAGTGAAGGATGCCATATTTTTCTGGGTGTCACATCACGTGCCCTATTCTTTTTTAACAGATTAACAGATTAACAGAATTGGAAGGGACCTTGGAGGTCATCTAGTCCAACCCCCTGCCCAAGCAGGAGATCCTACACCATTTCTGACCGATGGCAGTCCAGTCTCTTCTTGAAAGCCTCCGCTGATGAAGTTCCCACAACTTCTGAAGGCAACTTCTGTTCCATGGGTTGATTGTTCTCACTGTCAAAAAATTCCTCCTTATTTCCAGGTTGAATCTCTCCTTGATCAGTTTTCATCCATTATTCCTTGTCTGGCCCTCAGGTGCTTTGGAAAATAGCTATTCCCCTAGCTAAGTCTTTTATCCTAGTTAGGTGATAAGAAAGATGGGTGAATGTCTTATCTTTCATTACTAATGATTTATCTTACGGCTTTGCAGGTTGGTGAGCTTCCTAGATTTCAACCCCCAGAGAAGAATTCACAAAGGGACTTCTCCAAGTCTTTTTAGATTTAGTCTTTTTTAGATTTAGAAACCATACAATCAGGGGTGAAATGCTCCCGGTTCGGACTGGATCGCCCAATCCGGTAGTAATGGAGGTGGATGGTTTGGAGAACTGGTAGCAAAAATCCCTGCCCCCACCCCCATGCCCAGCTGAGCCGCGTGATCATCGGAGGCTTTTTTTTCTTTTAAATGGCTCTGACGATCCCAGCTGAGTTGCCTGATCAGCAGAGGGTTTTTTTAAAAAGCAGAAATTGTGAGTAGTTCGGAGAACTGGCAAATACCACCTCTGGCTGGCCCCAGCGTGGAGTGGGAATGGAGATTTTGCAATATCCTTCTCCTGGAGAGAGGTGGGAATGGAAATTTTGCAGTATCCTTCCCCTGCCACACCCACCAAGCCATGCCCACCAAGCCACACCATGCCCTCAGAACCGGTAGTAAAAAAAAATTGGATTTCACCACTGACCTGAAGGCAGGACAAGAAGCAATGGATGGAAACTGATCAAGGAGAGAAGCAACCTAGAACAAGGGAGAAATTTTCTGGACAGTGAGAACAATTAATCAGTGGAACAATTTGCTTCCAGAAGTTGTAGGTGCTCTGACACTGGAGGTTTTTAAGAAGAAATTAGACAACCGTTTGTCTGAAATACATATAGGGTTTCCAACTCTGTTCTTCTGTTAACACACATAAAGACTTCATGTTTTCAACTGTCAACTATTCAATTTAACTGAGCGATTCCAACATCTGACTTGGAGAAAGGGCCCAGCGCATGGAAGCAAACATTCTAACGCTTTGTCAAAATTGGTTAGATGGAAAATCATAGATAAGATAAATCACTCCACTTCCTTTGTCGCGCTACGTAGTTAACTGTAGCGTTTTGTCAAGTCTGTGCAGTTTCAATGCTTCACATTAAATTATACGGTGCATTAAATTACACCAAACAACATGCATTTGCTAGCACCATGCTTCCTGGTAATGTGTTTTTTTTTTTTCCCAGCCTGATGTCAGTGGCAACATCGACACCAGTCATTTAAAAGCTGGCATGCATTATCATTTAGATATAATTCCTGACCCTGTCTCTGGTATAAATAACATTGTGGGAAATGATTCTACCCATGTTTCCTTGAAATTGAATCTAATTGCTTTTCACCGGCATTTTCCTCCAAGATTTACACTTGACAGTGTCAAAGAAAGACCTGTCCACATTCAGAAGTTCCCCTCAGGCTTGTATCCTTTGTGAATTCACACAGTTTTTCATTATAAACGATCAATCCATCATGTCCAGGTAATCCTTGACTTACAACAGCTCATTTAGTGACCCTTTGAAGCAGTGGTGAAATCCAATTTTTTTTACTACCGGTTCTGTGGGCGTGACTTGGTGGGCGTGGCAGGGGAAGGGTACTGTAAAATCTCCATTCCCACCCCACTCTGGGGCCAGTCAGAGGTGGCATTTTCCAGTTCTCCGAACAACTCAAAATTTCTGCTACCGGTTCTCCAGAACCTGTCAGAACCTGCTGAATAGCTTTATTAATGGCGTAGGGTGTGGGGCATTGCCAGTATATAGGTTGTAAAGGTGGTTCCTCAGTTACGACCGTAACTGAGCTCAACATTTCCATTGCTAAGCAATGGAAAGGTTTGCCCCGTTTTATGACCATTCTTGCCACAGTGGTTAAGTGAATCACAGCGATGTTAAGTTAGTAACACGGTTGTTAAGTGAATCTGGCTCCCCTGTAGACTTTGCTTGTCATAGCACTACAATATATGAGAATTTGCAACCATCAGAGTGGAGTGGAGTGGAGTGGAGTGGAGTGGAGTGGAGTGGAGTGGAATGGAATGGAATAGAATAGAATAGAATAGAATAGAATAGAATAGAATAGAATAGAATAGAATAGAATAGAATAAGAATTGGAATAAGAAAGAATAGTCTAAGAATAAGAATAAGAATGAATAGATTGGAATAAGAATTGGAAATAATAGAATAGAATAGAATAGAATAGAATAGAATAGAATAGAATAGAATAGAATAGAATAGAATAGAATAGAATAGAATAGAATAGAATAGAATAGAATAAGAATTGGAATAAGAAAGAATAGTCTAAGAATAAGAATAAGAATGAATAGATTGGAATAAGAATTGGAAATAATAGAATAGAATAGAATAGAATAGAATAGAATAGAATAGAATAGAATAGAATAGAATAGAATAGAATAGAATAGAATAGAATAGAATAGAATAGAATAGAATAGAGGTGAAACTCAAAAAATTAGAATATCATGCAAAAGTTCATTTATTTCAGTAATGTAACTTAATATATTATTAAGTTACATTATTACATATTACATATATTATTATTATTATTAATATATGAGATAGACTCATTACATGCAAAGTGAGATAGTTCAAGCCTTGATTTGTCATAGTTTTGATGATTATGGCTTACAGCTCATGAAAACCCCAAATTCACAATCTCGGAAAATTAGAATATTACATGAAATCAACAAAACAAGGATTGTACATAGAAAAATATTGGACCTCTGAAAAGTATAAGCTTTCATATGTACTCAATACTTGTTTTGGGCCCCTTTTGCATCAATTACTGCCTCAAGGCAGCGTGGCATGGATGCTATCAGCCTGTGGCACTGCTGAGGTGTTATGGAAGACCAGGAGGCTTCAATAGCGGCCTTCAGCTCTTCTGCATTGTTCAGTCTCATGTCTCTCATCTTTCTCTTGGATGAGAAATGAAATGCCTTCATAAGGAAAAAAAAAAACCCAAGAAAGTCCAGTTGCCTCCTGAAAAAGCACCTTTGGGACAACCAAGACCTGGATGACTGAGAAACTCTATAAGCTTTTGGCTATACAATTTGGGGTGAGGACCCTTGGAATGGTGTGGGAGTAGGAATGGATTTCCAGAGGAAAAAAATGGCAGACTACAGGAACCATTTGCACCACTCAGGTGACTCTGAGGACACAGATAAACCTCCAAGGGCTTCAACGACCTCTAAAAGGATGCAAATGACCAGTTCTCTTTCCGTGGCCTCTGCATCTCTTTTTGTATTATGATGACTAGAACTGGGTGCAGTATTCCAAGTGAGGCCTCACTAGTGCAGTATTTTCTTGTTGTTTGTCACTTGTTGTTTGGAAGGAAGGAGCAAGAGGGAAGGAGGGAAGGAAGAAAGGAGCAAGAGGGAGGGAGGGAGGGAGGGAGGAAGGAAGGAAGGAAGGAAGGAAGGAGCAAGAGGGAAGGGAGGGAGGGGAGGAAGGAACAAGAGGGAAGGAGGGAAGGAAGGAAGGAAGGAAGGAAGAGGGAGGGAGGGAAGAAAAGAAGGAGGGAAGGAAAGGAAGGAAGGATAGGAAGGAAAGGAAGGAAAGGTAAGGAAGGAAAGGAAGGAAGGGAGGGAGGGAAGGAAAGAAGGAGGCAAGGAAGGAAGGAGGGAAGGAATGGAAGGAGAGAAGGAAAGAAAGGAAGGAAAGGAAAGGAAAGGAAAGGAAAGGAAAGGAAAGGAAAGGAAAGGAAAGGAAAGGAAAGGAAGGGAGGGAGGGAGGGAGGGAGGGAGGGAGGAAGGAAGGAAGGAAGGAGGAAGGAAGGAGCAAGAGGGAGGGAGGGAAGGAAGGAAGCAAGGAGCAAGAGGGCGGGAGGGGAGGGAGGGGAGGAAAGAAGGAGGGAAGGAAAGGAAAGGAAAGGAAAGGAAAGGAAAGGAAAGGAAAGGAAAGGAAAGGAAAGGAAAGGAAGGATGGGAGGAGCAAAAGAGAAGGAAGAAAGGACTCTTTCCAACCCATGGACCACAGCATACCAGGCCCCCCTGTCTTCCCCATCTCCTGGAGATTACCCACATTTGTGTTCATTGCATTCATGACACCCTCAAACCATCTCATCCTTTGCCGCCCCCTTCTTCTTTTGCCTTCCATCTTTCCCAACATCAGGGCCTTCTCCTAGGAGTTATCTCTTCTCATTAGATGGCCAAACTATTTGAGCTCCAACTTCAGGATCTGCCCTTCCAAAGAACAGCCAGGGTTGATTTTAAAAAAACTAGGATTGATTGAGAGGAAATATTTAGCTACTCAAATGAGGAAGCAGTGGTTTTTTGTTTTTTTTTTGTTCCCAAGGCCAATTACTCGCCCCACCGCAACTTAAAGTTTAAAAGCTTTTTTTCTTTCTTTCTTTTTTGACGTGGTAGCTAATCACACTGCCAACCTTTCTATTATCGGTTTGATCCATTTGGCTTCCATTTTACTCCGGTATTAAAACACAAAGGCAACAACATTGTTTTGTGTTTTGCCTCCTGTGGTTTTTCTTCCTCAGGCTCGGTTTTGAAAGCCGGTCGAAGGAATAAACAAGAATCCCTTCTGAGGCAAATCACAGCACGTTTTATTTATCTCTTTTCTTTCTTCGTGCGGGATATCGAAAGCTAAAGGGTAGTTGACCTTTCCTTTGCTTCGCTGGTATTACTCCGAGGGGGAGTCAATAGCATCTCTGTGAGGAGGGGGGAAAAAACCAGAATCGGCGAGCAAATGGAAGACCTTTTTTTAAAGGGTTTTGATTAAATTGTCCGTGGTGGCGTATTGAGCTTCTATCAAGGGAAGAAAAAAATAAGGAAGAGATCAAGAATTGGCACAAAATGGTTAAAAGGTCTCTGGAGGGAGAACAGCTGATTTTTCTGAAGGGTTGGGCCAAGTGTTCCATTCTAGAATCTTCCATTTTCTTTCAATCGCAACAAGTATTTCAATCGTTCAAGTATTCTGGAAGTAAAACAAAAGAACAGTTTGTGCGAACCGGCCCTGAAATGAAATGAAATGTTTTATACAACTGTATTTCTTTCTCAAAATAGAATATTTAGAATAGTGTCTCCTCAGAGTCCCTTCTTCCATGCAGGCGGGACAGGGATACGTTATTGGAAATTAACGTCTCCGTTTAATAATATGTAGTGTTATTCTAGGGGCGTGGTGGCTCAGTGGCTAAGACGCTGAGCTTGTCGATCGAAAGGTCGGCAGCTCAGCTGTTTGAATCCCTAGTGCTGTGTAACGGGGTGAGCTCCCGTTCCTTGTCGCAGCTTCTGCCAACCTAGCAGTTCGAAAGCCCGTAAAAAATGCAAGTAGAAAAATAGGGGCCACTTTTGGTGGGAAGGTCACAGCATTCCGTGTGCCTTTGGCGTTGAGTCATGCCGGCCATATGACTACGGAGACGTCTTCAGACAGCAATGGCTCTTTGGCATTGAAACGGAGATGAGCACTGCCCCCTAGAGTTGGGAATGACTAGGACATACATGCGAGGGGAATCTTTACCTTTACCTTTAATGTTATTATTATTTATTATTAGAAGGAAAGTTGACTCAGTTCCAACAAGAACTTTACATTCAAATGTGGGCATTGAACATCTCATAAAATTAGTCAGGTTGATGTGGAGTTAAATCTTCTTCCAGGCTCCCGGTCTCCAGTTGCAGAAAATTTAAAAGAAAAACTGATTTTTAATTTGTGTTTCTGAATGAATGTAATGGAAAGGAAATGATATAGAAATCCTTTAAATGTGAATCAGCAAAGGAGGAGAAGGAGAAGGAGAAGGAGAAGGAGAAGGAGAAGGAGAAGGAGAAGGAGAAGGAGAAGGAGAAGGAGAAGGAGAAGGAGAAAGAGAAGAAAGATGCACAAATGTAATGATTCTAAATGATTCTTCCTCCTTATTTTGCTTTGCTGGGTCATTTATTGGGACAATGCTTAGATGAACTTCACTTAATTCTAATTTCATCTTGCCTTAGAGATCTAGTGTAAGAAATATATATATACCGTATTTTCCGGCGTATAAGACGACTGGGCGTATAAGACGACCCTCCTCAGAGCCATTTAAGGCTCATCAGAGCCTTATGGGCTGGTCTGCCTGGTTACAGGAGAATGAGACCCGGCGTATAAGACGACCCCCGACCTTTGAGAAGATTTTTGTGTGTTAGAAAGTAGTCTTATACGCAGGAAAATACAGTAACTGTTTTTCCTAAGGTGAATATTATACACTTGCTTCAAATCAGGCTATAATTCCACAATCTGAGCTAAAGACACCATAAGTCAGCAGCAGAATCGCAATATGAAGATGAATCATCTAGAAATTCTTCCATCTGAAGTCAAGTGGCTCATTTCCTTAACTTGGGGATCTCCAACTTTGGCCATGTTAAGATTTGTGAACTTCAATTCCCAGAATTCCTCAGCTAGCCATGCTAGCCATGAGGAATTCTGGGAGTTGAAGTCCACAAGTCTTAAAGTTGACAAAGGTTGGAGACCCCTGCCCTAACTAAAAGCTTATTTCACATCCATAGCTGTGGATCCTGATCACAAAGACAAAGGGACAATAGTCTAATTTTATCATTGGTGAAACTACTCCTGTTCTAAATGAAAACACTAAGAGTTAAGTCCTTTCTGGTCCAGATGAGACTTTTTGGTGGTCCCTAAAATCCCAATTTCTGTCAGATTTATCACTGAAAGAGCAAACATATATTTGTTTAAGGGAACAGGTGCTTCCATCTGGGGGAGAAGAAGTGAAGTCTTTATAGATTCTTAGTTAAATTTATGCTTATGAGGGAGATATATTGGACACAGGTGCGTGGCTATCAGTTTTGCAGTCCTAATTTCTCCATCTTTGGTAGATTTTTTTTTTTAATTTCATTCTCCTCTCAGCAAAAAGTCTTGACTCCCTAGAAGCTCTATACTTAAAAAAAAAAGCCTCATAATTCACATTGTACTTTCCATAGGTATCAATAACGGCTCCATCTGTGATTTTTATGATTTAAATTAATACCAAAGTGCAGGCTGAATTCTAAACATCTCCTGGGCCGATTTCAAAATAACTCCTGGGAGCTTCATTAAATCTTTTTAATGGGTGCTGTCAAATGAACCCTCTGTTCTTGGTAAAATTGTTATATTTCTTTTCTCCTCTCAGCTTCTTCTTCAGGAAGGCAGCAATTGCTTTAAAGCAATAGAGGAGAGAGAAAAAATATCCCTGAAGTAAAACAGATTTTGTTTTTTTGGGGGAAAAAATCTGTTTATTACACAGTTTTCCTTCTTGTGTCTCAAGGTCCCATTTCAAACGATATTCTTCTCAGCGCGGTTTAAAAATTCATTTCTTTAATCTATTCAGGATTAAATTTAAAAAATAGGGAGAGAAAAATTTAATGGAACAACAAAGGTTGCTTCGAAAACGCTGTCACATTTATTATGAGGTAGAATTGAATTTATTCCAGCTCATAAACTTTACTCTGCTTCGTAATAATTGCTGCAGTGCTACCAGGTTCTTATTAAAAGCATTGAACACTTCTTGTTCAGTTATGCAAAAATCAAAAACAATTGGGATGTGGAGAGAAAAATAAAACAGCGTTCCGACAAAGTGAATATAATTATTCAGCCAACTGGAAGTGAAAAAAGAAAGAAAACTAGATGGTGAGCTTCAAAAACTCTTCAAGAATTCTTTTTTTTAAAAAAAATACTTTTTATTTATAATTAAGAACAGCAAACCGTGTTTAAGCTATGTCTGAATAAAATTAAGATCTGACAATCTGATCCCAAATTATTAAAATAGATAACATTTGGTTGACTTGAGAATACAGGTAGTCCTCGATTTATGACCATAATTGTCACTGCCTAGGATTGAACTCTCAACTTTCTGAGGTGAGTGTCTTCACCTGTAGGCCATTGCATCAGACATACATACATACATATAAAATGTCCCTATCATCCATCCATCTATCTATCTATCATCTATCTATCTATCTATCTATCTATCTATCTATCTATCTATCTATCTATCTATCTATCTATCTATCTATCTATCATCTTCCTTTTTACGACTCTGTAATCCCTTAATTCAGAGTAGCATTGGGCTGACTGAATGGAATTGAGCATTTACTGGCTGGATGCCCTTCCTCACGCCATGCTGAGTTCACAGCAGATTTTTTTTTCTTTGCGTTTTGAGAGAGAAACATCTGCTGCTGTCTAGGATTGAGCTCTCAACCTACGGAGTGGGAGGTGTGCATTTTCACCACTAGACCACCACGCGACTCATCTAGATAAAAGGATGGATGGATGGACATTTGTCTAGCTATATGTCTGTCTATCTATCTACCTATTATCTCTTTCTTTATCATCTATCTCTCATCTATCTATCTATCTATCTATCTATCTATCTATCTATCTATCTATCTATCTATCTATCAATCATCTATCTATCTATCTATCTATCTATCTATCTATCTATCTATCTATCTATCTATCTATCTATCTATCTATCTATCTATCCAGAGGCGGGTTTCAGCAGGTTCTGACCAGTTCTGGAGAACCCGTAGTAGAAATTCTGAATAGTTCAGAGAACCGGTAGTAAAAATTCTGAGTGGCCCCACCCACATCTATTCTCTGCCTCCAGAGTCTCAGCTGATCAGGAGGAAATGGGAATTTTGCAGTAACCTTCCCCTGGATTAGGGAGGGATTGGAGATTTTGCAGTATCCTTCCCCACGAGTGGGGTGGGAATGGAGATTTTACCGTATTCTTCCCCTGCCACACCCACCAAGCCACGCCCACCAAGACATGCCCTGCCCACAAGCCACACCCACAGAACTGGTAGTAAAATAATTTGAAACATACCACTGTATCTATCTATCTATCTATCTATCTATCTATCTATCTATCTATCTATCTATCTATCATCTATCTATCTATCTATCTATCTATCTATCTATCTATCTATCTATCTATCTATCTATCTATCTATCTATATTTATCTATCTGTCATCTATTTATATCTATCTCTCTACTGTATCTATCTATATCTATCTCTCTACTGTATCTATCTATCTATCTATCTATCTATCTATCTATCTATCTATCTACCTATCTATCTCTGTCTCTCTTTAGTCATGTAGTGACCCAACTTGCAATTTCAATGACTTATGACTAAAACTCACAGCTCCATTGTGGTCCTAAGTCAGGGACTACCTATAGAAATAGATGATATAGATATATTTCCAGAACATTTCGGCTGGAAATGTTGGGCTCATTTTTTTTTAATGTTTCCTTTTAAAGGGAAAAAAAACCCCCACAGGACGCTGTCTATTCCATTTAAATCATTGACTTTCAGCTTCGGAGGATAAAAACAAAGTTAAATAAATAATATAATAAGCTCGGCTACCTCCTGTTGTTATTGCATCATTACAGAGAGGGTCTCTTGTTTTGGACCCTCGTTCTAAATGGAGCACCAGTCTAATTTGGCACAGCCTGTTCCACTTTTCTAATTTCGAAGAGCAAGTCTATTTTAAAACATGTTCTGCTTCATTTCACTCCGTGTCAAATTGCTCTTCCTTTAATTGGAAGAGAGCTTCACCGACTGCACAATGGCACCCGTGAATGAGATTTCAGGCTGCTGACATGCAATTTTGTATTTTTCGGTTTCAAATACAATATATAAAAATGTAGCTAATAATGCTTCCTAAGCCAAAAGGACTCTCCCTCCCCACTCCACCCTTTTAAAAGATCCATTAGAAAGAAAAAGGAATCCAGTTTGAATGCCACGGAGGGTACCAAGAATCCCCAGGAGTAAGAATAAATACTTATATCTTTTCAGACGAACACATTTTATTAAAAAGATAAACTGCGGTAGCTCGCTTCACCAAACGCATTCTGAAAAATTTCTACCTTGTAATAAATGTGTTCCTCTGAAAAAAATACTACCAGTTTTCTCCTGATTTTAGGCTCCCTTTATCATAGTTATCTTTGTACTGTCAGGTTCCGACTGGGAATGAAGGACCCCAAACACAGAAGATGGTTAGAACCTTGTTTATCCACCCCGGCACATACTGACAACCACAATGTATGAAATGAGAATATTGTTAGAGCTCTCACTCTGTGCTCCCCAACCCTCTTGTGGCCCATATGCGGCCTGTGTGGCTGATTCGGACAGCGAGGAGGCTGGTGTGGTTCTGCGCCAGCAGCCTGTGCAGCTGGCACTCGAGTCAAACAGTGAGGAGGCTGGGGAAGATGTGATGCCAGAGACGGGGATTCAGCCAGGGTCTTCAGAACCTCCAGAAGCTCCCTTAAGTGAAGAAGATGAAGAGGAGGAGCTTCTTCTCGATGCACGGGCGCGCAGAGCTGCCAAAAGGCAGGAGTGGCTCCTCAGGAGGAGGTCTTCTTGAGAGTAAGGCTTGGGGCTAATTGGCCACTCCCTTAGCCTATTTAAGGAGAAACGTCAACTGAAGCAATTTGCAGGGAACAACTTCGTTCACTCTCCTTCGTGCCTCGATCTTAGTTCTTTGCAAATTGCTTCCGGATTTTCTGCCAACCATAGTAAGATTAAGATTATTTATTCTTTGGATTCTTGTAGGCTGTTAAGGAAGTTAATTAACAGCCTTTGTTTGGAAAAAAAAAACCTTATTTAATTTAGTAAAACTAAGATTTGAACAGACTTTGTGTGTGCTGCGTTCTTTGGGGTCTGTAGCTGGGGTAGAACAACCACCTTTTAAAGCTGTCATCCCAGCATGTGACCCAGGCAGTTACCCAGACCCACCCCCATACATGATCCCAGTCCCCATGATCCGGAAAAGTCATCTCTCAGCTGGGCACCCACGCCATCTGGAAGTGTCTGTATCCCATCCAGGTGCACAGCAGCAAAAGCGCTGGGGCTCGCCTCACAGCTGAGCCTAAAACACGCAGCCACCTCTCAGCTGTCTGGAGCAAGGCCACGTCATCTGGAGGCACCTGCCTCCCATCTTAGATCTGGTTCATAGGGCCACCCTGGAAACAGCGAAGAACTGGCCTGCGGTGCCTCTGCCAGCAAAAATGGAGCTTGGGAGAGCCGTAGAGGGTTACAGGAGGCTGTCACAGACCAAAACTGAGCTTGTGAGGGCTGTGGGCAGCCCTCCCGAGCTCCATTTTTACTGGCAGAGGGAGTCACAGCCAAAAATGGAACTCAGGCACCCATTTTTGATGGAAGAGTGCTCGGGCCACCACACGAGTGACATTGCCTCTTTTTAAGTCTAAAGTTTTATGGGTTTTAAATTTTAATTGTCTATTGGTTTTTTAAATTTGTTGCCAAAATTATTTAATTCTTTTATTAATATTTTTTATTCTTGGCTGTACACCGCCCTGAGTCCATTAGGAGAAGGGCGGTATATAAATTTAATAAATAAATAAATAAAATAAATTGAGCTGGCCACGCCCACCCCAGCCACACATACCCCGCTCCCCCCTCACCCAAGGTCAAACACAATGCTGATGCAGCCCTCAATGAAATTGAGTTTGATGCCTCTGATGTACACAGCCTAACCCTACTGGCTATTGAGCTAAATGAGTGACACCATACTGATCTTTTTAATAGACAAAATCTCCAAGACACATCTGCTGGAATTTTATTTTATTTTATTTTATTTTATTTTATTTTATTTTATTTTATTTATTTTATTATTTTATTATTTTATTTTATTTTATTTTATTTTATTATTTTATTTTATTTTATTTTATTTTATTTTATTTTATTTTATTTTATTTTATTTTATTTTATTTATTTATTTATTTCAATTTGATTTATATGCCGCCCTTCTCCGGAGACTCAGGGCAGCTTACAATGCATTAAGCAATAGCCTTCATACTTTCGTATATTTATACAAAGTCAGCTTATTGCCCCCACAAACTGGGTCCTCAATTTACCTACGTTAGAAAGGATGGAAGGCTGAGTCAACCTTGAGCCTCGAACTCGCATAATTGCAGACAGCTGGGTGTTAATAACAGGCTATCTAGCCCGTCGAGCTATCTGAGGCTCTTTTATTTTATTACTCATTTATTTATTTATTTACTTTTGTGGAAGACTTGCTAATAAAAAATTTCCTAAAGATTATCCTGCCAACAAAAGTGCGTATAGTCAAGGCGATGGTTTTCCCAGTCGCAATGTACAGCTGTGAAAGTTGGACCATAAGGAAGGCTGAGCGCCAAAGAATGGAGGCCTTTGAACTCTGGTGCTGGAGAAGATTCCTGAGAGTCCCTTGGACTGCAAGGCGATCCAACCGGTCAGTCCTAGAGGAGATCAACCCTGACTGCTCTTTAGAAGGCCAGATCCTGAAGAAGAAACTCAAATACTTAGGCTACCTAATGAGAAGGAAGGACTCCCTGGGGAAGAGCCTAATGCTGGGAACGATGGAGGGCAAAAGAAGAAGGGGACAGCAGAGAAGGAGGTGGCTGGATGGAGTCACTGAAGCAGTCGGCGTGAGTTTAAAGGGACTCCAGAGGATGGTAAAGGACAGGAAGGCCTGGAGGAACATTGCCCATGGGGTCATGATGGGTCAGACACCACTTCACAACTAACAACAACAAAAGAAAGATAGAATTAGGACAATAATAGGGATGTTATGATATTACAGATGATAACTTTCATGACATAATATTGTCCTGGGCATTCTTTTTCTTTTTTTCCTGTTTTGATATTTGCGCTATCTTGATGTCATTCCACAATTACAACTGGATGTTCATGAATATCAATGTTATTGCAGCTGAGTTTTCCTATATCAAATCATATACTCTGTTTATGAAAGCTCTGGTTCCAAATGAAAAAAAAACATATTGTTCATATGACTTGGTAGCATTTAATGATTTTTCTGGAGCAGCCAGAATGGCAGGGAGGGGGAGGGGGGATGGTGGGGAAACCAAATTATAGATACGGTTGTGTCATTTTTGGAAAAGATCACCTGACATCCACTGTAGGCACAAAGAACGGTGGATTTCTCTTAATATTCTTTTCCCCTCTCCACCCCCATCGCACATAAATAATTGAACTGTCAAAATGTCATAAGGATATGTCTGTTTCAAGTATACTTAATTTGGTCACTTTCGCCTCAGTAAAAGTCAAGGTAGTCTTTATAAAATGAAGTGGGTATGAAAGTGAAAAGAAGGAAAACTACAGCATATTTTTTTTCTTTTTCTCTTTCTTCTTTCTTTATTTCTGGCTCTTTCTCTCCTTCCTCCCTCCCTTCCTTTCTCCCTCCCTTCCTTTTTTCCATCCATTCTTTTTTCCTCCTTCCTTGCTTCCTTCCTTCCAGTTATCTACTCTTTCCTTCCTTCCTTCCTTGCATCTATCAGTCTCTCCTTTCTTCCTTTCTTCCTTTCTCCCTTTCTTTCTTCCTTCCTTCCTTCCTTCCCTTCCTCCCTCCCTCCTTTCCTTCCCTCCTTCCATGCATCTATCCACTCTCTCCTTCCTTCCTTTCTTTCTTTCATCATTCCTCCCTTTCTTTCTTTCTTTCTTTCTTCCCTCCCTCCCTTCCTTCTTTCCTTCTCTCCTTCCATGCATCTCTCCACTCTCTCTCCTTCCTTCCTTCCTTCCTCCCTCCCTTCCCCTCCCTCTCTTCCTTTCTTCCTTCCTTCCTTCCCTTCCTGCCTTCCTTCTATAAATTATCCAGTCTCCTTCCTTCCTTCTTTCCTTCCTTCTTTCTTTCCTTCCCTCTCTTCCTCCTCCCTTCCCTCCCTCCCTCCCTCCCAAAGCTTCATATGCCAGCAATCACAGTGAGTTTCAAAGGGGGAATTTACAAAAAAAACAAGGAATACCTATGATAAAAACAGTGCAAATGACCACCAGTCTAAAAGACATTCCTTGGTGTTCTCTGAACTGGGTTGTTTTTTTTTTGCAAATGTTTCATTACCAAACTAAGTAACATCATCAGTAGTAGGGGGTGGGGTTTGTGGGGAGGAGGAAGAGGCGGGGGGAAAAGTAGGTTCCCTTGTGTTCTCTGAGCTGGTTTTTTTTTTTCCTTGCAAACATTTTATCAGCGTTTGTTATTGCAGCAATCACGTCCAGAAAGGACACACAGGTAACTGATTCAGCAGGATTCATTAACTTCTCTTTATATATAATTGTTGTGGTCCACCAGAACAATTGGAGTCAGAGAGTGAGGATGTCGGAGCATAAATCAGCCCCATTCTCCCCCCGGGGTAATCGCACTTGATTAGAGATGGATGGATCTTGTTTTTCCATGCTGTATACTTTAAAGAAAGAAAACCCGAATATATTCTAAGAAACATTTTATTATAAAAATTTTAAAAAAACTAGCTAACTGCATTTTACCGGCAGCTTATCTCATAGACGAACAAAGGAAGTAAATCAGGAAGTTAGAAAAGAAAGAATGTGGACACGCATAGTAACTTAAAACTTCAAAAAACCAGTCTTATCTCAGTTACTATAGATATGTGATAAAGTCATCTGGCAGGCTACCGTACTTCTCAGAATGGAAGCTCAGCTGGCAAATTCATAACGCAGTGACAGAGGAGGCTGGGGAGGACAATGGGCCAGTCCTGGAGTCTGGGGAAGGCCCAGATGAGGGTTCTGCGTCAGAGGCAGAGATGGGGCCAGGGCCATCTGGGAGTGATGTGCGAACTCCGGAACCTCCAGAATTGGACAGCACAGAGACAGAGGAACAGGAGGAGCCTGTTCCTAGTGCACACATGCGCAGAGTTGCCAGAAGGCAAGAGCAGCTAAAGAAAAAGGGACAACTCAAGAGTAAGGCCAGGAGATGATTGACCCCTCCCATAAGGCTTAAAAGAGCAGCAAAGGCTCTTGGGCTCTTTGTAGGAAAGCAACATTGCTAAATCTGTTTCCAGTTGGTGTCTCTTGTTTCTGAACTTCATGGGGCTTTGCCAAGACTTCTTATGAAGGACTTGTTTTGCTTTTAATTTGGATCCAGCTGGGAATGAAGTAATTCTCAGCTGTTACAATAAAATAGGTTTGTTTGGGACTAATTTTGTCTTGTAACGACTAAGTAAGCCTAGGTCACAACAATAATATAACATATAAGTAAATGTACAACATCAATGGCAGGTTCTTCCAACGTGGTAGTAGTTACAAGCAAACACAGGCAGAGGAGAGAAGAGTTTCAGTTTCAGTATTGCAAACTAGTTTGCAGTTTCAGAGCTCAGAGCTTAATACAGACAAAGAGGACCTCCTCTATACAGGGCAGTTAAGATAAGCCTAAGTCACACCCAGGCTCCTTGCTGTTTCTGTCAAATACTGTTTCAGTTTCCAAATAGTTCCCATTGGCTGACCTTGTTACCATGTCTCTGCCAATCATGAATACATTGACACATTTCATTACCCAGCTAGGTAACATCATCAATAGTAGAAGGGAGTGGGGTTTTGGAGAGGAGGAGGAGGAGGAATGTGGGGTCCTTGGTGCTCTCTGAGCTTGGTGGTTTTCTTGCAGACATTTCATCACCAAGCTAGGTAACATCATCAGGGCTAGAGATGCAACATCATTACCCAAACTAGTGATGCAACATGCATTATTCCTGATGATGTTACCTCGTTTGGGTCATGAAACATCCATAAGAAAACAACCAACCCCAGCGAGATTCCCCCACTCCCCCACTCCCTTCTAACACGGGTGATGTGACCTCGTTTGGGTCATGAAACATCTACTAGAAAACAACCAAGCTCAGAGAGCACCAAGAAACCCTTCATTTCATCCCTGAGCTACAAATATTGTCTTTCGTTGGATCTGTAGCTTTCCAGTCACCTTCATAAAGCTCGGGGAGTGTGTTACAATAATCTTAACTCGTCTAGACAAGCTTGAAATTGGTGTGCCATCTGATCTTCAGCAAAGGTTTCTTGGGTCACAACTAGCAGGAATCACGAGTCTTCTTATAGATTTGCTTCTTAAGAGGTGTATGACCTTCTCAGACATTAAAACTAGAGCAAGGATAGAGTCATGTCTACAGGTAGTCCTCGATTTACGACCCCGATTGAGCCCCAATATTCGATCTATCTATCTATCTATCTATCTATCTATCTATCTATCTATCTATCTATCTATCTATCTATCTATCTATCTATTGCGATTTATACGCCGCCATTCTCCCGAGGGACTCAGGGCAGCTTACAAAAACAGCAATATCCAATACAAATCACAATAAAATTAAAATCAACAAGCCAATTAATACAATTTAAAATTATAACAATATACACCCATAACAGATCAGTTAAGTTGACAAAAGAGCCATGTCTTCAGCTCACGACAGAAGGAAAGGAGGTTGGGGGCGGTCCTGAGCTTGCTGGGCAAATCATTCCAGAAGGTCGGGGCTCCCACAGAGAATGATGTCCTCCTGGGGGCTGTCAGCTGGCATTGTTTGGCCTAAGGCACCCTGAGGAGGCCCACTCTGTGAGAGCGCAAGGGATGGTGGGAGAGTGGCTGGAGATGGTCCTGCAAGTACCCCGGGCCTAAGCCATGAAGGGCTTTTGTTGTTAAGTGAGACATTTGTTAAATGAGTTTTGCCCCCATTTTACGACCTTTTCTTGCCATAGTTGTTATGTGAATCGCCACCCTGGATAAGTTATCAACCTGGTTGTTAAGTGAATCTGGCTTTCCCATTGAGTTTGCTTGTGAGAACTTCGTCAAAGGTGAACAAGTGACCTTGGGACACAAAAACAGTCGTAAATATGAGCCAGTTTTTCCAAGGACTTGAATTTTGATCATATGATCATGGGGATGCTGCGAAAGTCATAACCATGTAAAACATTCATAAGTCACATTCTTCAGTGCCTTTGTAACTTTAAATGGTCACTAAACAAATAGTTGTAAGTCAAAGACTACCTGTATTGACAGTTATGAATGTCTCCATAGTGCTGTGGTTTAATCTGATCTTGTTTGGATCACTCCAGATTCTTAGAACCTCCAAGCACTGATTAGCATTTTTACAGTATCCCTGGCTTGTCCTAAAGTAAAGAGAGCAAAGAAGAGCCACAAAGATGATTAGGGGACTGAAGGCTAAAACACGTGAAGAATGGTTGCAGAAAATGGGTATTCTAGTCTAGTGAAGGGGACGTGGTGGACTCAGTGGCTAAGATGCTGAGCTTGTCAATCAGATGGTCGGTAGTTCAGCGGTTCGAATCCCTAGTGTCGCATTTCGGAGTGGGCTCCCATTACTGTTCTGCCCCAGCTATGGACCCCAAGGAACTCAGCACACACAAAGTTTGTACAAAACTTAAATTTACTAAAATAACTCAGTTTTTTTCCAAACATAGGCTGTTAATAAATTTCCTTAACAGCCTTCAAGAAAACAAAGATAATCACAATCTTACTAAGGTTGGCAGAAAGCCCAGAAGCAATTTGCAGAAAATTCAGACACAGAGGAGAATGAACTAAAGTTGTTCCCTACAATTTGCTTCAGTTGGTGTTCCTCCTTAAATAGGCTAAGGGAGTAGCAAATTAGACCCAAGCCTTACTCTCAAGGAGACCTCCTCCTGAGGAGCCACTCCTGTCTTTTGGCAGCTCTGCGTGCCCTTGCATCGAGAAGAGGCTCCTCCTCTTCTTCCTCTTCACTTATGGGAGCTTCTGGAGGTTCTGAAGGCCCTGGCTGAATCCCTGCCTCTGGCACCACATCTTCTCGAGCCTCCTTATTGTCTGACTCGGGTGCTGCCAGCACAGGCTGCTGGCGCAGCACCACACCAGCCTCCTCGCTGTCAGAATCAGCTACAATCCTCACAGGCCGCTGACAGTTATTTCCCCCAGCTTCTGTCAACCTAGCAGTTCGAAAGCACGTAAAGAATGCAAGTAGAAAAATAGGGACCACCTTTGGTGGGAAGGTCACAGCGCTCCATGCGCCTTTGGCATTTAGTCATGCTGGCCACAGGACCATGGAGACATCTTTGGACCGCATTGGCTCTTCGGCTTTGAAACGGAGATGAGCAGCGCCCCCTAGAGTCGGGAACAAGTAGCACATATGTGCTTGGGGAAACTTTACCTTTACTTTTAGTCTAGTGCAGGGGTTTGCAGCCTTAAACACTCAAAGAGACATTTGGACCCATTTTCCACAGAAAAGAAAACATGGCCTTACCAAGGCCTTATAAAGTGGTACTAACACTTCACGTGATCTTGATTCTATCCCTCTGTTTAAGCAGCCTAGGACTGTGTTGGCTTTCTTGGCAGCTGCTACATACGGCTGGCTCATACTTAAACGGTTGTCCACCGGGACTCCAAGATCCCTCTCACGGTTACTACTTTTGAGCGAGATACCACACATACTCCATGAAGGCTCCATGATTGATGGTCTCAAAGGCCATCCAGAGAACTAAAAAGACCAGGAGGTTTTCACACCTTCAATCCAGGCCCTGATACACAGGACACCCATCACGACCGCTAATGTTGGAATCCATCCAGGCCTCGTTTAATTTCATATGACTCATTGATTTATTTCTCAGCATTGTACCTCCGAAGTAATTTATGAGACATAAGGAGGATTTAAATCCACAACAAAGCAGTACATTACAAAACCATCAGTGGCTCGGCTCTTTAATTCAAAGCTTGAAGAAATAAAAGCGAAGGACAAAAATTATTGAACTGCTGGAACGGGCCAAGTCCAATACTCCAATGTTTTGTTTCTTACAGTAGCTAACCAGATAATCCTGGATGCTAACAAATTGGAGTGGATTTGGGGGGCCGTTGATACATAGAGGGATACTGCTCTCAACCTGGAAGGTAACATTGACACCTCAAAACTAACAATCCTGAATCAGTGGTGAAATCCAAATTTTTTTACTACCAGTTCTGTGGGCATGGCTTGGTGGGTGTGGCTTGGTAGGGCGTTGCAGGGAAAGGATACTGCAAAATCTCCATTCCCACCCCACTCCAGGGGAAGGATACTGCAAATTCCCCATTCCCTCTCCACTCTTGGGGGAAGGATATTGCAAAATCTCCCATAACCCTAACCCTAACCCTCTGGGGCCTCACTTTGGGGCCTCACAGAGGTGGTATTTGCCAGTTCTCCGAACTACTCAAAATTTCCACTACCGGTTCTCCAGAACCTGTCAGAACCTACTGGATTTCACCCCTGCCCTGAATAGACCTGTCTTCCACTTCATCTAATCCTCTTTTTAAGTCAGTTTAAGTTTTTATATTATGTAAAAAGTTACATTTATTTATTTATTTATTTTATTTTGTCAATCATATATAAGACAACAGGTAAAAGTATAAACATAATTTGAATACATGAAAAGAGTAAGAGTAAAAAGGAATATTAGGACAGGGACGGTAGGCACGCCAGTGCATTTACGCACACCTCTTTGGAATGGGGTGAGGTCAACAGTAGACAATTTAAGGTTAAAGTTTTGGGGGTTTGGGGAAGAAACCACAGAGTCAGGTAGTGTATTCCAGGCATTGAATGCACTGTTGATGAAGTCATATTTTCTGCAATCGAGTTTGGAGCGGTTTACCTTGAGTTTGCATCTATTACTTGCTCATGTATTGTTGTGGTTGTGTATGTACTTAATACATACTATCCTACACATTGGCAACAAAAATCAGAACACCAAATACAAGCTGGGCGGATACGACCTCATAGATGACCTTCACTCTATCAAGGACCTTGGCATACTCATCTCAAACAATCTAAGCCTCAGAGCTCACTGTAACAGCATTCCCAAAAAGGCATTAAGAGTTGTTAACCTAATTTTGCGAAGCTTCTTCTCCGATAACATTGTCCTGCAAACTAGGGCATACAAAACCTTTGCCAGACCAGTTCTTGAATACAGCTCATCTGCCTGGAATCCACACTGTATATCAGACATTAATACAATTGAGCGAGTCCAGAGATATTTCATGAGAAGAATACTCCACTCCTTTACTCACAACAGAATACCTTATGCCACCAAGCTTGAAATTTTGGGCTTGGACAACCTAGAACTATGCCTCCTTCGGTCTGACCTAAGCGTAGTACACAAAATTGTCTGCTACAACATCCTACCAGTCAATGACTACTTCAGCTTCAACCGCAACAATACATGAGCAAATAATAGATATAAACTCAAGGTAAACCACTCCAAACTCGATTGCAGAAAATACGACTTCAGCAACAGAGTGGTCAATGCCTGGAATGCATGATCTGACTCTGTTGTTACATCCTCAAACCCCCAAAACTTTAACCTTAAACTGTCTACCATGGACCTCACCCCATTCCTAAGAGGTCTGTAAGGGGTGTGCATAAGTGCACCAGCGTGCCTACCGTCCCCGTCCTACTGACCCCATTTATTTGTATTCATTTCCTGTGGTCATGTCCATGTTTATACATGTTCATAGGTTCACGTCCAAGCTTATATACGTTTTCTCATACATGTTTGACAAACTAAATAAAATAAAAATAAAATAAAAATTGTGGTGAAATCGGGTGCTGAATTGCAAAAGGGAGGGGCTAAGAGGCAAATCAGCACTGCTTTTTTGGCACTCCAGTCAGAAGCACCGAGGTGCTTCTAGGTTGAAAGGATTAGCCAATAACATCACTGTTGCCCTGGACACGCCTTTCATGTCCCTGGCAGGAGCTGGAGTGAAGGACAAAAGCTCAACCCCACCCCACAGCAGTCCTCGGGTCTCAAACATGGACTTGCTAATCTCCTGCCCAGGATTTCAATCACTTGAGCCACTGTTCTCCTCAGCATTGAGTTCTTGGTAATCAGAAAGAGACCCAGAAGGGATCCTCCCTAAACTTTCACAGGATTTATCTGAAAGTTAAGCAGAGTGTGCTTTAGTCTGGCAAGATCCTGTCTATGGGCAAACAGCAATAAAGATACTACTGAATAATGCAAAGTGTAATTCTTGGTTAATTGCTCTTGACATGGGTCCAAAGTTAATGTACTATTACCACTACTACCACTACTACAACAGGAACAACTTAACCTTCCGTCTTTCTTCAACAGCATCATCCTAGCATCAAATTTTAACTGTACTCAGCTCAAAGAAGAATCTCCATTACTAATCTAGTGTTTAGGGCAAGTTCACATCCTTTTGTTGCTGTGGTTCTATGTAATGACAGCATCATATAAAGGCCATGACTTTCCCGCTGACTATAGATCTTCTCTTAGGAAAACATTAACTCTGTCAGAGTTTGTTGCAGCACACACAATCAGACAATTCAGCAGGATTCAATAACTTCTCCTTATATATAATATTACATATGAAGTAAATATACAATACCAAACGCAGTTTTTCCAACATGGTAGTAAATACAAGCAAAACACAAGCAGAGGAGAGGAGTTTCAGTTCAGAGCAGCAGACTAGTTTAGAGCTCAGCACAGACTCAGAGCTGCAGAGCTAAGCCACGCCCAGGCTTCAAACTGTTTCAGCTCCCATTGGCTGATCTGTTGCTTTGCCTATTCATTAGCTGACCTTGTTACCAAGCCCATTCCAGTTCATGAATATATCTACACTGACAAACTCTACTCATCTCCTGAAAAGCTACACAGCAGTATATATCTGACCATTGATACCTCTGGAACTTTTTAAAGAAGAGATTGGACAACCATTTGTCTGAAATGGTATAGGGTTTCCTAACTGAGCAGGGGATTGGTTCCAACTTTTCTGTTATTCTCTTATTCTAAATTTTTCTCCCAGAATCAAAACTTTACATAGGTAACCACTTTTCCTTCAGAAAGACACATCTCCATGAAATACTCTCTGAAAACTCTTGCTGAAGGATATATCCTATGTGCTTAAACATTATCAGTGGCATCATATAAATCATTGCTTCTCTCTAATGCTGGAAGGAGCGTTGTGTTTTCCAGCTGTTAGTTTCTGGAAGAGTTCCAAACCTCTAAATCACACGCACACACAGATGCATACACACCTCCCATTTTGCCATATGTGCTGGCAAATACCCAAGAGTCAATTTCAGCTCAGCCCTAATTTTATCTAATTTATTGCTGGTTTCTGCATTATTTGAGTAGCTTTATAATGATGCTTTTTTACCATAAGGAAGGCTGAGCGCCAAAGAATGGAGGCCTTTGAACTCTGGTGCTGGAGAAGACTCCTGTGAGTCTCTTGGACTGCAAGGCGATCCAACCGGTCAGTCCTAGAGGAGGTCAACTCTGACTGCTCTTTAGAAGGTCAGATCCTGAAGAGGAAACTCAAATACTTTGGCCACCTAATGAGAAGGAAGGACTCACTGGAGAAGAGCCTCATGCTGGGAAAGATTGAGGGCAAAAGAAGAAGGGGACGGCAGAGAACAAGGTGGCTGGATGGAGTCACTGAAGCAGTCGGCGTGAGCTTAAATGGACTCCAGAGGATGGTAGAGGATAGGAAGGCCTGGAGGTAAGGTGTCCATGGGGTCGCGATAGGTCGGACAAGACTTTGCAACTAACAACAATAATGATGCTTTAATGTTTATTGGTATATTCGAGTTTTATTGGTATATAGTGAGTTTTAGATAGGCAGGATCACAGAAATAGAAACCGGTGGTGCAATTCAACAGGTTCTGACAGGTTCTGGAGAACCAGTAGCGGAAATTTTGAGTAGTTCGGAGAACTGGCAAATATCACCTCTAGCTGGCCCCAGAGTGGGGTGGGAATGGAGATTTTGCAATATCCTTCCCCTGCCACGGCCACTAAGCCACACCACGCCCACCAAGCCATGCCCACAGAACCAGTAGTTAAAAAAAAATTGTATTCCACCACTGATAGAAACTGTATAGAGAACACAAAGGAGCGACAAGGAAAAAAGAGAGAAAAAGGTCACCAGCTATATACCAATTATTTCAAAGAGTGGTGAAACTCTCAGGCTCTTAATACATCATGTTTTCTCTAACTTGACAAATCGGTCCTTTAAATCCCGCTGGGATCTTGTCCGTTTCTCACCAAATTAAGGAGGAAGGGTGTTTTTACGCTGTTCGCTTTTCCTAAAGTTTGTCGGAACCAGATGGGATAATAAAGACACAGCCTCATCCCATTAAATGGCACCAAACTTGTGATTCGTATGCTAATGGGGCAGATGGGAAGGGATATGTAATATAAAATGTGTCGAAAGAATAAATAGCACCATATTTAGGAGGTAGCATGTGAACATGGCAAAAAAGACATGGAAGAATATACTAGAACACAGAATATAGAATAACAGAGTTGGAAGGGACCTTGGGGGTCTTCTAGACCAACCCCACTGCTTGAGCAGGAAAGACGATACCACTCTCTTCTTAAAAGCCTCCAGTGATGAAGCACCCATGACTTCTGGAGGCAAGTTGTTCCACTGATTAATTGTTCTCATGGTTAAGAAGTTTCTCCTTAGTTCTAGGTTGCTTCTCGCCTTGATTAGTTTCCACCCGTTGCTTCTTGTTTTGCCTTCTGGTGCTTTGGAAAATACTTTGCCCACTTCTTATTATGGATACTCCAAGCTTTAGGAAGTAATTCCCAGCCTCTCCCATATGGGCTTTGTGGCCTCAAGAGGATGAGCTCATTCTTTTTTTTTTTTTAATTGAAAAACTTTTACAAATACAAATTTTCCCCCTGTTTCCCCCCCCTTCCCCCCTATCCCATATCCCCCCTCCCATAACCCTTAACTCCTCCTACCCTACCCTAACCCCACTCCACTTCCTCCCCCCCCCACGACTTCCCTAGCTGAAATCTATATAACCCTATAACATTTCAGACAAATTTGTCAACCAGAGGGAGCTTGTTATTCTAACCAACTACTGTTTGTGTGGTAAGAAGATGTTTATATCACTGCACTGATTTAATTGGCAAAGACTTGGACTGTTTAAAAGACTATGACATTGTATAGAATGTAAAGAATAGAATAGAATAGAATAGAATAGAATAGAATAGAATAGAATAGAATGGAATGGAATGGAATGGAATGGAGTGGAGTGGAGTGGAGTGGAGTGGAGTGGAGTGGAGTGGAGTGGAGTAGAGTAGAATAGAATAGAATGAAGAGGGAATAGAATAGAATAGAATAGAATAGAATAGAATAGAATAGAATAGAATAGAATAGAATAGAATAGAATAGAATAGAATAGAATAGAATAGAATAGAATAGAATAGAATAGAATTTTTTATCGGCCAAGTGTGATTGGACACACAAGGAATTTGTCTTTGGTGCATATGCTCTCAGTGTACATAAAAAGAAAAGATACATTCATCAAGAATCATAAGGTACAACACTTAATGATAGTCATAGGGTACAAATAAGCAATCAAGAAACAATATCAATATAACTTGTAAGGATACAAGCAACAAAATTACAGTCAGTCATAAGTGGAAGGAGATGGGTAATGGGAACGATGAGAAGATTAATAGTAGTGCAGACTTAGTGAATAGTTTGACAGTGTTGAGGGAATTATTTGATTAGCAGAGCGATGGCATTCGGGGAAAAACTGTCCTTGTGTCTAGTTGTTCTGGTGTGCAGTGCTCTATAGCGTCGTTTTGAGGGTAGGAGAAGTGAGGGTACATTATAGTTATAATGTACACTGAAGATGGCATTTAATTTCATTGTACGAGGTGCAATGACACTAAAGTAAAATAAACTAAACAACTATTCTATTCTAATTCATGAATTCGGCACCCTTGAGTTAAAGTCCTCTGGCATTCCCGGCAAGGAAGAAAACACGATGATGACCGGCTTAGACATAATATCCTTCAGAAGAAAGAATCGGTAGAGGGATGAAAAGCTACAGCAATAACGAATGACCCTAAACCCTTTTTCCTGGCCAGCCTGCTCTCTTATTGGCCAAAACAATCCCATTCATTTTGAAGTCACGGGCTATGAAAATTACTTTTGGCGGAGTTTATTACTGCAAGTAATGAGACCATAAATCTGTTTGCTTAGCTTTTGAGCCAGCGAGAAGAGAGGGGGGGGGGGAAGTTCCTCTTTGGATAACAATGAAAATGAAGTATAAACCCCTGGCTTTAAAAAAATAAATAAAAGAAAATACAGATAACCCTTGAGTTACAGCCATTCGTTTAGTGACGATTCAAAGTGACAACAGCATTGAAAAAAAGTGACGTTTTGTTTAGTCTGTATATATAAATAAAAATTTAAAAAAAAGAAAAAAGAAAAAAGTGACGTATGACCTTTTTTTCACAGTTACGATCTTTGCAGCGTGCCCACGATCACATGATCCAAATTCAGACCCTTGACAACTGACTCATATGTATGACCGTCGCTGTGTCCCGACAGGGGAGAAATCCAGCAGGTTCTGACAGGTTCTGGAGAACCGGTAGTGGAAATTTTGAGTAGTTCGGAGAACCGGCAAATACCACCTCTGGCTGGCCCCAGAGTGGGGTGGGAATGGAGATTTTGCAATATCCTTCCCCCAGGAGTGGGGAGGGAATGGGGATTTTGCAATATCCTTCCCCCAGGGGTGGGGAGGGAATGGGGATTTTGCAATATCTTTCCTCCAGGAGTGGGGAGGGAATGGGGATTTTGCAATATCCTTCCCCCAGGAGTGGGGAGGGAATGGGGATTTTGCAATATCTTTCCTCCAGGAGTGGGGAGGGAATGGGGATTTTGCAATATCCTTCCCCCAGGAGTGGGAAGGGAATGGGGATTTTGCAATATCTTTCCTCCAGGAGTGGGGAGGGAATGGGGATTTTGCAATATCTTTCCTCCAGGAGTGGGGAGGGAATGGGGATTTTGCAATATCCTTCCCCCAGGAGTGGGGAGGGAATGGGGATTTTGCAATATCCTTCCCCCAGGAGTGGGGAGGGAATGGGGATTTTGCAATATCTTTCCTCCAGGAGTGGGGAGGGAATGGGGATTTTGCAATATCCTTCCCCCAGGAGTGGGAAGGGAATGGGGATTTTGCAATATCTTTCCTCCAGGAGTGGGGAAGGAATGAGGATTTTGCAATATCCTTCCCCCAGGAGTGGGGAGGGAATGGGGATTTTGCAATATCTTTCCTCCAGGAGTGGGGAGGGAATGGGGATTTTCTAATATCCTTCCCCCAGGGGTGGGGAGGGAATGGGGATTTTGCAATATCCTTTATTGTTTGTTTGTTTGTTTGTTTGTTTATTGGTTCGATTTATATGCCGCCCTTCTCTGGAGACTCAGGGCGGCTTACAATGCGTTAAGCAATAGCCTTCATACTTTTGTATATACCTGCTTAGTAGGGCTTTCGGGTCCCCCCAAGCGGTGTTCTTTTTTATACAAAGTCAGCTTATTGCCCCCACAATCCGGGTCCACATTTTACCTACCTTGGAAGGATGGAAGGCTGAGTCAACCTTGAGCCTGGTGAGATTCGAACTTGCAGTAATTGCAGGCAGCTGGCAACTAAGTGATATTTAACAGCGCTTTGGTCCACTGCTCCACCACGATCCTTCCCCCAGGAGTGGGGACAGAATGGAGATTTTGCAGTATCCTTCCCCTGCCATGCCCACCAAGCCACACCATGTCTACCAAGCCACGCCCACAGAACCGGTAATAAAAAAAAATTGGATTTCACCGCTGGGTCCCAAAGTTATGTTTGTGATCTTCCAACAAGCAAAGTCAATGGGGAAGCTAGATTTACTTAACAACCACCTTAAGAACAGCAGTGATTCGCTGTGGCAAGAAAGGTCATAAAATAGGGCAATAGGGACACTTATGTAGCTATGGAAATTTGAGGCTCTGTTTTGGCCGTAGGCTGAGGACTACTTGTAGCGCAATCCATCGCCCAAATACAGTGCCGTAGGATTTCTTCCAATGACTGTAATTACAGGCTTATGATTCAATATAACTAATGAGAGATTAAATCAGCAGAGATCACATGCCCCATATGCTGTAATGATACCCGTGTAATCAGCATGGTTTTTAATTTATCCATTTATCTATCATTCTATTGATATGCTGCCAGGCTGCTCACCATCGAAGCGTGAGACTAAGTAAGACTCGTATCCTGAAAACTGGAAAAAAAAAAAAACATGCCATAAAAGCAATTTAAAAATCAGGGAAATTTCAAGCGAAGAGAAATAAAACTCAAAAACCATCTCCAGCATCTCACCCACAAAGGGAGCGGAAAATACATGATTTAATCCTCAAAGGATCGGAAGGGCAGTGTCATTTGCATTGCCTTTCTAAAAGACAGCCCTACAAGGACTGAGATGCCTTCTTCCTAGACTTCCATCCCATAATATCTCAGGGGCAGGATTTGCAAGTGTTTCCTCCTCTCAGGTCCATCCAGGTTGGACAGCTTTATTCTGAAGGAGATAGTCTTGAAAATAACCAAGCACCATGCCTACAACCCAATTAATGGGTTGTAGGAACTCTACTGAGGGACACGGTGGCTCAGTGGCTAAGACGCTGAGCTTGTCGATCGAAAGGTCGGCAGGTCCGCGGTTCGAATCCCTAGTGCCGTGTAACGGGGTGAGCTCCCGTTACTTGTCCCAGCTTCTGCCAACTTAGCAGTTCGAAAGCACATAAAAAAAATGCAAATAGAAAAATAGGGGCCACCTTTGATGGGAAGGTCACAGCGTTTCGTGCGCCTTCGGCATTTAGTCATGCCGGCCACATGACCACGGAGACGTCTTTGGGCAGCGCTGGCTGTTCAGCTTTGAAACGGAGATGAGCACGGCCCCCTAAAGTCAGGAACGACTAGCATATATGTGTGATGGGAACCTTTAGGAACCCTATTATCAACAAATGCCTTGCCTGAAGAACCTCTAGTACAGAGGTGTCAAACTCAAGGTCCGTGGGTCAAATCTGGCCCATGGGCTGCTTAGATCTAGTCCATGGGGCCACCCTGGAAACAGCAAAGGACTGGCCTGCAGAGCCTCTGCCAGTGAAAATGGAGCTCAGAAAGGCCGCACGGAGGAGGCCGATGCAGGAGGCCATCGCAGCTGAAAACGGAGCTCGGGAGCTCGTTTTCACTGGCAGAGCCCCACCAGCGCCCCCGACACGAGTAACATTTGAGCTGGCCAAATCATCACCCTACACATGCCCACCACGGCCCCCCAAGGCCAAACACAACCCTCCATGAAATCGAGTTTGACACGCCTGCTCCAGTATGTGGCTGAAGTGGGCCTTACCCACCAGGAAATGGGCAGTCAGAAGCTGTACCAACTGCAGTCACCAAAATCAGTGTCCTGTAATACCCTGATGATGTTACCTAGACGGGTAGTGAAACGTCTGAAAGGAAACAATCAAGCTCAGAGAGTACAAAACACCCCACAGTCCCCCGTAACATGCATCGCAGGTATCCAACCTCAGAGGGGTGAGAACAGGGATGGTATTAATTTAATTTCCCTACCAGTTTGCAAATGTGAGCACTTGCTTAGCTCGCATGCGTCCCGTCCATGCATGCGCCCGATCTTCCGCGTATTCACTTTGCTGGGACATGCAACTTCCACACATGTGCCCAGCCTCAAAAACGTGCCTAAATAGGATTGCATAGAGCGGGGCGGGGATCAGTGCCACCCATAATTTCCACTACCGGTTCGTGAAAACCGGTCCGAAGCGGCTGAATTTCATCTCTGGATGAGAACATCCCTCCAAGACTTCTTCTTGCTGCATTTTCTTCTTTCCTTGCCTATTTCCTTCTGGTGTCTTCATTCGACTTTTCCGGATTAAAGCTGTAAGACATCCAAAGCGTTTTAGGACATTTTGGAACCTACTCCGAATATTGATTTGCTATGCCCTAAGTGCTTGTTCTGCCTGTTGAAATAGGAGGAAGGAGATTGCATTATTCATCCAGAGGGCTAATTTCAAGAACTGTGCAAAGATTTTTCAGAGTTCAAAAGCTTCCGAAGTTGAAGTTAGAAAGTTATAGTATATTCAGGGGGTAGAGTAACTGGGGGGAACTATGAGTTGGATTTTATTTTGTAATATTGGGGATAGATTATGTGTAGATATTATAAATTTATTTATTCTGGCTGTTCACCACCCTGAGTCCCATCTGGGAGTAGGGTGGTATATAAATTTAAATAATAATAATAATAATAATAATAATAATAATAATAATAATAACAACAACAACAACAACAACAACAACAACAACAACAACTGTGAGATCCTTGGTGCTCTCTGAGTTTGTTTGTTTTCTTGCAAATGTTTCATTACCCAATTAGGTAACATCATCATTGTTAGAAGAGAGTGGATTTGGAGGAGGAGGAGGAGCAGGAGCAGGTGGGAGGAAGAGAATGGGGTCCTTCCATTCCCCACTATCCTGTCAGACAGAAGTGGGTTTCACTTACCTTTGCTACTGGTTCAGAACTGTGAGCGTGCTCGCTTGCTTCACTCGCGCGTGGCACTTCTGCACATGCTCAGAGCATCTGTGATGACGACCAGGTGGGTGGGCGTAGCCTCATACTGCTGCCGCTACCAGTTTGCCCGAAACGGGACGAACTGGTAGAAACCCCCCCACTGCTGTCAGAGCTGAAGAAGCTTCTTGGATGAGAAGAGAAATGTCTTCAAAAGAAAAAGAAAAAAACAAGAAAATCCTGAAAAAAATCTAAGACCCAAAGAAAATCAGGAAGGAGAGCTATTCTGAATGAATTTTTCTGATATGTACATGATGTCAGCACGCCAAGATGCATTTATCCTAGTGCTGACATAAGAAGGAGAACGCAGGCGGCTGCAACGGGACGGTTGCCTTTCACCTGCTTATTTTCTCTAGGAGATGGATGGGAGGGGGGAAATTCTTTGAATTGGAGCAGTAGATTAGGGGTGAATGATTGGGAAGATGGCCAATGAATGCAGAGGAGTGAGGGAAGGAAGAGGAGGGGTTTTGGGTCAGCACATCAGTGCTGGCTGCTAAGAGTCGGTGTAAAAAGCGCCGTGCTAAATAAAATGGAAGTTTGTTTCATAAAAGACTTTGTTTGAGATCCAATTTATTTAAGATGACCTGAAAACCTGACACATGATTAGATTAGATTAACAGAGTTGAAAGGGACCTTGTAGGTCATCTAGTCCAACCCCCTGCCACATGCACGCTTATGGTCTCAGGAAAGCCACAAAGTACATATGCTCACTGTTTAGATAATGGTGCGCTTGGAAACACTTTCAAAGCGGATTTTGAGACCCACTTCAGTCATCGGTGAAGGCTTTCGATGAAGGAGTTGCACAGCACTCGGCTCTCGAATATTCACTTCGGTGCGTTTCCAACAAAAGCATTTGAAAAGAAATATCGCAAAAGCTTATTGTTTCCTAAGAACATCCATTCTTCCACTGCTAGAGGGGATTCAGAAACAATGCGCGTGGCTGGCTTGTAGAGAGACGTATGCGGAATTCGAAGTGCTTTAAACGGAAGATGTTGACACACTGCCTTTTTTCTCGCAAACGTTATTTATATCGCGGCTTCTTAGATAACAAAAGAATTGTCTTCTCGTCTTATTAAGCGATCTAAGGATACACTCCCCCCCCCCTCTCCGTCCTCCCACGGTCTCCATCAAAAGCATCCAGAGGGATAATTTCAAATTTGAATTCCTCGGTCGTGCCCGTTTAGCAAAATGCAATATTTAATTTTTATGTGATTATCCCTACCAATATTTCTTTCGGCGTTCGCTGCTAATGCGCATATCTGGCAAAAGACGGATCCGGCGGTCGACAAAACTCTAATCAAAAGTGTAGTTCGGAGTCTTTAACAAGGACAGTTTCAACGTAACTACATTTTCTTAATGTTCATTTTGAAGCTAAGCAAGCACATTTTCATTTTTTTTCTCTTCATGTGCAGATGGAGACATAATTATCCTGTGGTTGCTTCTCTGTGATACATACTAAATTAGGATTATTATTTTGTTACTTTTTGGAGGTATAAATGTCCCTCTTTCTGTGTGGGTGAACATGGGTGCAACATGAGTACAACCCAATTGCGTATAGGCTCGGGATGGCGAACCTATGGCACATGAGCCACAGGTGGCACAGGGAGCCATATCTGTGGGCACGTGAGCATTGCCCTAGCTCAGCTCCAGAGCACATATGCGCACCAGCCAGCTAATTTCCGGTCCCACCAGAAGTCAGGAAACAGGCTGTTTCCAGTCTCCAGAGGGCCTCCGGGTGGGGTGGGGAAGGCTGTTTTCGCCCTCCGCAGGCTCCAAGAAAGCCTCTGGAGCCTGGGGAGGGCAGGAAATGGGCCTACCGGGCCTACTGTGCCATCTCATGCCAAAAGCGGGGGAGGGGTATCACGCATGCATGGGGGGGCAGGGCGCATTGAATTATGGGTATGGGCATGCACGCACGTGACCCCCACACACACACTACCCTCGCGTTTGGCATGTGATGGCAAAACGGTTAGCATCTTGTGTGTGGGTGACATCTAGTCTATTTGATTTTGTTGTGGAATTTTCACTGAAGAAAGGAGCACAATGCTGGAATGGCCAAACTTTATTCAATGACTATTGGGTACCTGTTTTGCAAGAAAGAGGGATGCTGAACAATAGAAAGATAAAGATTATTTTAATGCAGTTCAATAATTTTAATTTAAGGCTTAATTATAGTTTCAACTGGGCAACGGGGAGCATCCCTGAACTAGCCAAGCCCAAAAATGCTAGAGAATTCTTAGAATCCTGACCATCAGAAAAATTGGCCATCAACAGACACATAGAGATAAACAACATCTACATGCCATTCCAAAGAGACAATCCAAAAGTCAAAAATGAAACGAAAAGATAAAATACTTCCATAGCAAGAATTTAGAATTTAGAATAACAGAGTTGGACAGGACCTTGGAGGTCTTCTAGTCCAACCTCCTGCTCAGGCAGGAAACCCTATACCATTTCAGACAAGTGGTTGCCCAATCTCTTCTTAAAAACTTCCCAGTGTTGGAGCATTCACAACTTCTGGAGGCAAGTTGTTCCACTGGTTAATTGTTCTCACTGTCAGGAAATTTTTCCTTAGTTCTAGGTTGTTTGTCTCCTTGCTTAGTTTCCACCCATTGCTTCTTGTCCTGCCCTCAGGTGCTTTGGAGAATAGCTTGACTCCCTCTTCTTTGGGGCAGCCCCTGAGATATTGGAAGACGGCTATCATGTCTCCCCTAGTCCTTCTTTTCATCAAACTAGACATACCCAGTTCCTGCAACCGTTCTTCATATGTTTTAACCTCCAGTCCCCTCATCCTCTTTGTTGCTCTTCTCGGCACTCTTTCTAGACCAAAACTGGTTGCAGTATTCCAAATCTGGCCTTACCAAAGCATTATTAAGTGGCAACCAATCTCCAGATAACCAGAGACGAATGGCAAGATTAATTTTGGATCAAACAATTAAAAAGTAAGCAATATCCCAATCAAGGAACTATCAACTCAGATAAACAATCAGACAATAAGTCACAGTTCTGTCAGTATTGGTAGGAATCTTCTTGCTGGTTATAAAATAAGAGCAAACCCAACTTCCTTCTTGCAGTGATGATGTTACGTAGTTGGGTAATGGAATGTTTTCAAAATACTGTATTTTCCGGCGTATAAGACGACTGGGCGTATAAGACGACCCTCCTCAGAGCCATTTAAGGCTCGTCAGAGCCTTTCGGGCTGGTCTGCCTGGTTACAGGAGAATGAGACCCGGCGTATAAGACGACCCCCAACTTTTGAGAAGATTTTTGTGTGTTAGAAAGCAATCTTATACGCAGGAAAATACAGTAATTATAAAAATAAGAGCAAACTCATCTGCCTTCTAGCACTGATGATATCCGCAAGTAAACAGCCAAGCTCCAAGGAGCTCATGCATTTTTTGACTCATATTTATGACAATGGCAGCATCTTGGGGAGGCTCACACAATCCGCCTTTGCGACCTTCGGACAAGCAAAGTCAATGGGGAAGCCAGATTCGCTTAACGACCCTCTTCCTAATCGAACAGCTGCAGCAATTCACTTAACAAACGTGGCGAGGAGAGTCGTAAAACGGGGCAAAACTCACTTCACCAATGTCTCGCTTAGCAACAGAAATGTTGGGCTCAATCACCGTCGTAAGTCGAGGACTACCTGTGCAGAAGGAGAATTCAATTCAATTCGGTGGATTACAGTCATCGACCAGAGACCAGAACAAATAAAAACACTCAGTAAATATAACAATTAAAAATTCTAGTATAAAATAATAAGTAGCAACTAAAATCTATGATAAAATCCAGTCTGTCAATTATCCATGGTCTAAGTATACTAAAATGACAATCCATAAACCGCATGGCCCATTGTCAGTTGGATACTAAAAGGGAAAGGTATAAGTAGTGCAAAGGGTTTGCCACATTTGTTATATAACGTAACTGTTATGTCAATCGTAGTCGTAAGTCGAGGACTACCTGTGCAGAAGGAGAATTTTCAGCCGCTGTTAGTGTCAGGGTTCCGACGGATGCCCTAATTAAATCATGAGCCTCGAGCTAAGCTTCAAACGAAATCCAGTTATTTATTAGGAGCTTCATGTCGGCATGTTCCAGGTGAAGCCAACTCTGACCCCCCCCCCCCATAATCTATGTCCCAATCATGACCCTATTTCCCCCCTCCCCCTAGGTTGTGTCATCAATCACATTCGCTAATGGAGCAATTTCACGGGTTGTAGAAGTCACTCCCCTCCGGCCGCTGTGGGTAACCCTAGAATACAGCCTTGAGAGAGGTAAGTCTGGAATGTGCTTTTGTATTTGGCTGCCATATTGTTTCACCAGTTCCCCATCCCCCCTGGCCTATGGCAACTCGAGAACAGGCCAGGGATGCTTTGTGAGTTGACATTTAGCTTTTTTTTTTGGTCCTGTGCTTTCTCACGGCCCTTTCCTCTGATTATCCAACACCGACTGTTTATTTGGAAGCCAGGCAGGGAAAATGGCCACCTCAGACAGAAAGCCAACGTCCATCTCTGCGGCCAATCAGGTCATTTCCCCAATAGAGAAAAACCACTCTGAGGGGCTATAATAACCGGAAAGAAAGAAGAGAAAATAGTAGCTGCATTTAAAAGCAGCAGGTGGGCAGGGAAGACTCAAATAGCTTCAAAACAAAGCAATTATTCCTGCTATGGAGGTCGGAAAGGAAGAGGTTTACCTCAGAAATCACACCTCGCAAACACAAGTGAGAAGTTTCATCTCACAGGCGACTAACCTCCATCAGAACTAAAATTCAGCCGCGGATCGTGCAAGACTTCGTAATACGGGTAGTTCTTGACTTACAAGAATCCATTTAGTGACCGTTCAAAGTTACAACGGTGCTGGGAAAAAAGTGACTTATGGCCATTTTTCACACTTAACGACCGTGGCAACATTCCCCGTGGTCATGGGGATCAAAATTATGCTTGGCAACTAATTTTTTTATTTATTTTGACTGGTGAAGTTACTTGGATGAGTGACGAAACATCTCAGTTTAACAAACTTTGGTCCAGTTGCCAAGATGTACCCTTCTTAGATACTTTTGGCCTGGATTTATTTTATTTATTTATTAATTTTATTTTTATTTATATGCCGCCCTTCTCCGGAGACTCAGGGCGGCTTACAATGCGTTAAGCAATAGCCTCCATACTTTTGTATATTTATACAAAGTCAGCTTATTGCCCCCACAAACTGGGTCCTCAATTTACCCACCTTAGAAAGGATGGAAGGTTGAGTCGACCTTGAGCCTGGCTAGGATTGAACTCACAGAAATTACAGGCAGCTGGTGTTAATTGCTGCCTTTAGTAGGAGGCATTAGCCTCCTACGCTACACAGGCTCCTTATAAATGACTGAGTCTTCATTTACATAAGTATTGGTCATAGGTACTTATGTAAAAGAAGGGACGTGGTGGCTCAGTGGCTAAGACACTGAGCTTGTCGATCGAAAGATCAGCAGTTCAGCAGTTCGAATCCCTAGTGCCGTGTAACAGAGTGAGCTCCCGTTCCTTGTCCCACCTTCTGCCAACCTGGCAGTTCAAAAGCAGGTAAAAAAACGCAAGTAGAAAAATAGGGGCCACCTTTGGTGGGAAGGGAACAGCGTTCCGTGCGCCTTTGGCGTTGAGTCATGTTGACTACATGACCACGGAGACATTTTCGGACAGCGCTGGCACCTCGGCTTTGAAACGGAGATGAGCACCGCCCCCTAGAGTCAGGAATGACTAGCACATATGTCCGAGGGGAAACTTTACGTTTACCTTTCTACTTAGGTAAATGAAGAATGAATAAATATTCTCTAGAATAAATAAAAATAATCAGAATGATTTTGTCTTTCCCTGCTCGCTTGGGAAAAAAAGGTTATTTCCATTCAATTTTCTCTCCTTCGAGACAAAGAAGCCAAGCCGCATCTCGCTTTGAGCCGATCCCCTTAAGATCTCTGGGAATGTTGAGCTCACTCTAATGATCTCATTTTATAGCAATTTAATCAGAAGACTCGGGGGGGGGGGAAGAGTGGCCTTGAGAGTCAGGGGCAACAGCCATATTTGCAAGTTAACCGAGTGAGTGTCTGATTGGCCAGTCCAATTTCTCTTCCAGCAAGAAGCATGGACAATTGGCATCCAGCTGTTTCCCTCCCCTGCCCCCCAATGGAAAATCAATAGGATTTCCATTACTTTCCAATTGTCTCACAACGGAGAAAGCCACAGGGCCTTGATAGCTGATGCTCGTACATTTTTAAATATTACCTCCTGGGCAGAGGAGCATAGATTGTATTTTAATATCCCCCCCTTCTCCTCCCACCCACCCCCGTCCCTCCCCCAGTAGCCAATGAAGCTAATCAAATCTCCCTATCATAACTGCTTGAGAGTAATTGAGTCCCCAAGGAAAATGGTCTCTGAGACCTGCAGGAGACGGGGGTCAGCCTATTCTCCAAAGCGCCTGAAGGCAGAACAAGAAACAATGGATGGAAACTAAGCAAGGAGACCAGTGGTGGGTTTCCAATATTCTTACCACCGGTTCGTCCCCCTGCGCGCATGCTTGCTTCGCGCATACATGCGCCTGTTGTAGTCCGCCAGCTGCTTGCAGAGCTGGCAGTGGAGTCAGACAATGAGGAGGCTGAGGAAGAACATGGGCCAGTCCTGGAGGCTGGGGAAGGCCTGGACAAGGGCTCTACATCGGAGGCAGAGATGGGGCCAGGGCCATCTGGGACTGATGTGCGGACTCCAGAGTCTCCAGAGGCTGACAGCAGAGAGGCAGAGGAGCAGGAGGAGCCTGTTCCTAGTGCATGCATGAGAATAGCTGTCAGAAGGCAAGAGTAGCTAAAGCAAAAAGGACGACTCGGGAGTAAGGCCAAGAGATGATTGGCCCCTCCCATAAAGCTTAAAAGACCAGCAACGGTTCTTGGGCTCTTCATTGGAAAACAACATTGATAGATTCGTTTCTTGTCTTGCTGCATTTATTTCTTGTTGTTCCTGAACTTTTGCCAAGAAAAGCCTTTGGCAGGTTGCCTAATGAGGCCAAGGTTGGTGATAAGGCTGAAGAATTGTGCTATGAAGAATTTGTTTTGAATTAGTTTGGACTACGCTGAGAGTGAGTTAATTCTCAGCTGTTCTAATAAAGTCTGTTTGTTTTCAAAATGATTGCGTCTGATAATACCTACTTGGACCTAGGTCACAATAGCGCCTTCCATGCATGCGCCCATCCTTCCATGCATGTGCTTTGCTTGCCTGCAAGCCTCAAAATGTGCCTAAATAGAACATCATAGAACCGGGGCAGGTGAGCAGGCCCACCCGGGATCTCTGCTACTGGTTCGCCCGAACCGGTATGAACTGGCTGAATACCACCTCTGAAGGAGAGAAGCAACCAAGAACCAAGCAGAAATTTCCTGACGGTGAGAACAATTAACCAGTGGAACAACTTGCCTCCAGAAATTGTGGGGGCTCCAACGTTGGAGATTTTTAAGAAGAGATTGGACAGCCATTTGTCTGAAATGGTATGAAATGATTGAGTAGGAGGTTGGACTAGAAGACTTCCAATGTTTCTTCCAACTCTGTTATGGCTAAAATTTCTAGCATCGCCGGCCCTCATTGAAGGCACCCATAATGATTAAAACACAGTCTTCGTTCCTGGACCTTGCTTGCTTCTTTTTTCCCCAACAAACTTAATTTTGTTAGAGTGGCCAAGTGAAAAAAGAGGATGGGATAAATTGGATAATTAGATAGATCTGACACTATCTGGTTATCTAGCTATTCAGCTATCTAGCCATCATCTACTTCAGTGATGGTGAATCTTTTAGGCACAGAGTGCCCAAAACCGGAAGGCATTTTTTTTTATTTGATTTATATGCCGCCCTTCTCCGGAGACTCAAAGCAGCTTACAATGTGTTAAGCAATAGCCTTCATACTTTTGTATATATTTATACAAAGTCAGCTTATTGCCCCCACAAACTGGGTCCTCAATTTACCCACCTTAGAAAGGATGGAAGGCTGAGTCGACCTTGAGACCTTGTGTGTTTATGCACACACGCGCACCAGAACCCCGACGACCAGCTGACTGGCTTGCATGTGTGTGTCGGAAACCCAACGACCAGCTGGCTAAGCTGGGGCTATGGTGTACATGCCCACAGAGTGGCCTCTGCATGCCACCTCTGGCATGCGTGTCATAGGTTCGCAATCACGGATCTATCTCTATCATCTCTCTATCTCTATCTATTTCTATTTATCTCTCTATGTCTCAGTCTATCATCTGTATCCATTCATCCATCCATCCATCTCTATATCTATCTAGGCATCCATCCACCTATCCCTCCCTCCCTCTATCCATCCATCCATCCATCCATCTCTATATCTATCTCGCCATCCCTCCATCCCTCCATCCCTCCCTCCCTCCCTCCATCCATCCATCTATCTATCTTTCTATCTATCCCTATCCATCTGTCTGTCTGTCTGTCTATGAATCTATCTATCTGTGTTAGGAAATGGTTACTTGTCTAACTACTTGGTCAGGCAATATATAAACCAACAATGTATGTTTGCGGTCAGAAAGGTATTATATTGCTTTAAGACTGTATTGCATCATCCTGTATCCTGATTGGCTAAGCTCCGTAGCCAATGTACTTAAGGGAAGTCAGGATCATGGCTTGTGTGGATACACCACCATTTTACCTGCTTATTTGGTGTAATTCTCTACCTGATCTCTCTGCATGATCACTGTTTGATCATAGCTACATGTTGCTTTCTACTATTTATTGAATGTTTTGATATTGAACTTGTTCCTGTTTTGAAATTCAAGAACTGTCTTATTATGTATGACTACAACTGGTAAGAAGACTTTGTACTTGAAATATCCCTGGATTGATCTTGTAACTCTTGCCTTATCTGTGTATGACTTGGATTGTTTTTGGACTTTGCTTTACTTTTTTCTAAAAGTAAAAGACTGCAACAACTCAGTGTGTTTGTGTGTTGACTGTGATTGTTCACAACCACTCCCAGTCACTTTTCATGCGTTTACTCAAAGGGTACTCTGCTCAATAACCCAAAACATCAGTTATGAGCCAAGAATATCCTTAACAATCTGCCTGCCTGCCTGCCTGCCTGCCTGCCTATCTATCTATCTATCTATCTATCTATCTATCTATCTATCTATCTATCTATCTATCTATCTATCTATCTATCTATCTATCTACCTACCTACCTACCTACCTACCTACCTACCTACCTACCTATCTCAGATCTGTGCATTGGATTTATTTGCTGTAAATAATCTTTTTTTCTGTAATGTTTATCGCCATTATGCTTCACTAACCATTATTCAGATCGGATTCCCATTCTCAAGAATGCTCACACACCATCACCAAACACACTGACCCTCCCCCAACACACAAGCCTAACAATCCTTTCAACACACAAATCCATGCTCATGTTTTTACACACACACACACACACACAAAATGCATAGGTTGCTTACATGAGCGCATGCCAATGTGCTCAGAATTTAGAATCTGCCTGTCCCAGGCCAATCTGTCAGGTGCTGTCACTTGTGAGGTACACATTGGCTCTCAAAGATCTATGGTAGATATGAGGAAGAAAGATTTATAATGTGAAATTCATCGGGGATGGTTTTTCTCTCTCCAATGGTAAAGTTGAAAAATCATGGCTTCTGCCAACTGCCAAAAATTCTATGCTCCATTAGTACCTTCCATCAGCTTATTCTGATTTCCCAAATATAGACTGCAAAGTGAATAAGAGTGCTAATGGATGCCGCATTAATATAATCATAAAAACAACATTACATTAATTAGAACTTTGTAAATGCTGTAATTAAGATATTTGGGGACAGCTGTCTTTTCTGTCCCCAAACATCGCAAAGAAATCTCCCAACACTACTTACTTGAAAGTTGTCATCTGCCCGGTTTCACGGAGAACCATCTGTTTGCATATTTTCAATGTTGACTGGCGAGGAGAAGGAAAAGAATAACATCTGAACTATTTTTAAAGAAGAAAGGGTGAGCAACGCAATCCCTGCCTATAAAAACCTGGCCACCAATGAATAATGTTAGAATGTGGTATTGCAGGCTAACTCTGCCCACAGTCAGGAGTTCGATCCTGACCGGCTCAAGGTTGACTCAGCCTTCCATCCTTCCGAGGTCAATAACATGAGGACCCAGATTGGTGGAGGCAAAGATGCTGACTCTGTAAACCGCTTAGAGAGACCTGCAAAGGGCAGCAAAGTGGTATAGAAGTCGATTGGAAGGGAGGGAGGGAGGGAGGGAGGAAGGAAGGAAGGACGGAACCATGGTGGTGCAGTGGTTAAAATGCAGTATTGCAAGCTAACTCTGTCGACTGTCAGAAGTTCGATCCTGACCGGCTCAAGGTTGACTCAGCCTTCCATCCTTCCGAGGTCAATAAAATGAGGACCCAGATTGTTGGGGGACAATAGGCTGACTCTGTAAATTGCTTAGAGAGGTCTACAAAGCACAGTGAAGTGGTATAGAAGTCTATTGGGAAGGGAGGGAGGGAGGGAGAAAGGAAGGAGCCGTGGTGGTGTAGTGATTAGAAACACAGTACTAGGTAGTGAAGCGATTGGGAATCGCACATATTTCAAATATTTCAAATCCTCCATCTTTCCCAAGAATCACTATTACTGAAGATTTAGAAAAAGGATATTGGTGCCTCTCTCAAATCACAAATTCTAATTCTATATTTCTCTGTTCTGTGTCCTTCCTCCTTTGAAGGATCCCCAGGGAATAGTCCAAAACAGATACTTCCCTGCCCATTTTCAAACCATTATGGTGCGTATCTCTTGCTGATGGAGTTTTCATCTCTAGTTTGTGCCATTCGGGTATGAAACGAAAGCAAATTATAAGAAGCGTCTCCTCTTCGGTGGCCAAAATCAGCCATTCATCTCCACAGAATTAACTGTGGCATCCACGGTTACTACTGGCCTTTCAATAATAGATCTCTCGGACGCTTTATAAAGTCAATTTGAACCTACAAGTCTTGCCAAATGCCTTCATTTCTTTCAGCAGCAGAATCGAATGCAGTTTAGCAGAGAGTTTTTAATAAATGAAGAGGTTCTTTTTGGAAGTGTATGAAAAAGTTGGGTAAGAAACTTTGCTTGTCTCATCTTTGGCCTTTCCTGGTGGAGCTAGACCTGCCAATTTTTCTGCTTGATGCTGTTGTGGATCAAATGTCTCTGCTTGACATCTGGCAGAGGAGAGCAACAAAGATGATTAGAGGACTGGAGGCTAAAACATATGAGGAACAGTAGCTGGAATTGGATATGTCTAGTTTAATGAAAACTAAGGACTCGGGATGACGTTATAGCAGCCTTCCGATATTTGAGGGGCTGCCACAAAGAGGGAGGGTCAACTTATTCTCCAAAGCACCTGAAGGCAAGACAAGAAGCAACAGCTGGAAACCAATCAAGGAGAGAAGCAACCTGGAACTAAGGAGAAACTTCCTGACAGAACAATTAGAGGAAAAACTTGCTTCCAGAAGTTATGGGTGCTCCAACACTGGAAGTTTTTAAGAAGAGATAGGACAACCATTTGTCTGAAACAGCTTGTACAGATTAACAGAGTTGGAAGGGACTTTGTAGGTCATCTAGTCCAACCCCCTTGCCCAAGTAGACCCTACGTCTCTTCTTGAAAGCTTCCAGTGATGAAGCTCCCACAACTTCTGAAGGCAACTTCTGTTCCATGGGTTGATTGTTCTCACTGTCCGAAAATTTCTCATTATTTCCACGTTGAATCTCTCCTTGATCAATTTCCATCCATTATTCCTTGTCTGGCCTTCAGGGGCTTTGGAAAATTGACCCCCTCCTCTCTGTGGCCGCACCTCAAATATCAGAAGACTGCTCTCATGTCTCCCCTGGTCCTTCTCTTCACTAGACTAGCCATGCCCAGTTCCTGCAACCGTTCATCGCATGTTTTAGCCTCCAGTCACCTAATCATCCTGGTTGTTCTTCTCTGCACTCTTTCTAGAGTCTCAACATCTTTTTTATAGTGTGGTCACCAAAACTGGATGCAATATAGTAGGTATGGACTTACTAAGGCTTTATAAAGTGGTATTAGCTTGAGCAGGGGGTTGGACTACATGGTCCGTTCCAATTATAAGAGCCTGGTGGCGTGGCAGACTAAAGCACTGTAATTAACATTCAGCGTTCTGCAATTACTGCAAGTTCAAATCTCACCAGGCTCGAGGTTGACTCAGCCTTTCATCCTTTCTAAAGTAGATAAATTGAGGACCCAGTTTGTGGGGGCAATAAGCTGACTTTGTATAAATATACAAAAGTATGAAGGCTATTGCTTAACGCACTGTAAGCCGCCCTGAGTCTCCGGAGAAGGGCAGCATATAAATCAAATTTTAAAAAATCTATTATTCTATTGTTTCCAGCTGAATAGCCTATCATTTCTGTTAGGTAACTTTGAGTTTCTGCTTCACAGGCATCAGTTCTTTGGAATCCTTAGTGCTCTCTGAGCTAACCTTTTTTTTCCCTATTGTATTTTAAAGATATCGTGAAAGAAGTTATTTGGGGAATGCTATGAATGAAGGAAACTCTTTTTTTATTATTGAAAAAAAAATTTACAAACCATTTTCCCAGCCCTCCTCCCCCCACCTCCCGCCTTGGACTTCCCAGAGCAAAATACAGGGTATAGCGTTTAACAAACATAAGCTAACATATACAAACTATCTATAGCCTCCTATCTCCCTCTTGCACTTTAACTCCCCCTTACATAACTACCGTATTTTCTGGCATATAAGACAACTGGGCGTATAAGACGACCCTCCTCAGAGCCATTTAAGGCTTGTCAGAGCCTTATGGGCTGGTCTGCCTGGTTACAGGAGAATGAGACCCAGCATATAAGACGACCCCCGACTTTTGAGAAGATTTTTGTGTGTTAGAAAGTAGTCTTATACGCAGGAAAATACAGTAAATATAAAAATTCCCTTAAATATCTTTATTCATTCATAAGCTATTTGAAGCTTTTTAGTCCCATATTTGTTTTGAATATAGTCAATCCATCTTCTCCATTCCAATATATATCTTTCGTTTGAGTGATCCTTCAAGTATGCTGAAATTTTAGCCATCTCCGCTAGATTCACTACTTTTAGTGTCCATTCTTCAATAGTAGGTAAATCTTCCTTCTTCCAGTCCTGCGCCACCAAAAGTCTCGCTGCAGTTATTAAGTTTAAAATCAATTTAGTCTCTATAACCGTACAATCTGTAATTATACCCAGTAAAAACATGAAGGAAACTCTTACAGTTTCATAAACTTAGAACTAAGGAGAAATTTCCTGACCGTTGGAACAATTAATCAGTGGAACAACTTGCCACCAGAAGTTGTAAATGCTGCAACACTGGAAATTTTTAAGAAGATGTTGGATAACGATTTGTCTGAAATGGTGTAGGATTTCCTGCCTGGGCAGGGGGTTGGACTAGAAGACCTCCAAGGTCCCTTCCAACTCTGTAATTCTATTCTATTCTTTCAACCTCCAAAGCACTTGAGGGCCAGACAAGAAGTAATGGCCAGAAGATCATTAAACAGAAATCCAACCTAGAAGTAAGGAGAAATTTCCTGACAGTAGGAACAATTAATCAGTGAAATGGCTTACCTCAACACCACACCCACCAAACCACACCACACCCACCAAGCCACGCCCACAGAACCGGTAGTAAAAAAATTTGAAACCCAACACTAGTCAAGCAGAATCTAAAATCCTCACGCACTAATACGGAACTAAACCCCTAGTTTCCCCTAGGCCTCCCCGCATAGTCTGGTTGGCGCACCCAATCCAGCACTGCCACAATGTTATGAGAAACTCTGAGGTGTTTGGGCTGGTGAAATTCCACACTCAGGGTGAGCAGTCTTGATGATGCCAGTGCACCGGCATGAGACAGATTCCAAACCGCTCTCCCTCAACTCTCCCTCCCTAATTCCCATAATAAAAATATGCAGCTTTATTGCCCATTTGTTCCCTCTCCCTTTCCCGATCAATGGCAGAGCGCCGGTAAGGCACCAAGACGAAGTTAGCGGATCTGACAGAAAGGATGGAAAGATGAAAAAAATGGAAGGATGGATGAAAGGATGGACGGATATCTTGGACCACCAAACAACCAATCTATATAACCTTTTACGAAACACAGGGCATAACAGAAGTTACAATATGCAAAAGAGGCATAAAATGAGAATATTCCTTCAGCAAAATTGTGGAATAGGTGTTCACGTTGAATATTAAGCACATGTTCACATTTTCAAGGCAAAAGTTTTTAACTCTTGACCATGATCTTTGGGGAATCAAGTCCGATCAATAGGATGCATGTATAATTCAGGTGACTTGGATGCAAATTGTATTTTCCCTTGCATCAAGCAATTTTTGCTCAATTTTTAATAACCGATTGGGCTTTGATCAATCCTGGGTCACTCCTTTTGAATAATAGGGGGAATCAAGGCAGCAGCTCATTATTTTTTTTAAGATTCCAGTGGTGAGCTGAGTATAGATAGCCAAGACGTTTCTCTACCATGGAACGCAAAAATGCCTGTTAAATATTATATGGTTTGATACAAATCCATGTCAATACGAACCAACACCAAAACTTAGAATATCATCTAATCCTGAAGTTGGAAGATGCCCATATTTCTGGGCCTAGAACTTTTAGCAGGCAGTTTGGAGAAGAAGGACCAAGATATCTCAAAAACATCATCTTCAGAAGGTATTGTCAGAGTATATTCATGAACTGGAATAGACATGGTAACAGGTCAGCCAATGGGGACTGTTTGGGTAGACATGGTAACAGGTCAGCCAATGGGGACTGTTTGGAAACTGAAACATAGTATTTGTTTGTAAGAGACAGTTTGGAGCCTGGGTGTGGCTTAGACTTGCTGAACTGTATATAAGAGTTGGTTTGGCCTCTGTAATGGGAGCCCCTGTAGCATATATTAGCCTCTCTATCTCTCTACTCTGTAATGACTTGCTTCTTTGAATATTGCTTTTGTGTTCCTGATTTTGTATGCTGAATTCTCCTATATGGTATTGTATATAAAGAAGTTTCCTTATGTAATTTGAATCCTGCTGAAGTTCCTTTAATTATGTCTGATTGTGTGTGCTGCAACAAACCTTGACAGGTATTGTGTCACTAACCTTGGTAAGATCAAAGTGCTTTTGATGGCCATGTAGATTGTCATATATTCTCAGCAAGAGTAAATTCATTTCATCTGGTTTCTTCGACCTAATTCCTATTTTTTTTTTTATGATTTTTTTTTCAGATGGCATGCTCTCAGCTCATTGATTTTGGTTTTTCTGTGTCGGAAGAACCAAAAAACTTTCATGATGAAAGGAATTGCCGGTAATATTATCCTTGCCTTAGAACACCCAGCATGGGACTCCTTACATGTCTCCATGAAGTTGCCCAATGAAATGGTACCCATTAATCTACTTGTGGTTGCCTGCTTTTGAACTGCTGGGTCAGTAGGAGCTGGAGCATGTGACGGGAGCTCATCCCCCTCCAAGGCAATGACGGGTCTCAAACACCAACCTGCCGATTGGCAGCCCAGCGTTTTAACCTCATGAGTCGCTGGGCTCCTATCAGTTCATTGACAATGAACCAAAGAACACAGGTAAGCAAAACGACGTTCATGGGCAACATTCTCTCCTGCCATCCATCTTATTTCAATTTTTTTAGATCAGCTTTGTTTTTCAAAATAAGGTATTCTACAAAGCAAAGCCAGCCCTTATGCTTCCATTTTGTTTACAATTTCTCTTTCATTTTTATTTTTTTTTTACAACTGCACTGCCCCTTTGAATCCAATGGTGGTCTTTCGTTTGCAAATTTCTCACTAGCTTAACAATTAGATGGAATGGTAAACAAGATGAAGGGAAGAAAAGATGGCATTCGTTGGGAGTTAACCCTACGAGCTTGCCTTCAAAGAAAAGGATGTTTTATTTTTATGACTTTTATTTTTTTGACACGGCTTGCTTCCAGCTCATTAATTTTGTTATTTCTGTGTTGGAAGGAGTTGCCGGTGATATCTCGGAACAGAAAAGCTCTCTCGTTTATTTATTCCTTTATTTAGGAAATTTATATTCCGGCCCATCTTTAACCAGGCAACTCTGGGTGGCTTACAAAAACACATAAATAAAAGTGCTCCTTAAAACTCATAAGATAAACCAGGAAAAAAATAATAATTGAGGAGCGCATCCATGATAACGCTTTTAAAATGCTGTTTGCGCTCAACGGTTCGTTTTCTTCCCCTGGTGTTTCTTAGGAATTTGATCTTTGTGAATTCTGAAGCCAAGAAACACCATCTCGGAAGAATTTATATACCATTTAGCATTTATGCAACAGCTCTTCAACAAGCACCAGACTGTATTTTTAAAGCACAACTCTGGGAATACATATTTGGAGAGAAAATGTTTCTGAAGTAACACTTCACGTGCACATTTAAATGGGCATTTAAATGCAAAATCATGTGTAGTAAAAGAAAACCTAGATTAATTAGCACTGAGCCAAAATAGAAGTAATGAATCCATCCATCCATCCATCCATCCATCCATCCATCTATCTACCTACCTATCTCTCTCACACACACACACTCTCTCAATCTCTATCTATCTATCTATCTATCTATCTATCTATCTATCTATCTATCTATCTATCTATATCTATCATCTCTGTCTGTCCATCCATTATCTATCTATCTATCTATCTATCTATCTATCTATCTATCTATCTATCTATCTATATCTATCATCTCTGTCTGTCCATCCATTATCTATCTATCTATCTATCTATCTATCTATCTATCTATCTATCTATCTATCTATCTATCTAATCTATCATCTCTGTCTGTCCATCCATTATCTATCTATCTATCTATCTATCTATCTATCTATCTATCTATCTATCTATCTATTATCTGTCTGTCCATCCATTATCTATCTATGTATCTAACTATGTATCTATCTATCTATCTCTCACTCTCATTCACTCTCTCTCTTTCTTTTCTATCTATCATCTCTGTCTGTCCATCCATTATCTATCTATCTATGTATCTAACTATGTATATATGTATGTATGTATGTATGTGTTTACCTACCTACCTACCACACTCACTCACTTACTCACTCTATCTATCTACCTACCTACCTACCTACCTACTGTGTTTCCCCAAAAATACAACCTACTCAGAAAGTCAGTCATAGCTTGATTTTTACATGTGCGTCCAATATAAGCCCTACCTCAAAAATAAGCCCTAATTAAGACCCTGCCCATTCCAGGATGCACAGGTAAGAATTAAACTAGGGTGGGGATGGAGGGGTGGAGCTGCCCTACTACTTACCTTAGATAGTTGCAGCCAGGCCTCGCACACGTCGGCCCATTTCTTCTGTAGCCGGCAAGGCTTTTCTGAAGGCCTCTGTAGCTGATAACAGAGCTCCAGATAGATCCAGATAGAAACAGGGCTTTGTAATCAGCTGGCAGAGGCCTTCAGGAAAGCCTTGCCAGTTACAGAAGAAATGGGCTGAGGTGTGCAAGGCTAAGTTGGAACTATCTGAAGCCAAAGAAGTTCCTGAAGGCCTCTGACAGTGAAAAGGAATCTGGGGACGAAATGTGCAAGTGAGGTGAGTCAGTGGACAACACACACCTCCCTCAAAAATAAAACCTGGTCTTGTGGCCCGCCAGTGGCCTGTGCGGATCGTGGCTGATCCCGACAACAAGGAGGCTGGTGTGGGGTCACGCCAGCAGCCGGCACAGCTGACGCTCGCATCGGACAGCGAGGAGGCTGAAGAGGATGTGGTGCCAGAGGCAGAGACTCAGCCTGGGCCTTCAGAACCTTCAGAGGCTCCTTCAAGTGGAGAGAGAGAAGTGGAGGAGCCTCTCCTCAATGCTCAAGCATGCAGGGCTGCCAGAAGGCAGGAGTGGCTACTCAGGAGGAGGAGGTCTCCTCGAGAGTAAGGTTTGAGGATAATTGGCCACTCCCTTAGCCTATTTAAGTCACATGCAGTTAGTAATTTCTTGCTGGAAACAATGTGTAATTATTAGAGAGCATTTTGGAGAGTGAGTGTCTTATCATATCTTGTTTTCTGGGCTGGTTGCCAACCTTTGCCGGACTTTGTTTATTCTTGGTACGTTATAACTTTGGTAAGGACCCTTGATGTGTGTCACAATCCTTGGGAATCCGGAGCTGGGGCAAAACAGCTGGTGCCTTTTTTGGTGGCAAAAAATATAAGACAGGGTCTTATTTTCGGGAAAACATGGTATCTATCCCATCCATCCATCCATTCATTCTTTTTTTTTAATTTGTTTGTTTGCTTGTATGCTAACTTTACTATTTTTATGAATAAGTGAAGATGGTGAGCATATGCAACACACCAGGGATGAAATGCTACCGGTTCAGACCAGTTCGACTGAACCGGTAGCAATGATGGCGTGAGGCTGCGCCCACTCGCCCGGTTGTTGGGGTCGTGTGACCCTGTGGGTGTGGTCAATTCAACGTCACTCACGTCAATGGGCACTTCGCCTTAGCTGTTACAATGTAGCAAGAGTTAACCAGAGAGGCAGTTTCTTTTAATAGGGCAATAAAGATTAGGCTAGAAACACCACCAGAACGTTTCCTTCCTGCCTTCCTTACAGGATTAGCCCTGCAAAGTGGGAAAAAAAACAAAATGAGATTCCTTCCAACAACCGGTTCTCCCGAATAGGTGCAAAGTGGCTGAATCCCACCCCTGCTTCCTGGGTTTAACCAGGAAGTAACCTGTTTTTTACCCTCTGCGCATGCACAGAAGGGTTTGCGCATGAGCAGAGGGTCTGCACGGCACATGCACTTCCGAACTGGTAGGAAAGGTAAGTAGATTTCAACCCTGCAACACACCTTACTCTTTCTTCTTTCTCCAAAACAACAATCCTGTGAGGTGTGTTGGAGAGGGGGGGAGAGAGAGAGAGAGAGAGAGAGAGAGAGAGAGAGAGAGAGAGAGAGGCCCAAAGTCACCCAGCTGATTTTCATGGCGAGGGCAGGACTAGAACTCACAAACTCTGAGTTCTAGCCTGGTGCTTTGACCACTAGAACAAAAACTGGTTTAAAAGCAAAAGAACTCAAACTGGGGATTGGAGACTAAAACATATGAAGAACAGCTGCAGGAATTGGGTATGTCTAGTTCAATGAAAACTGCTTTGAGTTGTCTTCCTAACTTTGATTTTGATTCATGTGGTGCGTTTGAAGAAAGCCAAATGCTTTTCGTGCTTCTTCATTATATTTTTATATATATATATATTTTGTTTTAGGAGCAGAGCCCTGTGGTATTTTAACCCAAAATACCTATGCAAATTGAATCTGCATCTGCGTTTCAGCATATGCATTATACATCAAAGGCAGAGAGACTTGTTAAATTAATGCGCTGTCATGATGCCCAAAAATTGCATTGCCCATTAATTAGGTGAACTGACAAATTAAAACAGTGCAGCTAAAAAGCCCACTGTGCAAGTAAATAAATAGAAGCCTTTTTTTCTCTCTCTCTAACCTTCCCTTCACATGAACTGATGGATTGTCACCTTGGTTCAAAAAATGCTGCTGTCTCAACATTTATAATATGCAGAGAAGAGCAACAAAGGTGATTAGGGGACTGGAGGCTAAAACATATGAAGAACGGTTGCAGGAATTGAGTATGTCTAGTTTAATGAAAAGAAGGACCAGGGGTGACCTGATAGCAGTCTTCCAAGATCTAAGGAGCTGAGATAAAGGTGAGGAGGTCAGCCTATTCTCCAGAGCACCTGAAGGCAGGTCAAGAAGCAACGGATGGAAACTAATCAAGGAGAGAAGCAAACTAGAACTAAGGAGAAAGTGTTGTGGCCCCGTCCTCTGAGCCTATCCCATTGGAGGAAAGAAGCTCTGAGCATGAGGAAGAGGAGCCAGCCAGATCTCCCAGCCCCCCCCCCCGCTCTTGCACCGTCTCAGGTGCCAGCTGAAAGAGAGCAAAGTAGTGGGGAAACAGGTGTCTCAGATGAGAGTGAGGGAGAGACGTCATTCCTGGACGCACGTCAACGAAGGCGAGATAAAGCGCTTGCAGCAGCTGAGGAGGCGTGCGAGGGAATAGACCTAAGTCACTGGACTTGAGTCACAGGACCAATGAGTCACTAGACCACACCCCAGAGACTATATAAGAGAGGGTGGTGGTCAATGATCCCTGTGACGAACAATAACTCAATCTGGTAGTCTGAAGCCTGAAGCAGCCTGACGCTGCTAAAAGAACGGATTTTGGCAAAGCTACGTATGTGATTTTCTTTCTGTGAACAATTAAAGCACTTGGCAGACGGTGTGCATATCGCTGCCAAGTTGGAGATAAGAACTGTGGTGTGTGCCAAGTGCTTCTTTAACCCTCGACTGGCTGTGTTTTTGTGGGTGTATGTAGAGGGGGACAGATCAGAAATTTCCCAACAGTGAGAACAATTACTCAGCGGAACAACTTGCCTCCAGAAGTTGTGGGTGCTCTAACACTAGAGGTTTTTAAGAAACAATTGGACCGCCATTCATCTGAAATGGTATAGGACTTCCCGCTTGAGCAAACGCTTGGCTAGAAGACCTCCAAGGTCCCTTCCAACTCTGTTATGCTGTGAACAGTTGCAGGAATTGGCTACCATATTTTTCGGAGTATAAGATGCACCAGACTAGAAGACGCACCTACCTTTTTTGGCGAGGAAAACAAGAAAAAAAAATCTGCCTCTGCCTTCCAGCAATTTTGCCTCTTTACAGCAAACAGCCTGCTTTACTTTCATTTTTGTTTTCAGCATAGCTTGGGGGGGGGGGGAAATCTGCTCCAGCAATTTACATCCTTGTAGCAAGCAACAGAGACCCATGCAAAACAGCTGAGAGCAAAACAGCTAAGAGTTGGGAGGCCAATCAACTTGCCCTAATTAGGCTGTGCTAAAGCTGAAAGGAGCTGTTTCTGCTTGCTGCAAGGCAGTAACTGCTGGGAGGCAGAGGCCAAAGGATGAGGGCCAGTGGGTAAGCGGGGCTACATTTGGTGTATAAGACGCGCCTAAATTTTCACCCCCTTTTAGGGTGGGGAAAAAGGTGCGTCTTATACTCCAAAAAATACGGTATGTCTAGTTTAATGAAAAGAAGGACTAGGAATGACATGATAGAAGTCTTCCAATATCTGAGCGGCTTCCACAAAGATGAGGGAGGCAAGCTATTCTCTAAAACACCTGAAAGGCAGGACAAGAAGCAACGGATGGAAACTACTCCAAGAAGGAAACAACCTAGAACTAAGGTGAAATTTCTTGACAGCGAAAACAATTAATCCGTGGAAGGACTTGCGTCCAGAAATTGTGGGTGCTCCATCACTGGAGGTTTTTAAGATGAGTTTGGACAACCATTCATCTCAAATGGCATAGGGTCTCCTACCTGAGCTGGGGATTGGAGTAGAAGTCCTCCGAAGTCCGTTCCAACTCTGTTAGTCTGTTTCTTTTTCAAAGTCGTGCCAACATGAATTAAGAAATTGTTTCCTTATTTTAGAGAGAATGTATAGAGGTGATTTGGGAGGCCACTTTCACTTGCGATCTCTTCTATTCCTTGCAATTGGTATAATTCCAGGGTATTTCTCCCGGTTATTATATCCAGCCCTGTTTTCAACCTTTAAACCAGAGTATACAATTTCTACCGTTTGAAGTGCCATTTTTGACCTTGGAGGATCATGCTAACATCTGCGAAGACTAATGTGTAGGATCAGAGCAAGAACTCAACTAAATTGAACTTCATTTTATTTACATTTAATTGCAACGGAATAGAGCTATTTTGATGGCTCGGGGGTCAAGTGTTGAGATGTAGAGGAGGGGATATCTGGTATGGCAACGGATCGTGTAAGAAAGGTTTTGATCTGTCAGCAGTATGATGTGACTGCAAAAAAAAAACCCCCACAAAGGTAACAGAATAACAGAGTCGGGAGGGACCTTGGAGGTCTTCTAGTCCAACCCCCTGATTACGCAGGAGATCCTATACTATTTTGAACAAATGGCTATCCAACCTCTTCCTGAGTGATGGAGCACCCACAACTTCTGAAGGCAAGCAGAACATGGGCCAGTCCTGGAGTCTGGGAAAGGCTCAGATGAGGGCTCTGCATCAGAGGCAGAGATGGGGCCAGGGCCATCTGGGAGTTATCCGGGAGTTATCCGGAGCTTCCAGAATCTGACATCAGCAAGGCAGAGGAACAGGAGGAGCCTGTTCCCAGTGCGCTCGTGCGCAGAGCTGCCAGAAGGGAAGAACAGTTAAGACATAAGGGACGACTAGGGAGTAAGGCTTGGAGATGATTGGCCTCTCCCATAAGACATAAAGGAGGAGCAAAGGCATGTGAGTCTTTGCAGGAAGCAACTTTGTTTGTGCTGGTCGGTTTAAATTCTGCAGCTCCGTTTTGACTCTGTGCTCCATGTTGCCTTGCAAAGCTAATTGCCAATTAGGTCTTTGGCAGAATTCACAGCCGTTGAAATAAAAAGAGGGTTTTGGGGACTAATTGTGTACTTTTTATTGGCTCAGGAAGTCTAGGTCAGAATAATCAGTCACATTGTCCAATAGAGCTGCTGGCTGGTTGCTTAGTTACTCCACTCCTCCTCTCCCCAGCCATCTGTTGGAATGTCCTTGGTTCCCACAGGAAAACTTTTTGATTTTACTACAACCCCACAGCTATCTATTTCCTCCCCTCCCTGTCTCTTCTTTCTTTCTTGTGGTAACCCTGAAGCCTCAAAGATGGCCTCAGCCAGGTTCATTTCAGGGTTGACACTGTCCTTCAGGGTTGATTTCCTTTAGGATCGACCGATTGGATCTTTTGCAGTCCGAGGGACTCTCAAACGTCTTCTCCAGCGCCACGATTCAAAAGCGAGGTTTGCAAATAAGTGACAGCATGCATCTCATTTATACTCTCTTTGTTCTCCACTCTTTTCCCTAATTTTATTTCAATAAACGCTTTCGCCACAAAATTCTTGAAATACCTCGCAAGCTCTTCTACAGTATATTCCCCTCAGAGATTCATGATGATGAATCAGTATGAGGATGCTAATATTCTTGTTTTTTTTCCCCCATTGATTCTTTCATCTACTCTAGAGTTATACATTGAGTAAATTAATTACCGTGGCCTCTGTATGCCTGATCAGCTGCATTCAGCCAATATGATCAACAACAAAATGGATGTTGTGATTAAATGGGCAGGCTAGCACAATAGTAATATGATGAAGATAGTTAAGAATAGTTTGTAGCGATCTTATTTCCTCAGCCTTCAGTGGCCATAATTAGCCGGGTTCGCAGTCTTGGTTCCATAATCATGTCATCCTTTTCTTATAACTAATGAGACAGTATCGGTTCCAACTATAGTTGATTACCTGGTTTTTAAATACCCTGTTTCCCAAAAATAAGACATCCCCAATAATAAGCCCAATCGGGCTTTTTAGCACATGCGCTAAAATAAGCTTCTCCCCTCCCTGAAAATATTTCAATGCACAGCTAGAAATCAGGTAAGATGGCAAGAGGAGCCCCATCTTGCTCCACATACCCCAAAATAAGACCTCCCCAAAAATAAGGCCAAGCGTTTATTTCAGTGTTCAAAAAATATAAGACAGGGTCTTATTTTGGGGAAAACATGGTAGCGAAGATGGACCTTGAAAACAAGTACGGTTATTTTTGAAGGAGAGAAGCACTGAATCCTAGTGGATCTACTTCTTCCTAAATGCACCTTGAGGGCATTACAGCCCCCATGAAACCACTGGGAGATTGATTGATTGATTGATTGATTGATCGAATTTCTGTGCCACTCACCTCACTAATACAGAGACTCTAGACAGCTTACCATATAACAAAATGTTAAAAAGTGCTAACGGATTTAAAATTGCATTATTATTTATTTGGAGAACTTATTTGCCGCCCATCCTGTGAAGAAACAACACTGAGCAGTGAAAAGAAAGTTTAGAAGTTTTTAAAAGTTAAAAATGAAAAAGTCATGAAGATGGGCAACCTGGGATGAGAATCTGCTCTTCCTCATCAGCCAACCCCAGTGTTAGCAGGACCCTCTTGGGGAGCTCAGGCTAAGAGGCAGTTTGTAGGCTCTTCCAGAAGGCCAGGATTGTTGGGGTAGCGGGTGATGGATCCAGTGGTGGGATTCAGCCAGTTCAGGCTGGTTTGAGTGAACCAGTAGCTAAATTTCTGACTGGCCCTGCCCCTCCCTGCCCCGCCCCTCCAGGAGTCCCCATGCACCCCATTTTGGCTCCCAGGTAAGTGCAAGGAGGCTTACTAGGCCCAAAATGGGGCACGGGGGGCAGCATGGCCCTCCTGTGGCCCATTTTTGCTCCCATGGGGTTGCAGAAGGCCAAGTGCTGCCTGTCACACCCCATGGCCACGCCCACCATGGCCACACTCACCCAACCGGTCATTACGGCAGAGAACCAGTTATTAAATTATTTGAATCCCACCATTTGTTGGATCTCATCTCTGACAGGAGAATATTCCAGAAAGGTGGGAGCCACAGCAGAAAAGGCTCTTCTCCTGGACCTTGCCAGCCAAAATTTGTTGTCCAATGGGATCTGAAGTAAGCCCTTTCCACTGGAATGAGTGAGGTGGTTTAGATCCGTTGGGATAAGGAGCTCTCTCAGATGTTCCCTCATAGCAACCGAGATACATTGTTCTTTAGGGCTCTGCAGACTCCATCATCCACGTCTTGGTTGTCCCAAAGGTGCTTTTTCAGGAGGCAACTGGACTTTCTGGTTTTTCTTTTGAAGACATTTTGCTTCTCACCCAAGAAGCTTCTTCAGCTCCGACAGGATGGTGGGGAATGGAAGGATTGATATTCCTTATAGACAGCTAGTCATTTGCATTCATTTAGAAGGTCGTTGAGGCCACTTGGAGGTTTGTCTATGTCCTCAGTGTTGCCTGAGTGGTGCTCCTGGTTCCTGTAGTCTGCGATTTTTCCCCTCTGGAAATCCACTCCCGCACTATTCAAAGGGAGTTCATCCCAAATTATATAGCTAAAAGTTTGTAGAGAATATAGATCCTTCCATTCCCCGCTATCCTGTCAGAGCTAAAAACAAGCTTCTTGGATGAGAAGTGAAATGTTTACAAAAGAAAAAAACAAGAACGTCCAGTTGCCTCCTGAAAAATGTTCTGAAGGATCTTAAAAAAATAATAAATCTCTAAATCACTTTCTAGAGTAGCTGCAAGTAAGGCAAATTAGAATAAGCTGAACGGAAAGTTGTCAGGCACAAAGAATCACAACCTCGTGTTAAATTCCAGTCAAGCAAATTCATTGCTCGTATCTATAGACAAGAATCTAGTCACTTGATGGACAGCTACGTTAGTGCTAAATAAGAGTCAACAGAATTCAAGAGAGGGGTTCTGACCTAGGCTTCACCAAATCATGAAACAGACTCCTTGTCCCCCCCCCCAAAAAAACCCTTTTTATTTGGCTAATGTGAATTCCCAGCATTCACATCCAGCAAAGTCTCAGCAAACAGTCTTTCAAAGGTGAATTGCAATCACAGACCTTATCCGTCCTTGGATAGTTGCCAGGCTGATATCTTCCAAATGCAATGCTGTACAAGGAAATATTTGACAAGAAGCCTTTGAGAGTCACAAACAGATCTTCACACTAATGAATGAATTCATGAATTCATTCACACTAATGAATGAATTCATGAATTCATTCACACTAATGAATGAATTGTCTCCTGCAAACTCCACTCCCCTTTCGCTCCTATTTATTCCCAATGGGAGGGGCCATTCAGCATCCCCTTGTGCCCTTACTCCCGAGTTGGCCCCTGTTCCTTAATTGTTCCCTTCTCCTGACAGCTCTGCGCATGCGCACATAGGGAACAGGTCAGGGATGAAATCTAAAATTTTTCCCTACCGGTTCTGTGGGCGTGGCTTGGTGGGGGGGGTGTCCTGTGACTGAGTGGGCGTGGCCAACTTGATGTCACTCACAGCCTCTCAGCCACTCAGCCACTCAGCCACTCAGTCACGAGACCCCCTCCCACCAAGCCACGCCCACAGAACCCAGTAGGAAAAAAAATTTAAATTTCTATTCTGACGGTGTGTCCTTACCTTTCTCCCATGGCTCCACCCACCCGCCCCATTCCCCAGAGTCAGGGAATGCACCATTCCCCAACTCTGGCCTTGCCACGGAGCCACTGCCTGCTCGCTCTTCGCCATGTGGCTCTGCCTACCCACCCCATTCCCCAGAGTCGGGGAATGCACCATTCCCCGACTCCTACTGCTCAACTTTCTCCCGCGGCTGGCTGTCAGGGAAGGCAAGTGCCCAAAAGTTACTGGAGTTGCTCATTCTCCTTGTTGACTGAGCTGCTTTGGTCCACACGCCAGCTGCGTAAGCGCACACCCAACCTCCCGCTGAATTAAATAAACAGTGTGCACTTGCGCACCCGGTGCATGGACCAGAGCGGCTCATTCAAGAAGGAGAGTGAGCAACTCCGGTAACTTTTGGGTGCTTGCCTTCCCTAAACAGCCAGCTGTGAGAGAAAGGTGAGCTGTAGGATACACCGCGTGGCGAAGGGTGAGCAGGCAGTGGCTCTGTGGCAAGGACGGAGTCAGGGAATGGTGCATTCCCCTACTCTGGGGAATGGGACAGGTGGGCGGAGCCTCCAGCTGCCAGTGCTACTAGTTCTCCGAACCACCGGCCATCATCACTACCTACTCGCCCGAGCCGGTCCAAACCGGGAGCATTTCACCCCTGGAACAGGCTCCAGCTGTTCTTCTGCCCCACTTATCTCCAACTTCGAAGGTAGCTGATAACTGTCGGATGGCCATGGCCCCATCTCTGCCTCTGACGCAGAGCCCTCATTAGAGACTTTCCCAGACTCCAAGACTGGCCCATGTTCCTCCCCAACCTCCTCACTGTCTCCACCAGCTCCACTGGCCACTGGTGGGCCACAACAAGAGGCTGGACTAAGACCATTTATGGAAACATAATGATGCCAGGTTAATTCCTCTCTTGACTCTTCTTGACTGCCTGTACTACTCAGGACGAAATATAGAAGAACTGTAAACAATGCAACAAGGATACATGGGAAAGCTCATTAAAAAAAATACAGTTATATTAAGAATACTTCCGCAGAACAGTCTGTTGAAGTTTAAGCAATGCAGATTTGACATTCAGACTATTGATCCCAGGACTTATTTTGTCAGGCAAGTGTGTGATAAATGTTATTTTTACATAAAATCTGACCTGAACAAGACCTTGGCTCTTTCTTCGACTTCTACAACAAACTGTATTATTCAGGGGTTTTTTTAAAAAAAGAAGACAGAAACAAAAGAGAATGGACAATTAAGGAGAGACAGATTTGATGATGATGATGATGATGATGATGATGATGATGATGATGATGATGATAACCATTTTTCCCACTGGCATTAATGATGTACAGGCTTTATACAAAACCCACAGTCAAATTTGCATAAGTTCAATTGAAGATCTCTTTTCTCCTGGTTCCAAAGCGGCCTGCAACTTTAAGACAAAACAATGGCATTGTTTCATTTAAAGTTTTAAGTAGAGAATATGGTGTCCTGTTTATCTGCATTTCTAAATTTCTTTCAGTTTTTGACAGCAGGAAACTTGTTTGACAAATTTGGGGCCCGAGAAAGAAAGAAAGAAAGAAAGAAAGAAAGAAAGAAAGAAAGAAAGAAAGAAAGAAAGAAAGAAAGAAAGAAAGAAAGAAAGAAAGAAAGAAAGAAAGAAAGAAAGAAAGAAAGAAAGAAAGAAAGAAAGAGGGAGGGAGGGAGGGAGGGAGAAAGAGAGAGAGAGAGAGAGAGAGAGAGAGAGAGAGAGAGAAAGAAAGAAAGAAAGAAAGAAAGAAAGAAAGAAAGAAAGAAAGAAAGAAAGAAAGAAAGAAAGAAAGAAAGAAAGCTTTTAAAAGTTAAAAAAAAGCCTTTGATGTTCGCACGCCTCAGCTGGGATTGTCAGAGGCTTTTAAAAGCATTTTTTCTACAACCTCTTAAGGTTGTAGAAAAAATGCTTTTAAAAGTAAAAAAAAAAGTTGGCCACGCCCACCCAGTCACATTACCCCGCCAAGCCACGCCAACTGAACCGGTAGTAACAAATTTTACATTTCACCACTGGAAGGAAAGGAGGGAGGGAGAAGATGCTTGGTTAAATTACTCAATTAATTCATGCTGTACATATGTATTGTTTTTTCACAATTCATTGAGCCATAACTATCCAAAAGGGCTGCCTTTGGTAAAATGCTAAATTGCACAAAAAATAACCAGGTCTTACTGGCCCACAAAGCATTCCATTAAATGCATGGCTAATTGAAATTGTAACTGATCTGGTACAGTACAGCATGTAAATAAAGTCATTGATATAAACCATAATTCTATACCGACTCTGTTCAAGTCATCATGCTAGGCCATGCTTGTTTCATCCCCATTTGTAACCACAATTGGTTGATAGATCACATCATCACTTAGCACCGTGTGCAGATCAGACTATTGTCTACAATGGTGGAATATGAATAGAATAGAATAACAGAGTTGGAAGGGACCTTGGAGGTCTTCTAGTCTAACCCCCTGCTTAGGCAGGAAACCCTATACCATTGATACCCTATAGAGGCCAGCAACCTTAAAAACTCAAAGAGTCACAAAGATCCTAACCGGAAGCCGTTGCCTTCAATTCTGGAGCCAACCGGAAGTCCGGTTCCCCCATCATAGAGTCTCCTCCTAGCGCTGAGTCTTTTTTCCTCTACCTGTCCTAACTGAAAGTCCTATCAATTGTGGAACCAACCGGTGACAGGGAGCCGCAGCAGAGAGATGAAGGAGCCACATGCAGCTCCAGTGTTGTAGGTTTCGGATCCCTGCTTATCATGACTATTCTACTAAGCGGCCAATGGAGCTGGCAGCAGATTCGGACAGTGAGGAGGTTGGGGAGGAATATGGGCCAGTCCTGGAGTCTGGGGAAGGCTCTGATGAGGGCTCTGCGTTGGAGGCAGAGAGGGGGCCAGGGCTGTCTGACAGTTATCAGCTGCCTTCAGAGTCAGACATCAGTGCGGCAGACGCTGGAGCCTCTTCCCAGTGTGCTCTTCCCAGAGTTGCCAGATAAAGGGAACAGCTAAGGAACAAGGGTCGACTCAGGAGTAAAGCCACAGGTGGACGATGAATGGCCCCTCCCAGAGGGAATAAAAGAGGAGTGAAAGGGGAGTGGAGTTTGCAGGAGACAATTAGTTCACTTAATTGGTTCGGGACTCTCCGAGACTCCTTGTCAAGTTCTGAAGATATTGGCCTGGCAGCTCTCCAAGCCAGATGAGGTCTGTGATTGTAAATTCTCCCTTGAAAGACTTTGCTGGATGTGAATGAGAAGAATTCACAGTAACTTAATAAAAAGTGTTTTTTGTCGGAACAGAAGTTTGTTTCATGCTCTTGGGAAGCCTAGGACAGAACATCATTACGGATTAGCACAATGGGGCCCAAAGATATTTGATTCTCAGTAGTTTGTTGGAATGTATGGATTGACCAATGATTGATTGATTGATAGATTGATTGATTGATTGCCTTGTTTATTGCCCTTGATCTTGACCTTTGTCCCGAAAGAGACTAGACAATCTACATTCTTCATCAAAACAGGAAACTAGCAATCGATATTCGGTAACAATCCAAAAAAGAACATTATCATTAAAATAAATAAAGACGGTAATAGAATTAACTTCCATTAAGGCTATTCGTAGTCCTACGGGAAAAAAAGGGAACCACGAAGGCAGAAGGGAAATATTTTCCTACCACTCTGTTGGGTTCTAATGGGATCTTTTGTTTCTTATCTTTTAAAAGCGTATATTTATTTTCCTTTGTGCAGAGTAGTGGGCTTTACATAAAAGAGCTGAAAAATAAGGAATCCCGCTGATAGGAAGTTGGCTTTACGTCTTGCAAAAGATGTCCTCATCGCATTTAATTAACCACCACGCCGGAGCTATTCTATGGTTCGGTCAAGACCCCATTCTCTTCCCTGGGAAAGCAGCTGGGGATGAAAGCTTTTGATAAGCAGATCCACAAGAGGCTCATTGCAGATAAAAATCAATGGTATAAATATTTACCTAGGCTTAAGATGCGCAAATCATGGAGCTTTTCTGTCAGACACTCTTCTTATTGATTATAGCTTGGTCATTAATGCAGTCTTCTCTGTCTCCTGATGTGCCTACAAGAACAGCTGCTCTGAAGAAAATCAAGCGAAACTAAAGCAAAGATAGCACCGATTGTCATAGGCGTCTTGGGTGAAATTCCAAAAACAACTGGAGCACCCAAGGTGCTTTTTTTTCAAGAGGCAAGTAGACTTCCTTGTTTTTCTTTTGAAGAGGTTTCGCCTTCTCATCCAAGAAGCTTCTTCAGCTCTGACTGACTCTCCCCACCATCCGGTCAGAGTTGAAGAAGCTTCTTGGATGAGAAGTGAAATCTCTTCAAAGAATTTTCAGTGGCCTCTTGAAAAAAGCACCGTTGGGATCTGGATGCCTGAGAAACTCCAGAGACAACTGGAGCACCACTTGAACTCTGTCGGCATTCAGAGGTGGGTTTCAGCAGGTTCTGACCAGTTCTGGAGAACCGGTAGCGGAAATTTTGAGTAGTTCGGAGAACCAGTAAATATCACCTCTGACTGGCCCCGTCCCTATCTATTCTCTGCCTCCCGAGTCCCAGCTGATCGGGAGGAAAGGGAGATTTTGCAGTAACCTTTCCCTGGAGTGGGGAGGGAATGGAGATTTTACAGTATGCTTCCCCTGGAGTGAGGTGGGAATGAAGATTTTACAGTATCCTTCTCCTGGAGTGGGGAGGGAATGGAGATTTTATAGTATCCTTCTCCTGGAGTGGGGAGGGAATGGAGATTTTATAGTATCCTTCTCCTGGAGTGGAGTGGGAATGGAGATTTTACAGTATCCTTCTCCTGGAGTGGGGAGGGAATGGAGATTTTATAGTATCCTTCTCCTGGAGTGGGGAGGGAATGAAGATTTTAAAGTATCCTTCTCCTGGAGTGGGGAGGGAATGGAGATTTTATAGTATCCTTCTCCTGGAGTGGAGTGGGAATGGAGATTTTACAGTATCCTTCTCCTGGACTGGGGAGGGAATGGAGATTTTATAGTATCCTTCTCCTGGAGTGGAGTGGGAATGGAGATTTTACAGTATCCTTCCCCTGGAGTGGGGTGGCAATGGGGATTTTGCAGTATCCTTCTCCTGGAGTGGAGTGGGAATGGAGATTTTACAGTATCCTTCTCCTGGAGTGGAGTGGGAATGGAGATTTTACAGTATCCTTCTCCTGGAGTGGGGAGGGAATGGAGATTTTACAGTATCCTTCTCCTGGAGTGGAGAGGGAATGGAGATTTTATAGTATCCTTCTCCTGGAGTGGGGAGGGAATGGAGATTTTACAGTATCCTTCCCCTGCCATGCCCACCAAGCCACGCCCACCAAGTCATGCCACGCCCACCAAGCCACACTCACAGAACCGGTAGTAAAAAAAAAATTGAAACCCACCACTGATTGGCATTGACAAATTCACATCAGTCAATTGTAAAAGGCTGCTTCACTTGGAACGACTTACATCCAGCAATGAAGCTTGAACGCTATCAAACAGATCCACATCTGCCTATCCCAGTCTTGGGGAAGGACTTCATAGGTGGGCCAAAAGGCCCAATCCAGTCTAAACACCTGGCTGATTATGCGAAAAACCAAGATGAATGGCTTGTAGGAAGCCAACTTCTTTATTCCATTCCTACTGTTGTAGATTTCGAGTCCAGGTAGTCCTAATGCTGGTTTAGTGATCGTTAGGAGTTGCAACAACACTGACAAAAGTGACTTATGACCACTTTTCACGCTTAAGGCCATTGTGGCATCCCCATGGTCACATGATCAACATTCAGACACTTGGCAACTGATTCATATTTATGACCGTTGCAGTGTCCCGGGGTTATGTGATCCCATTTTGTGACCTTCTGACAAGCAAAATCAACAGGGAAGCTAGATGCACGTGACAACCTGTGTTACTAACTTAAAAGCTGCAGTGATTCACTTAATAACGGTGGCAAGAATAGTCATAAAATGGGACAAAATTCACTTAACGACTGTTTTGAAATTTTAGTTGTAGTAATAAGTCAAGGACTACCTGTAAATCTATGAGACGAGGGGGGGAGGGAGAGGGAGAGAGGAGAGAGAGTGAAAGAGAGAGTGAAAGACAGGGAGGGAGGGAAAGAGAGAGATACAGAGAGGGAGATACAGAGGGAGGGGAGAGGGAGGGAGGGAGGGAGGGAGGGAGGGAGATAGAGATAGATAGATAGATAGATAGATAGATAGATAGATAGATAGATAGATAGATAGATAGATAGATAGATAGATAGATAGATAGATAGATAGATAGATAGATAGATAGATAGATAGATATAGTGGTGGGATTTAGCCAGTTCGCACCACTTCGGGAGAAACATTCTGAGCAGTTTGGCAAACTGGTTGTTGGAAGAAATCATTAGGGCAGAGAACCGGTTAAATTACTTGAATCCCACCACTGAATAGATGATAGATAGATGATAGATAGATAGATAGATAGATATAAAGAAAGAGAGGGAGGGAGGGGAGAGAGGGAGAGTAAGAGAGAGTGTGAGATATATAAATATAGATAGAGGGGGGAGGGGGGAGAGAGGGAGGGGAGAGAGGGAGGGAGCGATACAGAGAGAGAGGGAGGGAGAGAGGGACGGAGGGTGAGAGAGAAGAGGGAGGGAAAGAGTGAGATAGAGAAGGGGAAGGGGAGAGGGGGAGGGGAGAGAGGGAGGGGAGAGAGAGATACAGAGAGAGGGGGGGGAGAGAGATTTTATTTATTTATTTATTTATTCTTCATTCTGATTCCTTACTTGAGAACTTTTGGTTCTGTGCTGCTTGAAATGGACACACACATATATTGACCTCCAAATGGATCACAGTAACAAGGAATGAAATTCCAAACCATATGTGGTTAAAAAAAAAACACATCCACAATTACCCCAGTACAGTGATGGTGGAGGGCACCATGTTGAAGGATGTTGCCCCCATATCTCCAGGTCATGGTTAATTTATTATCCACAGAAGTGCAGATGGCACTGTCTTTCCTTCCTATTCTCCTCGGGAGATTTACCACATGAAGTATTTTTAAGTACAAATCCCTTAACATCTGCCTTAATTTAGTAGCTATGATCATTAGCGGCCATTATATCTCATCAACATCTAATCCTAGTAGAAGTGATTCATAAACAGCCTGGCATGGGAACACAAATGCACTGATGAGAAACACTTACTCTGCTGCTGTAAATTTCCTCACTTTACAAAAAAAGAAAGAAAGAAAAGAAAAAGAATCTTGGCAACTGATTTTGTGAAATTAAAACTTGTCATAGTCACCTCTGCAATCAGACTGTAGTCTTTTTCTTGAAAACACACGAGGTGACATTATTATATCCCCCCGAGACACAACTTTTATTTTCTCTGAATGACCTTGTAATGCTTTGCATTGGGGTGGAGTCGGGGCAACTGAATGGAGCTGAGCATTTACTGGCCGGTTGCCCTTCCTGGTGCCTATGCAAAGCTCACAGCAAATACTGTATTTTCCTGCGTATAAGACTACTTTCTAACACACAAAAATCTTCTCAAAAGTCGGGAGTCGTCTTATACGCCGGGTCTCATTCTCCTGTAACCAGGCAGACCAGCCCATAAGGCTCTGACGAGCCTTAAATGGCTCTGAGGAGGGTCGTCTTATACGCCCAGTCGTCTTATACGCCGGAAAATACGGTAGTTCCTCTTTGTGCCCAGAGAGAGAAATATCAGATCCTATTTAGAATTGAACTCACAGCCTCCAGATTGTGAGGCGAGAGCTTCATCTCTAGGCCACCACGCTGCTATCCAAGATAGAAAACATTACAAGATTACTTTTTTTTTACAATATTCTTCCTATTTTAGCTCCCCATCTTTTGTTAGTTGCTGGACAATCGAAAATGGACATGTACAGTCAGTGAGAGCTGTGATCCTTCCTTTTATCTTATTTTAAATAGTGCTAGAGAGATAAACAATTGTTAATGTGGTTCCTTAGTCTAATTGATAGAATTTCTCAATGGTAGCGTAGGAGATGACTAGGTTGAGCCTGAGAGAGAGGGGTCAAATGTGTCATAAGTCACAAGTCCCTGCACACCCACAAGAGATTAACTCCAGCTCACTTTGAATGCCTCTCTTATCTCCCGCTCATTTCCCTTGACTGTTAGTTGGTCAGGTTCTTATAGACAGTTTAAGCTTACAATGCATCTTTATACTCATTTGAATTGCCTGAAGCTCCTGATAGATTGACCAACAGAAATATTACTCAATTAACAGGAAAAGGTGTTCGACCAGATAGAGACTCATCAGGTGCACACAGCTATTTTAATGCATGCTGAAATATTCCTTGCTCTTGTTTGGTGGAGTAATGGAATCTCTCTTATGCCAGCAAGATCGAAGTTCTCTCTATTATGAGAGCTCAACATGTATACACAGTGGCGGAATTCAAATAATTTAACAACCGGTTCTCTGCCCTAATGACCAGCTGGGTGGGTGTGGCCAGCCAGCTGGGTGGGCGTGGCCCTGTTTGGGGCCTAGTAGACCTCTCTGCAGCCTCCTAGGAGCAAAAATGGGCTATGGGGGGGGGGCATACCACCCCACACCCCCACCCCACTTTGGGCCTAGTAGGCCTCCCTGCAGCCTTCTGAGAGCAAAAAGAGGCGGTGGGGGGCCACGCTGCCCCCGCCTCCCCTCCCGGCATTCCATTTTGGGCCTAGCCGCCTCCTTGCAGTTACCTGGGAGCCAAAATGGGGCGCTTAGGGACTCCTGGAAGGGGCGGGGCCAGCCAGCAATTTCACTGGTTTTGCCTGAACCGGCCTAAACCGGCTGAATTCCACCACTGTATATACAGGTAGTCTTCGACTTATGACCACAATGGAGACCAAAATTGATGTTGTTGTACATGACAACACTTGTGAACATGTGAGACAGAACCTGCTCAGTATACTTTGAGAAGGATGTGATAAGGATGTGATGTAAACCAACTTTTGGCCTCCTATAAGGTTGATCAAGAAACATCAGTGGAGGAAAGCATAATCAATTGCCCAAAATATGACACATCTGTAGCAGGTTAGGAAGTCGAAACAATCCATAAAAAAGAAAAATTATCTGAGATCTATTTGCTAAAAGGATCAAGAGAGTAGAACTACATCAAATTGTATCAGAGAACTGAATGACGCTTTATTTTGGTGAAATCTGATTTCTGAACATACAATTTAAATGTGGATTAATGACTCACTTTTTTCAGCGGATGTAAATAACTGCCTGGTTTTATTTCATCCAATTCTAGGGATAATGGGTTAATCCACTGAATAGTTATTTCACTGGCTGTGTTATTTCAAATCAATTTCAGCTGTTTCAAACCTTACGCCTCCAGATACTTGCTTAACCCAGCTCTGCTTATATTGTTGTTTAGAAGGATTCTTTTTTAAAAAAAATAAAAAGTCATTTATAGAAGTATTCACGTAGCAAATTCCATTCTTAGGGGAAATCAAATATTCTGGCACTCTTAAAATTAGCTTGCTGCTTTATCTCTTGGGTTTAAAATCTTTAAATTCAACCGAGATTCCAGACTAGGATTTTAAACTAGTTAAACCTTGGATCGTGTAAGAGGAAATCTCACTCCCACTCTTATTCCACATGCAGATCCATGTTGGGATAAAAGCCAACAGGGAAAAAGTCTGATTAATGTTTGTTCTTCTCATGGGGGGTGGGGGCGGAATTATTGGGGAAGGCAAATGAGGATTGAATTGCTTGTCCTGTTCCTGGACTCAAGTCCACATATACACACACATATAGACAAAGTTGCTATGGTGATTAGTAGTTTATTCAAGGTCAATCAGACAACAGCAGACAAGGAATGGAAACAAAAACAGAGTCCCTTTTTAAAAGCTTACATGAATAGTTTCTTTTAACAGGAGTACAGAGAGTAGTCAAAATCCAGTCCAAAATTCTGAGAGCCAAATCAGGGTTGTCAGCCAGTCAAGAAGTGAGAATAAGCAGGGTCCAAACAAACGTCACATACAAGTGTCAGAAATCAGGCAGTTACTTTCAATAAGGGATCATGAATCTGGACTGCTTCTTAAAACAAATTGCAGCCAGTTGTCACTAATCAAGATATTTATTCCTTTACAGAGATACCTTGGTAACTCAACTTCTTTGAAACTCATACAATTTGGTACTGAAGGCATTTTGACCTGAAAATGTTGTTCATCATTCGTTCGGTATGCAACACACAAGCTAGAACTTGTGGTTGTGGTTGGCTGCCTTGTGACTCATTATATTATTCCTTGCGGGTGGGGGGAATATTTGGTACTCATCATTTTTGGTACTCAACTTGCCTCCCAGAACCAATTAACAATGAGTACCATGGTACCACGCTGTACTTGGCAAGGAGGCTTATAGAATGGTTCTGTTCTGTTCGCTTCTCTACCCGTATAATTGAAAAAGTCGTTGAAAATGAGCAGGTTAAAATATTGTGGGATTTTTCAAATACAGACCAATAATATCTTAGGTTCTTGGAAAGAATTGGATGTACTGTATTTTTCGAACTATAAGACGCACTTTTTTGTCTCTCAAAAGGGGGTGAAAATGTCTATGTATCTTATAGACCGAATATTGCCAAAGCCCCATCCACCCACTGGCTATTTTTTGGCCTCCGCACATCCTGTTTTGGGGCCTTTTTTCAGCCTTTTTCAGGCCATTTTTGGAGCCTTTTTCAGCCTGTTTTTGAGGCTTTTTTCAGCCCAGGCCAATTGCAGAAAATAGGACTTCAGCCACAGAGTGGACCTCACCCCATTCCTAAGAGGTCTGTAAAGGGGGCATGCATAAGTACCTCAGCGTGCCTACCATCCCTGTTCTACTGTCCCCATTTATTTGTATTCATTTCCTTCATTCATGTCCATGTTTATACTTATACCTGCTATCTTGCACATGTTTGACAAATAAAAAAAGAGGAAGAGGAGGAGGAGGAGGAGGAGGAGGAGGAGGAATTGGGGGGGGGAGTCTCCTGAAACCTAACTATACCTTTCCTGAGACTGAACTTAGTTGCATAAATACTGGCTGTAAATCAGCATTTAACCACGGTGTGTCTCAGAAAGACCATCCCTAATAGAAATGCAATCATCATTAGAGGTTTAGATTTCAGAAATGAAGGCAAAAATAAATAATCAGATTCAGAACTGGATGTTGCGCACGCAGTTGTCTCTCCAGTTTCTCTTCCTTGTGTTAAGGCTGATATTTTAAACCCCAAATGTATTTAGATTTCTTTCCTTTTCTTTTTTTTCTTTTCCTTCCCAGATGTTAGCATTCTAGCCCGTAGCCTCTGATCCCTATGAAAAGTTTATGTGCATTAGGGAAGACTGGCACGTAATAAATTTCCACCCTGAGTGGACAAAGGTACTGTCAGATCTCATCATCTTTAGAACGAAAGCGGGAGACCTTGGCAAGATTCACTTCTAATTAAATTTTACTCTCCATTGAACACTCTGTTCACTTTCATTGCTTCTGGCAGGGGGAAAGAGAGCCTGGAGTAAAATTCCCACCTCTAATAGCCCCAATGGTTGTCAGCATTTTAGTAAACAACCTCTCAACTTATCATCCTGTTGAAGCGTCCAATTCTCTTCCTTGCACCTTCAGGCTTTCTCTAGTCTCAACTCTTCTAGTTTAACTCATGCGGCTGTTGGTGAACCATCTTGATGAGCAACTCAAGCAAGAATATTTTTTTTTCTATATCTATCATATTTTTTTTGCTATAGGTGACCAGCCTGGGCAAAGACATCACGAGCATTAGAACGAGGAATTATAGATTTATAGGTGTCTGGCGACTTCTTTCAGACGTCTGCTACGCTTAAAAACCCCTTCGCTGCCCAGCATGTCGTAAATCAAAATTCACCCCAGGCTTTCTTGCCAAGAATGAAGGGTTAGAAAGTAGAACCTTGATAACTGAGAAAGCAACGCTCCAGCCTTCCGTTGGATTGGGCCTTTTTGAAGTTACAGCTCATCCTTTACCATCTCCTTTACTTGGAATGATGGAGGTGGTATTCAGCCGGTTCAGATAGGTTCGCCCAAACCGGTAGCAGAAATCGTGGATTATGGGGTTGTTAAAAGGAGATGATGATAGCGCTTTACAGCCCTCTCTCAGCGGTGTACGGAGTCAGCACTGGGTCCTCGTTTTATTGACCTCGGAAGAAGGGAAGGCTGAATCAACCTTGAGTCCACCAGGATCGAACTGCTGGCAGTCAGCAGAGTTAGTATACTGTGTTCTTGCAACTGCCCTACCCCGGCTCTGTCAAAGATCAAGGACTATCGGTACAATTTAACAGATTAACAGAGTTGGAAGGGACCTTGTAGGTCATCTAGTCCAACCCCTCACCCAAGCAGGAGACCCTACACCATTTCTGACACATGGCAATCCAATCTCTTCTTGAAAGCCTCCACTGATGAAGCACCCACGACTTCCAAAGGTAACTTCTGTTCCATGGGTTGATTGTTCTCACTGTTAGAACATTTCTCCTTATTTCCAGGTTGATTCTCTCCTTGATCAGTTTCCATCCATTATTCCTTGTCTGGCCTTCAGGTGCTTTGGGGAATAGCTTGACTTCTTCCTCTCTGTGGCAGCCCCTCAGATATTGGAGGACTGCTATCCTGTCTCCCCTGGTCCTTCTCTTCACTAGACTAGCCATGCCCAATTCCTCCCTGCAACCATTCATCAATAAAAAAAGAAAAAGAAACTCGTAGGAACAAGGCGATAGTTTCATGAGTTCTTCATTGGTTTCATTTTAGGTAGTAAAAGGAGCAATTTCACTGGGTATCATCTCGTCTCCAAAAAAAAAAAAAACCCAGCATGGGGCAATATTTGCCCTTTTTCAATATCTTTGGATTCGTCTACCAGATTGCAGCTTGCTTCCAGGATGAGCTTCATGGATGTTGCCAACCAGTCAAGGATCATAGAGGGAACTGCATCACACAAGGGCGTCTCAAAATCAATCAGGTTTCATGTCACCGAGGGCAATTGAAACCGAGAACAATATACCTGCTTTAACCTTTCGTTCCTCAGACGTGCTTCAAACGAAAGATTCGGTTCACACAACTGCCTTCGTTTACCTTCACCCTTCATTACCATGCTGTTTCACTCTGTTAATTCCTCATTTCACGTCCCTCCCTCGTTTTTCTCCACCCTTCTGTCTCTCTTTTTGTATGGACACACTGTCGTCCGGTGGTGAAATCCTCCACCGGTCGCCACCAGTTCACTGCCCACGCATGTGCAGTGCACACCAAACACGCACTGCATATACGAACATGCGCAGTGCACACCAAACTTGCACTTCGCGTGGAAAAAGGAGCCGTTTGAAGGTAAGTAGAACAGCGAGGGCAGGAAAGCTGTGCCACTCTATTTAGATTCATTAGAAAGCAGGATTTCCTACTTTCTAGCGAATATAAATCCCGCAGCACAGCTGATTGTCGGAAATACCGGTTCGGACCAACTGGTAGCTTTTTTTTTTACTACTGCTTTGCCCGAACTGGTAGTTTTTATCATTATTAGTTTGCCCAAACCGGAGTGAACTGGTAGCATTTCACCCCTGCTATCGGTCCAGTATTATTCCTTCCATTACCGAGTAAATCAGCTAGGGTAGGGGGTCTGCAACCTTAAACATTCAAAGAGCCATTTGGGCCTGTTTCCCACAGAAAAGAAAACACCGGGAGCCACAAAACCTTTCCCGTGCCTGACTATTTCTTGAGCGGCCACAAAACTAGCATATGTAGTTGAATTAAACCTTCTGTTTTCTTCTGAAACTTTTCTTTTCTTGGATTTATCCAGGGTTGGCCAACCAGGGGTTGAAAAGCTCAATTAATCATGTGCCGACAGGTATCACACATTGGCTGTTGTGATGTATATTTTGAGGGGCAGGGAGCCGCCGCAGAGGGGTAAAAGAGCCACATGCGGCTCCAGAGCCGCAGGTTGCTGACCCCTCAGCTAGGGTAATGATAGCGTTGTTTCCTTTATGATTCATTGGTTCTGAACTGTACCAGTTTGGTGTTTTTCTCTAAGAAAGAGAAGATAAACTATCTTTATCTAAGATCCAAGATGGATCTTGACAGACTTGAACACTGGGCCCTATCTAACAAACTGAAATTCAATGTAGAGAAAAGTAAAGTCCTACACTTAGGCAAGAAAAACTAAAAGTACACATATAAACTGGATGAAACCAATCTTAATAGCAGTAACTGGGAGAGGGATCTGGGAATCTTAGTGGACAACCAGCTAAATATGAGCCAACAGTGTGCAGCAGCAGCCAAAAAAGCCAATGCAATCCTAAATTGCCCATGTAACACCTCTCCTACGCAAGCTGTACTGGCTCCCGGTGGTCTTCCGGGTGTGATTCAAGATGTTAGTTATCACCTTTAAAGCGCTCCATGGCTTAGGGCCTGGGTACTTACGAGACCGTCTTTTGCCACCAATAGCCTCCCACCGACCAGTTCGTTCTCACAGGGAGGGACTACTCAGGGTACCGTCAGTCAAATTGTGCCGACTGGCGACTCTGAGGGGGAGGGCCTTCTCTGTGAGGGCTCCAACCCTTTGGAATGAACTGCCCCCTGATATACGAAACATCCCTAATCTCCGTGCTTTCCGTTGTGCCCTCAAGACCCTGATGTTCAATCAGGCGGGGCTAAGCATGTTAACTGGGAATGATTAAAATATTATCTAATTCTGGGTTTTATTTAATTTGGGCTAAACTATGCTATAATTTTAATTATCAATTTTATGATGTTTATGTATCTTTGATTTTTTTCTTGACTGTACACCGCCTTGAGTCCTATGGGAGAAAGGCGGTATAGAAATTAAATAGATAGATAGATAGATAGATAGAGAGAGAGAGAGAGAGAGAGAGAGAGAGAGAGAGAGAGAGATAAATTGCATTAACAGAGGGATATTATCAAGATCAAGTGAGGTATTAATACCATTCTATAAAGCCTTAGTAAGACCATACTGACTGCATCCAGTTGTGATCACCACATTATAAAAAAGATGTTGAGAATCTAGAAAAAGTGCAGAAAAGAGCAACCAGGATGATGAGGGGACTGGAGGCTAAAACGTACGATGAACAGTTGCAGGAACTGGGCATGGCTAGTCTACTAAGGAGAAGGACCAGGAGTGAGATGATAGCAGCCTTCCAATATTTGGAAGGCTGCTATCATCTGCCACAGAGAGGAGAGGGTCAAGCTATTTCCCAAGGCACTTGAAGGCCAGACAAGGAATAATAGATGGAAACTGATCAAGGAGAGAGTCAACCTAGAAATAAGGGATTGCATGACCATGGGATACTATAACCATTATAAATACGAACCAGTTGCCAAGCATCCTAATTTTGATCACATGACCATGGGGATGCTGCAACAGTCATAAGCATGAGAACGGTCATAAATCCCTTTTTTCTGTGCCATTCAGTGATGGTGTTCAGCCGGTTCAGCCCGGTTCGGGCGAGCCAGTAGTGGCAACCCAGCGCTATGCCGTCCTATTTAGCCACGTTTGCTAAGCCACACGCATGCATGCAAATGCGTACATTTTCGGTGCATGGTGAACTGGCGGTAAAATTATGTGAAACCCACCTCTGGTGCCATTCTAACTTCGAACAGTCACTAAATGAACTGTTGCAAGTCAAGGATTCTCTGAATCTTCATTTAATTCATTTGCGGGATCCCTCTACCTGCTCCATTTCTTTATTACCCACCAAACCAAGATGCCAATTGATTGTTACGTTAATTAAACATAACTCCTCGCCAGTTGTCACCATGTATTCCATCTCGATTTTCAAGGAAAAGGGGGGGGGGGGAAGAGAGAAAGAATGAAATGGGTGTTGGCATTTCTTTCAACACTGACAGATTCCCTCCTCCCTGCTTGTGAATCTAGATTCAAACCTGGAATTTGTCCTTAACGAAATTGAATGCCCGTGGTTCTTCCTCGCGTGTGTTCCCTCCTGATCGCCCTACCTTTTAAGAATTATAGTTCTATATTAAAGATTATAGAATCGGAAAAGGTGGAGAAAAAGGGCAGGCGGCATGATTTGTGAGCCTGGAGAAGCTCCTCCAAAAGGGGGAGAGAGAGGGGGGGAAAAAACCTACAGGAAGGGAACTTTTTAGTAGTTCGACACGGAAGGGAGTAAGGAGAGATGTGACAGAAGGATATAAAACGATGCACAGCATAAATCATGCAGATGGAGAGGAAATTTTTTTTTCTTCCCCTCCTTTTCTCACAATGATTGAACTCAAGGTCATCCATCAGAAGGCAGCCCCAGAAAAGGAAATGCTGGGGGGTTTTTTTACACAGTGCATAGTTAAACTGTGAAATCGGCTGCCATCGTTTGTAGTGGGTGGGAGCAGCCAATTTTTTTAAGAAGAAGGAGAAGGAGAAGGAGAAGAAGGAGGAGGAGGAGGAGGAGGAGGAGGAGGAGGAGGAGGAGGACTGGATGGCTTCGTGAAGGCTCGAATTCTCGATAGTTATTCATTTTAACTATCTTTCGGAATCCAGGGCAGCAGTTCTTAAATACCACTTGCTAGAGAAGCAATGTGGAAGAAAGTTAGGCCTAGAGGAAGGGGGGGGGTCCTCCAAAGCACCTGGAGGCAGGACAAGAAGCAATAGATGGAAACGAATCAAGGAGAGGAGCAACCAAGAACTAAGGAGGAACTTCCTGAAAGTGAGAACTAGTGATGGGATTCATCTGGGCTGGGCTGGTTTGGCGAACCGGTAGTTAAATTGCTGGCTGGCCCCACCCCATCCAGGAGTCCCCACGTGCCCCATTTTGGCTCCCAGGAGATTGCAGGGAGGCCCTCTAGGCCAGTGATGGCTAACCTTTTTGCCATCACATGCCAAAAGCAGGGGGAGTGTGGGGGGTCGCGGATGCGGTGCCCACATCCATAATTCAATGCGCCCCGCCCTCCCACGCATGCACACGTGACCCCACACACACTTCCCCCTGCTTTTGGCACGTGATGACACGGTGGGCCCGGTAGGCCCATTTTCCCCCCTCTCCAGGCTCCAGAGACTTTCTAGGAGCCTGGGGAGGGCAAAAATAGCCTTCCCCATCCTCCCGGAGGCCGGAAACAGCCAGTTTCCTGACTTCCGGTGAGACCAGAAGGCCTGAAAATCAGTTGGCCAGTGCGTGCATGCGCGCTGGAGCTGAGCTAGGGCAACACTTGCGTGCCCACCAATATGGCTCCGCGTGCCACCTGTGGCACCCGTGCCATAGGTTCGCCATCACGGTTCTAGGCCAAAAACAGGGCATGGGGGTGTGGCACATTCCCCTCCCATGGCCCGTTTTTGCTCCCAGGGGGATACAGAAGGTTGAATGTTGCCTGTCACATCTCCTGGCCACGCCCCCCATGGCCACACCCATCCAACCAATCATTAGGGCAGAGAACTAGTTGTTAAGTTATTTGAATCCCACCACCGGTGAGAACAATCAATCAATGGAACCTCTTGCCTCCAGCAGTTGTGTGTGCTTCATCACTAGAGGTTTTCAAGAAGAAATTGGACAGCCATTTGTCCAGAATGGCATAGGGCCTCCTGCTTGAGGTTGGACTAGAAGACCTCCAAGGTCCCTTCCAACTCTGTTATTCTGTGTTGCTGCATATCAGGGAATGGATGCATCTGTTGTTCAGAGATGGTTGCGTAGCTATTGCATTTATGTCATTGTTAATTGCAAAGTCATGTCCGACCCATCACGACCCCATGGACAAGGTTCCTCCAGGCCTTCCCATCTTCTAACATCCTCTGGAGTCCATTTAAGCTCATGCCGACTGCTTCAGTGACTCCATCCAACCACCTTGTTCTCTGTTGTCCCCTTCTTCTTTTGCCCTCCATTGTTCCCAGCATTAGGCTCTTCTCCAGGGAGTCCTTCCTTCTCATTAGGTGGCCAAAATATTTGAGTTTCCTCTTCAGGATCTGGCCTTCTAAAGAGCAGTCAGGGTTGATCTCCTCTAGGACTGACCGGATTGATCGCCTTGCAGTCCAAGGAACTCGCAGGAGTCTTCTCCTTATTTCCAGGTTGACTCTCTCCTTGATCAGTTTCCATCCATTATTCCTTGCCCGGCCTTCAGATGCTTTGGAGAACAGCTTGACCCCTTCCTCTCTGTGGCAGCCCCGCTAATATTGGCAGACTGCTATCGTGTCTCCCCTGGTCCTTCTCTTCACTAGACTAGCCATGCCCAGTTCCTGCAACCATTCATTGTATGTTTTAGCCTCCATCTTACATTCATTTAGTCTCTTCAAGTTTACATTCAAAGGGAATTCTTGATTGTTCTTTCAGGCTCAAGAAATGGAGCCATAATCTTGCCATTCATGGTGCAGGATCCATTTTGCAGCATGTTTTGTGTCCCAAGTAAGAAAAGGCTTGCCCCCATCCTGCTATCACTCAAAGACACAATGTGAGAACCAGGGGTGGAATGCAGCAGCTTTCTGACAGGTTCTGGAGAACCGGTAGCAGAAATTTTGAGTAGTTCCGATACCACCTCTGGCTGGCCCCCGAGTGAGGTGGGAATGGAGATTTTGCAACATCCTTCCCCCAGGAGTGGGGTGGGAATGGGGATTTTGCAGTATCCTTCTCATGCCAAGCCTGCCAAGCCAAGCCACGCCCACCAAGCCACGCCACACCCACCAAGCCACGCCCACAGAACCGGTATTAAAAAAAAATTGGATTTCACCACTGGTCAGAACAAAAGGTGCAATTTTGAATCTTGTGGCGTCGTTGTGGACACACCACACACACAAATTTCCCCTTGTGATTCTTGAATCTGACTTTGCTTTTGAATCTTGCACAGCCAATCAAACCATATGTGATCTGCTCTGGTGGCAACTTCTCAAAATATATTGTAAATGCCTATGTATTTGCTCTGTTTGTCACTCTGGGGATGCTTGCTAACACTGAGGCATCCAGAAAGTTGATTGCTTGGTGATACAATTAACACTTAACAGAAGGCCCTTCTTTGCAAAAAGGACAAAAAATGTGTCTCACACAGCAGATGTTGGTGCAGCTAAAACAGTCTTCATTTAGAAGAAGGGAGGGGAGTGCAGGGGAGGAGACTGGAGGGGAAGGAAAGGGAAGGAAAAAGAGAAGGAAGGGAAGGAAGGGAAGGGAAGGGAAGGGAAGGGAAGGAAGGAAAGGAAAGGAAAGGAAAGGAAAGGAAAGGAAAGGAAAGGAAAGGAAAGGAAAGGAAAGGAAAGGAAAGGAAAGGAAAGGAAAGGAAAGGAAAGGAAAGGAAAAAGAGAAGGAAGGGCAGGGCAGGCAGGGCAGGGCAGGGCAGGGAAGGAGAGGAGAGGAGAGGAGGAGAGAGGAGGGGAGGGGAGGGGAGGGGAAGGGAAGGGAGGGGAGGGGAGGGAAGGGAAGGGAGGGAGGACAGTGGAGAGGAGAGGAGAGGGGGGAAGGGAGGAGAGGGGGAGGCAAGGAAGAAAAAAGGGACGGAAGGAAAGGAAAGGAAAGGAAAGGAAAAAGAGAAGGAAGGGCAGGGCAGGGCAGGGCAGGGCAGGGAAGGAAAAGAAAGGAGAGGAGGAGGAGGGGAGAGGAGAGGAGGGGAGGGGAGGGGAAGGGGAGGGGAGGGGAAGGGAAGGGAGGGAGGACAGTGGAGAGGAGAGGGAGAGGGGGGAAGGGAGGAGAGGGAGAGGCAAGGGAAGAAAAAAGGGAAGGGAAGGGAAGGGAAGGAAGGGACAGGAAAGGAAAAGGAAAGGAAAGGAAAGGAAAGGAAAGGAAAGGAAAGGAAAGGAAAGGAAAGGAAAGGAAAGGAAAGGAAAGGAAAGGAAAGGAAAAAGAGAAGGGAAACAAGGGAAGGAAAGGAGTGGAGGGGAGGGGAGGGAGGACAGTGGAGAAGAGAGGAGAAGAGAGGAGAGGAGAGGGAGGGGAAGGGAGGAGAGGGGAAAGGCAAGGGAGGGGAGGGGAGGGAAAGGAAGGAGGGGAGAGGAAGAGAGAGGAAAGGGAGGGGGGGAACGGGGTGGGGAGGACAGAAACGATGGGAGGGAAGGGAAGGGGTGTTCTGAGACCCAGCCTTACCAAAACCAAGAAACAGATTCCTTGTCCCGAAAAAACCCTCTTTATTTAGCTACTATGAATTCATGGCATTCACACACAGAATAGCCCAGGCAATAATCCTTCCAAGGGTTAATTCCAATAACAGACCTTATCAGTCCTTGAATAATTGCCAGGCCGAGAGCTTCCAGTCGCAAAGCTGTAAATTAATTCCTGGCAAGAAGTCTCTGAGAAACAAACCATGATAAGCAAATCTTCCGAAAGAAATACGAACAGTTGTCTCCTGCAACCGCCATTCCCCTTTTGCTTCTATTTGTTCCCCAGCCAGGAAGGGGCCATTCGGCATCCACGTGTGCCTTTCCCCTGTTCCTCAGTTGTTCTCTTCTCCTGACAGCTCTGCGCATACGAACATCTGGAACAGGCCCCAGCTGTTCTTCTTTCCCACTTATCTCCGACTCTGAAGGCAGCTGGGAAATGTCAGACGGCCCTGGCTCTCTCTCTGCTTCTGATGCAGAGCATCCATCAGAGCCTTCCCCTGACTCCAGGACTGGCCCAAGTTCCTTCCCAACCTCCTCATCACTCAAGTCTGCCACCAGCTTCACTGGCAGCTAGCAGGCCACAACAAACTGAAGGGAAGGGAAGGGAAGGAAGGGAAGGGAAGGGAAGGGAAGGGAAGGGAAGGGAAGGGAAGGGAAGGGAAGGGAAGGGAAGGGAAGGGAAGGGAAGGGAAGGGAAGGGAAGGGAAAGGAGGAGGAAGGGAAGGGAAGGGAGGGACACTTTGACTTACAACTGTTGATTTAGTGATTGTTCAAAGTCACAACAGCACTGAAAAAAGTAACTTATGACCATTTTCCACACTTATGACTGTGGCAGCTGATTCATATTTATGATAGTTGCAATATCCCGGGGTCACATGACCACCTTTTGCAACTTTCTGACAAGCAAAGACAATGGGGAAGCCAGATTCACTTAAGAACCGTGTTCCTAACTTAACAACTGCAGTGATTCACTTAACTACATTGGCAAGACAGGTCGTAAAATGGGGCAAAACTCACTTAACAAATGTCTCACTGAACCACATAAATTTTGGGTGCAGTTGTGGTCGTAAGTTGAGGAGTATCTACATCAGCCCACTTAACTCAATGAGATATATTTCTAAATAGGCAGCGACAGATTTATCCTTACAGATTTCCAGTGTCCTGGCCACTTTTGACAGAGTCACGATGGAGAGCGTTTTAACAAACTGCATCTGTTTGGTTTGGTGGCAGCAACGCCTCAGATAGAAAGTCCCTACAGAGAGTGGTGAGGACAGCTGAGAAGATTATAGGAAGCCCGCTTCCTGTCATTTAGGATATTGCTTATAAGCACTATGCACTTAGAGCTCAAAGCATTGTGAGAGACTCCACACACCCACTTCACAGGTCTGTTTCTGTTGCTCCCCTCTGGGAGGAAGTTTTGAAGTATTTCTAGCAGGATTTCCAGATTCTGTAACAGCTTTGTTCCCTAGGTCATCCGTCTAGTCAACTTGGAAGATTCGTTTCTCTCACCATGTGAATGTATACATCCAAACTAGACTGTGTTGTTTCTCCATGTCATATAATATATGTGGGTATATGCATACATTTGTATTTATTTATTTTATTATGTTTATATAGTGTATATTAGAGGTGGAGACCCTTTGAGAGCTGTATGCAATGAAATTTCATTTTAATGTATGCCAATTAGTGTTCATTCAGGGATGTCAAACTCAAGGCCCCGGGAGCCTCTGGGGTGCTTAGATCTGGCCTGTGGGGCTCCCCTGGAAACAGTGAAGGACTGGCCTGCAATTCCTCTGCCAGTAAAAACCATTTTTGCTGGCAGAAGGTTGCAGGAGGCCATCGCAGTCAAAAACGGAGCTCACAAGGGCTGTGTGTGGCCCTCCCAAACTTTATTTTCACTGCCAGAGGATTGCAGGAGGCTGTCGAAGCTGAAAACGGAACTCAGGAGCCTGTTTTCGCTAGGAGAGCACTTGGGCCACCACAGCTTCTCCCCGACACGTGTGACATTGAGCTGGACACGCCCACCCTGGCCACACACACCCTGCGCTCCCCCAAGGTCAAACACAACCCTGATGCGCCCCTCAATGAAATCAAGTTTGAAACCTCTGTTTTAAGCCTAAGTCTAAGTGCGAATGGCAATAATGCAAAAAAATATGAGACACGCATCAGCCACGCGGCTTACCTCAGAACACCGTGCTGCATATTCTGTTATTTTTCCCGCCTGCCAATCCCACCCCATTCCATCTCCACCCCCACAGACAACTAGGTCTGCACTGCCGGCCCCCAACCTGAAGGAAAATGTTCGTCTCTGCCCACCGAGAGAGATTTAATTGGGTAGACCTTTTACAAAATTTCACAAATTGGAGGCCTTTCCTGACTCGCTTTTTTTTTTCCCTCCGCTTGGTGGCATTTCATGTGCATTAAATTTATGACTTCATTAACCTGTGGAATGGCATCCGAAGACTTTCTTTCATCTCACGGTTTTATTTCCTGCTACCTCTCAGGTATGGTCTCGGGAGCCAATTTTTGTTTTATACCTAAGTTCCACTTTAACTTGTCTGCTGTGAAGGCAAATAACCCCCTTCACAGAATACAAAATGACAGCATTAGAAGGGACCTTGGAGATCTTCCAGTCTAACCCCCTGTTTATGTAGAAGATTCTATACCCGTGATGGCGAACCTATGGCATGGGTGCCACAGGTGGCACGTGGAGCCATATTGGTGGGCACGCGAGTGTTGCCCTAGCTCAGTTCCAGCGCGCATGCACACACCGGCCAACTGATTTTCAGGCCTTCCGGTCCCAACGGAAGTTGGGAAACTGGCTGTTTCCGGCCTCCGGAAGGCCTCCGGGAGGATGGAGAAGGTTGTTTTTGCCCTCCCCAGGCTCCTAGAAAAGTCTCTGGAACCTGGGGAGGGGGGAAAACAGGCCTACTGGGCCCACTGGGCCATCACATGCCAAAAGCAGGGGGAAGTGTGGGGGGGTCACATGTGCATGTGCGGGGGAGCAGGCCGCATTGAATTATGGATGTGGGCACCCACACCTGCGACCCCCCACGCTCCCCCGCTTTTGGCACGCGAGGGCAAAAAAGGTTAGCCATCACTGCTCTATATCATTCCCAACAAATGGTTGTCCAGTCTCTTCTTAAAAACTTACAGTGATGAAGCACCACAATTTCTGAAGTCAAGCGCGTCCACTGATTAATTGTCCTCACTGTTAAGAAACTTCTCCTTAATTCCAGGTTGCGTCTCTCCTTGGTTAGTTTCCATCCCCTGTTTCTTATCTTGCCTTCTGGTGCTTTGGAAAATAAGTTGACCCCTCTCCTCTTTGTAGGAGCCCCTCAAATATTGGAACACCGCAATGCTCTCTACATGGGGCTCCCCTTGGGATGCACCCGGAGGCTCCAACTGGTACAGAAATGCGGCTGCACGGGGGATTATGGGAGCAACAGGGTGCTCCCACGTGACACCTCTCCTGCGGGAGCTGCATTGGTTGCCGGTGGACTTCCGGGTGCGTTTCAAGGTGTTGGTAATCACCTTTAAAGCGCTCCATGGTTTAGGACCAGGGTACTTACGGGACCGCCTTCTGCCGCCAATTGCCTCCCACCGGCCGGTTCGCTCCCACAGAGAGGGCCTCCTCAGGGTGATGTCAGCCAGACAATGTCGGCTGGCGACCCCCAGGGGGACAGCCTTCTCTGTGGCAACCCCATACCCTCTGGTAATGATCTTCCTCCAGAACTAAGAACAATCTCCGACCTCTGGACTTTTCGTCGGGCCCTAAAAACTTATCTTTTCCAGCTTGCCGGTTTAGCCTGATCCCTGTTGAATTTTTAAAATTTTTAGAGTTTGTAGAGTTGTTGCATTTTAATATTTACTTGTTTTAAGTTTCAGCCAAATTTATATGTGTTTTAAAATTTTTTAACTTTTATGTACTGATTTTTATTCGGCTGTTCACCGCCCTGAGTCCGTAAGGAGAAGGGCGGTATATAAATCTAAATAATAATAATAATAATAATAATAATAATAATAATAATAATAATAATAATGATGATGATGATGATGATGATGATGATGATGTCTCCCTTAGTCCTTTCTCTTATATTAGACTAGACATACCAGGGGTGAATTTAAAATTTGTTATTACTGGTTCTATGGGTGTGGCTTGGTGGGGGGGGGGGGTAATGTGACTGGCTGCGTGGCCAATTTTTTTTTTTTTACTTTTAAAACCATTTTTCTACAACCTCTGAGGTTGTTAAAAAATGCTTTCAAAAGACTCTGACGATCCCAGCTGAGTTGCCTGATCGGCTGATCAGCTGAGACTTTTTTTCTTTTAAATGCCTCTGACAATGAGGCAACTCAGCTTGGATCATCAGGGGCATTTAAAAGAAAAAAACCTTCTTTTTCTTTTAAATGCCTCTGACGATCCAAACTGTGTTGCCTGATCATCAGAGGCATTTTTCTTTTAAAAGCCTTTGATGATCCCAGCTGAACCGTGCGATCATCAGAGTGTTTTTTTTTTACTTTTTAAAAAAGCATTTTTTCGGCCGTAGAGGTTGTAGGAAAAAATGCTTTTAAAAGTTTTTAAAAAAGCCTCTGATGATTGTGCGGCTAGGCTGGGTTATGGGGGGTGGGGCAGGGATTTTTGCTACCAGTTCTCCGAACCTCCTACCTCCATCACTACCAGATCGGGCGATCCGGGTCCAAACCGGGAGCATTTCACCCGAGACATACCCAATTCCTGGAACCATTCTTCATATGGGGTAGAGTAGAGTAGAGTAGAGTAGAGTAGAGTAGAGTAGAGTAGAGTAGAGTAGAGTAGAGTAGAGTAGAATAGAATAGAATAGAATAGAATAGAATAGAATAGAATAGAATAGAATAGAATAGAATAGAATAGAATAGAATAGAATAGAATAGAATAGAATTCTTTATTGGCCAAGTGTGATTGGACACACAAGGAATTTGTCTCCAGGCCCTTAATCCATTTTAGCTGTTCTTCTTTGCACTTTTTCCAAAGTCTCAACATCTTTTTTTGTAATGTGGAGACCAAAACTGGATGCAGTATTCCAGGTGTGGCCTTACTACGGATTTATAAAGCGGTACTAAGACTCCATGTGATTTTGATTCTATGCAGGCACCCATATGGATATTCAAGGAATATTGACCAGGAAATGTATATTAAATGTTTCTGCAGGTAGAAGGCTGGATAATTAAGCATGTGGTGTTGATTTAGACTGGATGGCTATTCCCATGTCATTAAATCCTTGCATGCTTACAGTATATGTCTGGAGTCCTTCTTCAATTACATCATAGAATTTAATTGATTGCAGTAAAAGGAAGTTTGGGCCAAGGCTACCTTTGTTTGAAGGCCATGCGGAAATATCCACCTCTGCTTTTAATTTCTTGATAGCGAGTAGCAAACCTGGTCAGGTTGGCCTCAATTCCCTGACTTAGCAGTTGCAAAAACAGATTGGCGCTTTCTTTATAGCTACTCTAACAATGGGCAGTAAAGCAGTGTGAAGACTATCATGGCCAGGAATACTGATAGAGTCTCCAAATGTTTGCTGGGACTTGGCAACTGTGGGAAGAAATATCCATTTGGTCCGTTCCAAGTCAGGAGAAAGAAACTGGGAAACATGGAGGCGGATTGGGAAGGGGGTTTAACGATGAAACACAGAGGTGGGTTCAGCAGGTTCTGACCAGTTCTGGAGAACCGGTAGCGGAAATTCTGATTAGTTTGGAGAATCGGTAAATACCGCCTCTAACTGGCCCCTGCCCTCATCTATTCTCTGCCTCCCGAGTCCCAGCTGATCGGGAAGAAATGGGGATTTTACAGTATCCTTCCCCTGGAGTGGGGTGGGAATGGGGATTTTGCAGTATCCTTCACCTGGAGTGGGGAGGGAATGGAGATTTTACACTATCCTTCCCCTGGAGTGGGGTGGGAATGGGGATTTTGCAGTATCCTTCCCCTGGAGTGGGGAGGGAAGGGAGATTTTACAGTATCCTTCCCCTGGAGTGGGGTGGGGAATGGGGATTTTGCAGTATCCTTCCCCTGGAGTGGGGTGAGAATGGGGATTTTGCAGTATCTTTCCCCTGGAGTGAGGAGGGAATGGGGATTTTACAGTATCCTTCCCCTGGAGTGGGGTGGCAATGGGGATTTTGCAGTATCCTTCTCCTGAAGTGTGGAGGGAATGGAGATTTTACAGTATCCTTCCCCTGTCACACCCACCAAGCCATGCCACGCCCACCAAGCCATGCCCACAGAACCAGTAGTAAAAAAATTGAATCCACCACTGATGAAGCAGAACCACCAAGCACATAGGCTCTGGGTAGCTGACCCACATGGAGTTGAGAGGGGGGTGGGTTTTATACCTTCTCTTGGGCTTTGCACTTGAGCTTCCTGTTCCTGTGGCAAGAGCATGTATTCTATTGACTGTTGTCAGACTCCCATGGGGACATGTAGGGGCTCAAGTTTGTCTGAGCTAAGTTTGGTTGAAGTTTGCTGGGGGTGGTGCAATTGAGATGATGCAATGAAGGGGCTTGTGTTCTGAAAGGGCGTTGGGCAATTCCTATTATGGCTTAATGGCTTTGTCCTGGTTTGCATCTTGAGTGAGGGCTTTTTGCTTATGAATAGAGCTATCTATCTCTTTATCTCTTAAGTGCTGACATCTGCTGAGGGCTATTAAGAAAGGTGGGGGCTGCTTTCTGTCTCCAAGAGCATATTTCTCCCTTTTGGGTAATATAATATTCTGCCTTTTTAATATTTCCTAAAATATTTCATTCTTCTAGGAGAGGAGTGGATGCTAACTTTCTACATATACTATATAAAATTTAAAATATAAAATGCAACATTAAAATACATACAATTTAAACAGAACATGTATTCTATTGGCTGTTGTCAGACTTCCATAGGGCCATGTGGAGTCATATTTGTCTGAGTCAAGTTTGGCTGAAGTTTGGAGAGTGATGCAATGTCCTTAGGAGATTGTGCAATGCAGTGAGCTCTGCTGCTAGATAATCCTATTATGTCCTGGAGGGTCATGTCTTAATCCCATCACTCTTGAGTTGAAGATCTTTTGTCTTGTAGATAAGCTGGCCCAATCATGCTGTGGCTACTAAGAATGGTGGGGGCTGCTTTCCAAGAACATGTTTCTCCTTTAGGGAAATATAATATTCTGCCTTTTTAATATTTTCAAAATATTTCATCCTTCTGGGGGGGGGGGGGGGACTAACTTTCTACACAACCAAAGGAAAGCTGTGGAAAATGGTAGTTTTACAGAACAAAATGTAATTCTTCAGAACGCAGTGATCCAAGGGCCATCATATTTGGGCCACAAAAATATGGACCACCAAGTTTCGATAAAAATCTTGGGGTTGTTGTTGTTGTTTGTGAGAACTTCTGCACAGAAGCTAGCACTGAGCACTATAGAAACTGGCCGTCTTTGGGGTATCTCTGTTGTCATTACAGATAGACACTTAACAACTGTCTCGCTTAACAATGGAAATTTGGGGCTCAGTTGCAGTTGTTAAATTGAGGACTAACTGTATTAAGGAGCTCCTGACAGCTTTTAAGAGATATGGGTGTCATTTTACTTAATATGTATGCTTTTTATACTATTTACTGATTTCCTGAGCTAATAATAAAGAATGGGATGGGATGGGATGGGATGGGATGGGATGGGATGGGATGGGATGGGATGGAATAGAATAGAATAGAATAGAATAGAATAGAATAGAATAGAATAGAATAGAATAGAATAGAATAGAATAGAATAGAATAGAATAGAATAGAATAGGAGTAGAGTAGAGTAGAGTAGAGTAGAGTAGAGTAGAGTAGAATTAATGGAATGGAATGGAATGGAATGGAATGGAATAGAATAGAATAGAATAGAATAGAATAGAATAGAATAGAATAGAATAGAATAGAATAGAATAGAATAGAATAGAATTCTTTATTGGCCAAGTGTGATTAGACACACAAGGAATTTGTCTCCAGTGCATAAGCTCTCAGTGTACGTACAGCAATTGTGATATCATTAACATAGTCATTGTAAAAATACATTCATCCTTAAAACATTTGATACAACACTTAGTGATAGTCATGGATATTAAATTAGCAATCAACCTAAATCATACTAGAATACTAAGTGAACAATATAAATCGTAAGATACAAGGAACAACGTTGTAGTCGTAAGAAGATAAGGAGACAGGTAATAGGGAAGATGAGAACAATGATGATGAATCTGCCTTTTAGAATTAGAATTAGATTTTTTTATTGGCCAAGTGTGATTGGACACACAAGGAATTTGTCTTGGTGCATATGCTCTCAGTGTACATAAAAGAAAATATACATTCATCAAGAATCATAAGGTACAACACTTAATGATAGGCATAGGGGTACAAATAAGCAATCCGGAAACAATATCAATACAAATTGTAAGGATATAAGCAACAAAGTTACAGTCATACAGTCATAAGTGGGAGGAGATGGGTGATAGGAACGATGAGAAGATTAATAGTAGTGCAGACTTAGTAAATAGTTAGACAGAGTTGAGGGAAATATTTGTTTAGCAGAGTGATGGTGTTCGGGAAAAAATTGTCCTTGTGTCTAGTTGTATCCGGTGTGCAGTGCTCTATAGCTTCATTTTGAGGTTAGGAGTTGAAACAGTTTACGTCCAGGATGCGAGGGGTCTGTAAATATTTTTAGATAGTTTGACAGTGTTGTGGGGATTAGTTGTTTAGCAGAGTGATGGCATGGGGAAAAGACTGTCCTTGTGTCTGGTTGTTCTGACATGCGGTGCCCTCCAGTGTCTAAAACTTAAAATCCTTTTATTTACCGATATACTTATTATTACTTATTATATTATTGTCTCCAAAAAAGGAAAAAAAAATTCCTGATCGCTGCCTTGACCCTTGACAAAACATTACATCATCGATCTGTGGCACCAATCAAATTTGGCACCACCGAAGGTAAAAAAGAAAGAAAGAAAGAAAGAAAGAAAGAAAGAAAGAAAGAAAGAAAGAAAGAAACTATAATGACAATTTTAAGGGTTTCCCTTCCCCCTTGGGAATAGTCCCTCCACCCCCCCAAAATTAGAGAGACTTTCCTACGGGGTTTTTTTAAAAAAGTGTCTACGGAAAAAAAAATTAAATATTTTCAGCTCAGACATATTTGATTTTTTTTTTAATTGCCTCATTCTTCATGGTCGCACAAAGAACCCCCCGAAATAAACCTTTTAACTCTTACACAGTTTTTGTCTTTGGGGTAATGAACCATATGTGAAGACATCTGCACCGCTAGTATAGCGTGGTCATTAATTAGAAAGAAGACAGCCGTCTTTATGACTTCTGGGACAAAGCGGGAGGGGGGGAGCTGTGAATAATAAGGATCGTACCTATCTTTTTCCGTAGTACAATTTTTAATGGAGGGTGCATTTGGTCATTTGTCAGATTTTTGCACACAGGAATGTCTAGAAAAGATATAAGGGGAGTGACGTTTGGCTGAATTTGAAGGACTTTTTTTATTTCAGATTGTCGATATGTTCCTCCTTCTCCTTTTCTCTCTCTTTATTTAGTTTAGTTTAGTTTAGTTTGGATTTATATACCGCCATATCTCCCAAAAGGGACTCAGGACAGTGAACAGCCAAAAAATGAAACTACATCAAATACAAAAGTTATAAGGAACTAAAATAAATAAATTAAATCCTTGGCTTCTCAATTTAAAACCCGCAAATCCATAAAATTCCAATTTAAAACCCCGAATCCATCTAATTTAAAATACCCTATTAAAAAAACCCTTTGGGCTAGGCCGGTTTGTTGGAATAGGTAGGTCTTTAGGGCCTTACGGAAGGGGCGAAGGTCCAGGATCAAACATATACTAGGAGGCAGCTCATTCCACAGGGTGGGTGCCCCCACAGAGAAGGCTCTCCTCCTGTTCTCTTCTCAGCTAAGCAGGAATTTTCATCCCAGACAGAGGATGTCAGTCAACACAGTGACCAGGAATCAAATATGCTTACCGGAATAATGTATGGAGTCCTTGGTCAGCTTGGTTGTTTCCTTGTATTCGTTTACTTTCCTACCAGTTCACAAATGTGAGCGCACGCTCCCCGTCCAGGCATGCGCCCGGCCTTCCGCGCATACGCCCAGCTTTCCGTGCATGTGCTTTGCTGGCATGCGTGCCTTCCATGCATGCGCCCGGCCTCAAAAACATGCCTAAATAGGATGGCAAAGAGCCAGAGCGGGAGATTTCTGCAACCGGTTTGGGACGAACCGGTCCAAACCAGTTTCAATCACCTCTGGTTTCATTATCTGCCTAGGTAACATCGTCTGTGCTACTGAGTGTGGAGATTGCTTCCTGTTTATACTGTAAACCAATGATGGCTAACCTTTTTGCCATCGCGTGCCAAAAGTGGGGGGAGCTCGGTGGGGTCACATGCACGTGTGCCCACATCCATAATTCTATGTGCCCTGCCCCCATGTTCCCCCACCCACGCGCTTTTGGCACGTGATGGCACGATGGACCTGGTAGGCCCGTTTTTTGCTCTCCGCAGGCCTCCAGAGCCTTCCTAGGAGCCTGGGGAGGGCAAAAACAGCCTTCTCCACCACCACCACCACCCAGAGGCCCTCTGGAGGCCGGAAACAGTGTTTCCTGACTTCTGGTGGGCCCAGAAGGGCCAAAAATCAGCTGGCTGGTGCATGCATGCATGTCGGAGCTGAGCTCGCGTGCCCACCGATATGGGCTCCGCGTGCCACCTGTGGCACCCGTGCCATAGGTTCGCCATCACAGTTATATACAGTAGCCTCTCCTGCCAATACCCCAATCAAGAAATTAAGCGGTCAAATAATCCAGCAGACAAACAATCAATCAATCAGAAAACAATACCCTAAACAAGGAACTACCAAGGGGAAAACCACACCTCCACCAATTTTGGCAGGCAAGAAGTCCCAATGGTTTGGCTCCCAGGTAAATTCAGGGAGGCCTACTAGGCCCAAAATGGGGCACAAGGGGGGTGCGACGCAGCCCGCCCCCCCCCCATGGCCCATTTTTGCTCCCAGGGGGGTGCATGAGGCCGAGTGCTGCCTATCACACCCCCTGACCATGCCCACGATGACCACGCCCAGCCTGCCAGTCATTAGGGTAGAGAACCGGTTGTTAAATTATTTGAATCCCACCAGTCACTTTTTCCAGCGCCATTATAACTTTGAATGGTGGCGGAATGAATTGTTGTAAGTCGTGGACTCTCTTGTTTCTTTCTTTCCTATTGATGAAACATTCCAAATGGCATTTGGTATTTTGTAGCCCCGGAAAATCTGTCCACGCTATCATCGATTTTGCCCAGTTCTTTTTAGCCTTCCAATTTAATAAACTCTCCAATTCTCAGGTTGGTTTTCAATTGAAAAGAAAAGAAAACAGGCGTGTTTGTTTTTTTTTAAAAAGCGAATGTTGGTACAATGCTCCGTATTCTATTAACCCTGCAAACAGACCTTTGCAAATGAATCATTGGGAATTCGAACCGAGCGCTAAAATTTCTTCCCTGCATCACGTTTGTCACACACGCCATTTCTACGGCAAATATTGGGGATTTGGGGAACAGAAGTAAATAGACTGCGAGCTCAGAATGTCTTGCAGTTAGAACGTACTTGGAAATATAAAGGGTTGTTTTGTTGTTGCTGTGAAACTAGACAACAGAATTCCCTTCCTTACTAAAACAGATAAGTCTCAAGAGTCATAATTACAAAACTCCTAAATTTATTTATTTATTTTTATTTATTTATTGTCAGATTTCTATGCCGCCCTTCTCCCGTAGGACTGGGGGTGGCTCACGATAATAAAACAACCTGACAAATATATATGTCACTTCTCGCCTGGACTATTGCAATGCTCTCTACATGGGGCTCCCCTTGGGGTGCACCCGGAGGCTCCAACTGGTGCAGAATGCAGCCGCGCGGGGGATTATGGGAGCGACAGGGCGCTCCCATGTGACACCTCTCCTGCGGGAGCTGCACTGGCTACCGGTGGACTACCGGGTGCATTTCAAGGTGTTGGTAATCACCTTTAAAGCGCTCCATGGCTTAGGACAAGGGTACTTACGGGACCGCCTTCTGCCACCAATTGCCTCCCACCGGCCGGTTCGCTCCCACCGAGGGCCTCCTCAGGGTGCCGTCAGCCAGACAATGCCGGCTGGCGACCCCCAGGGGGAGCCATCTCTGTGGTAGCTCCCACCCTCTAGAACGATCTTCCTCCAGAGTTGAGAACGATCTCTGACCTCCGGACTTTTCGTCAGGCCTTAAAAACACATTTTTTTCAGCTTGCCGGCCTGGCCTGATCTCTGTTAAATTTTTTTTTTAGAACTTTTAGTGTTTTGATAGTAATTTTAAATTGAACTGTTTTAATTATCGGCCAAATTTATATTTTTTTGTTTTAAATTTTAACTTTTGTGTACCTTGTTTTTATCTGGCTGTTCACCGCCCGGAGTCCGCAAGGAGAAGGGCGGTATATAAATCTAATAAAATAAATAAATAAATAAATAAATTTAAAAAATATTAAAACCAAATATAAAATCCCCAAAATCCAAAGTAAAAACCCCAACAGATCAGGGAAGCTGGTGAAAGAGCCGTGTCTTTAGGTCAGCGCAGAAGGTACGGAGATCAGGGGCCGTCCGGAGCTCGGTGGGCAGCCCATTCCAGAGGGTTGGTGCGACCACAGAGAATGCCCTCGTCCTGGGGACCACCAGCCGACACTGTCTGGCTGAGGGGACCCGGAGGAGGGCCACCCTATGTGAGCGCACTGGGAGGTGGGAGGCCGGTAAGAGATGCTCCTGCAGATACCCCGGGCCCATGCCATGAAGGGCTTTATAGGTAAGAACCAGCACCTTGAAGCAAATCCGGAGGACCACTGGCAACCAGTGCAGCTCGTGCAAAAGTGGTGTAAATCACCATCGCTAAAAATTTGTTCTGCGCTTCAAGTTTTCATCTGGAATAGGCAGAGATGGGATTCACATAAGTTTCCTACTGGTTCGCCCAGCACTGAAAATGTGAGCATGCATGCTCACTTTACTCGCACACATGTGCTTTGTTCATGTGCACCTTTCGCGCATGTGCCTAGACTAAAAAAATGTGACTAAATAGGACAGAATAGAGCCGTCCACCCACAATTTTTCCACCCACAATTTCCACCCTCGATTTCCACCCACGATTTCCACCCATGATTTCCGCTACCAATTCGCCCGAATTGGTCCAAACCGGCTGAATCAGGGGTGGGTTGCCTCCGGTTTGCATCTGTTCTGCCCCAGCTACGGACCCCAAAAAACGCAGCACACACAAAGTTCGTACAAACCTTAGTTTACTAATTTAAATCAGTCTTTTCCGAACAAAGGCTGTTAAATTAACTTCATTAACAGCTGACAAGAATCCAAAGAATAATAACCATAATCTTACTGTGGTTGGCAGAATGCCCAGAAGCAATTTGCAGGAAACTGATAAGAGAAACAAGATCAAGACGTGAAGGAATGTGAACGAAGTTGTTTCCTGCAAATTGCCTCAGTCGTCGTCCTTCCTTAAATAGGCTAGGGGAGTGGCCAATTAGCCCCAAGCTGTACTCTCGAGGAGACCTCCTCCTGAGGAGCCACTCCTGCCTTTTAGCAGCTCTGCATGCCCGTGCATCGAGAAGGGGATCCTCCTCTTCTTCCTCTTCACTTATGGGAGCTTCTGGAGGTTCTGAAGGTCCTGGTTGAATCCCCGCCTCTGGCACCACATCTTCTCCAGCCTCCTCACTGTCCGACTCGAGTGCCAGCTGCACAGGCTGCTGGCGCAGCACCATACCAGCCTCTTTGCTGTTGGAATCAGCTACTAGCTGCACAGGCCTCTGAGGGGCCACAACAGCATCGGTTCTATAGAACTGGTAGTAAAACCGGCAGGAGGCCCCACCCACTGACCCTGATGTCATGAAAATGCTTCTGCGCATGCGCAGAAGAGCACATGTGCATGAGCAAAGCAAGCGCATGCACACGGCCCTGTTGCGAACCGGTAGTAACCGTAAGTAGAACCCACCTCTGGGCTGAATACCACCTCTGGGAGTAGGAGATCCAATACAAGTAGTCCCTGATATACAACAGTTTCATTTAGTGGCTGTTTACAGATATAATGGCTGTCAACTCTGAAGCAAATCTGGCTGGGGCCATTTTGGAGGTTTCACAGTTGCCACAAGGGATAGGAGGGGGAACATAATTAAGATGGGGATTTCCTGTGGGAAATAATTTCCTGTGGGAACCAAGAACATTCCAACAGCTGGCTGGAGAGAGGAGGAGTAAAGTAACCAGGCAGTCAGCCAGCACCTTGATTGGACAATGTGACTGATTGTTTGTGGGAAGGGGGAACCTTCATTTTTTAATCGGGTGAAAACCGCGGGAACTTTCAGAGTCGGTTTTCACCAGTTTGTGCCAATATGATATCACCAATAAAATTGTTCTTTGAGGAATCTGCCTGCCTCAGAGTTCTGCTTTTTACGGGGTTATTACTTCGAACCATGACAACGGCACTGAAAAAAAGTGACTTATGGCCGTTTTTCACACTTAACGACCGTTGAAGCCTCTCCATGATCAGGTGATTGAAATCCAGATGCTTGGCAACTGGTTCCTATTTATGACGGTTGCGAAACAAGTAAAACCAATCAGATAATAAAAGCACACAAAGCAGACCTCAACATTACAAAATACTATATAAAAATCCTTGCACTTCTTCAAATCAACTTGTCAGCTGTCCCAGAACTACATGCTGTATGTGTGTTGGTTCTGCTCATCCATAAACGGACCTTCCTTCTTAAGCAGCCTCCATTTTCTTCCTGATTTGGAACTGAACCTGGGTTTTCCTTCCAACGTGTTTATCTACAGACCAGAAGCTTCACAAACAACCAGGACACGTTCATGAAAATGACAATCAATTCAGTGCAGTTCCTGTAATCTAATCACTCAACCCTTCTTAATATATGTAGAAGACATTCAATAAACGATCAATTTCTAGCAGCGGGAAAGGTGAGAAGAGATATGTGAGACACATGTTCTTCTTTTGCCTCCTCGTCATCAGGCCCTTCGTGTTAGCTGAGTTCTGACTTGCTTTCCCAGCGATTATGAGAATGGGTTGCTGGAACACTGAGCAGCATCATTAAGTGGCCACCCGAGCAAATTGGCTTGGCTTTTCCTGAACCGAACTGCAGTGCATAAATTTACGCTGATAATGTACTCAGCCTGGCTGGGTTAGGCCTAATGAATTGATCACAATGCAGATAAAATATAAAAACAGCAGGCAGACAGAATTTTCCAGGCAGGCTCCTAAACTAGCAAGCGCAAACAGAATAAGAAAAGAGTTGGGAGGGACCTTGGAGGTCTTCTAGTCCAACCCCCTGTTTATACCCGTGATGGCGAACCTATGGCAGGCATGCCACAGTTGGCAGGCAGAGCCCTCTCTGCGGGCACGCAAGCAGTCGCCTAGCTCAGCTCCACCGCACACGCATGCATGCCTCCCACAGCTCTCTGCCACGTATGCATGGGGGGCAGGGGGCACGATGCATGCAGGAGACGCGTGCACATGAGGGGGGGCAGGGGGTCACATGCACTGGGGCGGGAGGAAAAAGGAGAGGTGCAGTGCATACACACATGCACCACTGCCAGTTTTTGGTCCCAGGAGGCTGCAGGGAGGCCTACTAGGCCCAGAATGGGGCACGGGTGGGTCGCACGCACAGGCGTGGGGCAGTAGGGGGAGCACAGGGGGCCTGTGTGCATTGCATTATGGGTGCCGGCACGCGCATGCGCTTTTGGCATGCAACGAGAAAAAGGTTAGCCATCACTGCCCTATACCATTCCAGAAAACAGCTGTCCAATCTCTTCTTGAAAACCTTGTCATAAGCGAAATCCATCTGGTTCAGTTCCAAGCTGAGAGAAAGACGCTAGAAACAACATGGAGGCTGATTGGAAAGAAAGTTTATTGATGAAGCAGAACCACGCAGAAAGAGCCTGTGTGGTGTAGGAGGCGAATGCCTCCTACTAAGGGCAGCAGTTAACATCCAGCTGCCTGCAATTACACCAGTTCGAAACTCCCCAGGCTCAGGGTCGACTCAGCCTTCCATCCTTTCTAAGGTGGGTAAATTGAGGAACCAGTTTGTGGGGGCAATAAGATGACTTTGTATAAAAATATACAAAAGTATGAAGGCTATTGCTTAACGCATTGTAAGCCGCCCTGAGTCTCCGGAGAAGGGCGGCATATAAATCATTTTTTTTAAAAAAAGTGTGTAGTTCTGGGCCAGCTGAACAACCAACTGAGTAAGAGGAAGGATTCTTATATGGTGGTGTGATCCGCCAGCAGCCTGCAGAGCTGGCAACAGAGTCATTCAGTGTGGAGTCTGGGGAAGGCCCAGACGAGAGCTCTGCGTCAGAGGTAGAGATGAGGCAAGGGCCATCGGGGAGTAATGCACGGAGCCCCCAGAGTCGGACAGCAGAGAGGCAGAGGAACAGGAGGAGCCTGTTCCTAGTGTACGCATGCGCAGAGCTGCCAGAAGGCAAGAGCAGCTAAAGCAAAAGGGACAACTCGAGAGTAAGAAGCCAGGAGATGATTGGCCCCTCCCATAAGGCTTAAAAGAGAAAGAAAGGCACTTGTGTCTTTTTGCAGGAAAGCAACATTGTTAACTCTGTTTCCAGTCGGCATCTCTTGTTTGTTTCTGAACTTTGTGGGGCTTTGCCAAGTAAGGCCTTTGGCAGGGTGTCAAAGAAGATAAAGGTTGGTGATTATCCCGAAGGACTTCTTCCGAAGGACTTGTTTTGCAATTAATTGGGACAAAGCTGGGAATGAACGTAATTCTCAGCTGTTACAATAAAATAGGTTTATTTGGGACTAATTGTGTCTTGTAATGACTCAGTAAGCCTAGGTCACAACATATGGTTCTATGTTTTGTAAGTTTTGGAATTTGTGCAAAATGGGCTTTGTGTTTCGAAAAAGGTGTTGGGCGATTCTTATTGTGGCTAATGGCTTTTGTCCTGTATTGGAACTTGGATGAGGGGCTGCTTGTTCTAATCCTATCCCACTGCTTTTGTTAGCTGTCAGTCTTTTCTGCAAGGAGTTTTGAAGTATCCTGTCTTGAATGGATTTCTGCCTGCAGTGTTTGCTTTGCTTATGAATAGAGCTAGCTAAATACTTGTCTTCCTCTTTCAATAAACTCTTAAATGCTGGCATCTGCTGTGGACTATTAAGAAAGACTGAGGGCTGATTTCTGCCTCTAAAAACATGTTTCTCCATTTCTCTCTTTGGGGAAATATAATATTCTGCCTTTTTTAATATTTCCCAAAATATTTCATTCTTCGGGGGGCACGGGGGGGGGCTTCCCACAACCTCCAGTGATGGAGCAAATCATAATCATTGTGGGTTTTTTCTGAATTCATCAGGAAAAAAAACCTATATAATCTTGTAGATGTTTATGCAGAAGGAAGTTGGATTACACAACATTAAATATGTAGAATTATTGCTGGCCTTTTGGTAACGTCACGATGTGCTTTCTTTTCTGTTAGAGGGATTTTCAATTTTCAATCTCCTATTCGTTAAACAAATGAAATTTATTTAAGGTGAGTTTTATTTCGCTATGTCATTTTCAATAATTCACCACGTTATTTGGCGCCACCTTATCTGCAAACCGAAAGTATTTGTGAACAGGCAACCTTATATATTTAATAAATCAATGAGTCACAAAAGAGTGAGCACAGGACTCATAAACATGCAGTAAATATTCTGTCGGGGGATTTATTTATAGGAAAGAGGTTTGCTGAATAGAATTGCAGCTTACATGAGAAAGGGCAAAATGCATCAGACTAGAAAACCAACATCACACAGGCATTGTTATTTTACCGCAAATGCAAGACAACAGTTCATTTAATGACGGTTTGAAGTTACAATGGCACTGAAAGAAGTGACTTATGACCATTTTTCACACTTCTGACCAGCGTTGGGATTCAGTTGGTTTGGGCAAGTTCAGGCAAACCGATAGTTAAATTGCTGGCTGGCCCCAATCCTTCCTGCCCTACCCTTTGCAGGAATCTCCACACATCCCATTTTGGCTCCAAGGTAAGTGCAGGTAGGCCTCCTACGCCCAAAATGAGGCACGGAGGTCAGTGTGGCACCCCTGTGCCCTGTTTTTGCTCCTTGAAGGGAGGGAAGCCTCGTAGGCCCAAAACGGGGTGCAGGGGGCCGCCTGTCACACCCCCTGGCCATGCCCATCAAGCCACGCCCACAGAACCGGTAGTAAAATTTTTGAATCCCACCACTGCTTCTGACCATTGCAGTCTCCTTGGGGTCACGTAAGTATGTGCTTCATACTTATGACGGTTACAGTATTCCGGGCAGGAGTGAAATGCTCCCGGTTCGGACCGGATCACCCGATCCGGTAACGATGGCAGCAGGTGGTTCGGAGAATCGGTAGCAAAAATCCCTCCCCACCCCCATGCCCAGCTGAGCCGCACGATCGTCAGAGGCTTTTTATTTTATTTTTTAAAACATTTTTTCTACAACCTCTTCGGCTGAAAAAAATGCTTTTAAAAGTAAAAACAAAGCCTCTGACGATCAGGCAAGTCAGCTGGGATCATCAGAGGCTTTTAAAAGCATTTTTTACAACCTCTTCAGCGAAAGAGGTTGTAGAAAAAATGGTTTTAAAAGTTTTAAAAAATGGCCACGCCCACTCAGTCATATTACACCCCCACCAAGCCACGCCCACAAAACCGGTAGTAACAAATTTTACATTTCACTACTAGTTCCGGGGTCACGTGCTCCCCTTTTGCAAACCTTCTGACAAGCAAAGTCGATGAGGAAGCCAAATTCCCTTAACAACCATCTTACTCATTTAGGAAATGCTGTGATTCACTTAACCACTGTGGCATGAAAGTTCGTAAAATGGTCGTAAAACCCGCTTAACTCATGTCTCACTTTAGCAACAGAAATGTTGGGCTCTATTGCAATTGAGGGTTACCTCTAACAGTCCACAGAGATTCTCTGTCATCCAGGTCTTGGTTGTCCCAAAGGTGCATTTTTCAAGAGGCAACTGGACTTTCTGGTTTTTTCTTTTGAAGACGTCTCGCTTCTCATCAAAGAAGCTTCTTCAACTCTGACAAGGTAGTGTGGAATGGAAGGATTGATACTCCTTGCAGACAGCTGCTCATTTGCATCCTTTTAGAGGGTCGTTGAAGCACTTGGAGGTTTATCTGTGTCCTCGGGGTCACCTGAGTGGTGCAAATGGTTCCTGTAGTCTAACAGAATCTCGCAAGTCTGAACATAGTTCCTCCCTTCCTTTATCTTTCTAGGAACTAGGCAGGGGCTCGTCTGAGATGTATTCAGACATGACATTCCTTCCCCGGACTCAGGTTTTTGCCTCGGCACATCTTGGCATTTTCTCTCCCACCTATCCAGGGGTGGGATTCAAGTAATTTAACAACCGGTTCTCTGCCCTAATGATTTCTTCCAACAACCAGTTTGCCAAACTACTCAGAAAGTTAACAACCGGTCCTCCCGAACCGGCTGAATCCTATCACTGCATCTATCCCTCAAGGCCATCCCACCTGTCCTTTATATATCGTTCTCTTGTGAATTGTTTTTAGCTGACGTAGTGGAACGTGGACTGGATTCCCAGGAGGGAGGGAGGGGCTGCATTCCAGAGGACCAAGAGACAGCGAAGTTTAGATCGTTTGGTTGGGAGGAAGAGAGATAAGATGGCGCCGCCGTAGAGGTTCTCTCTTTAGTGATGGAAGTAGTCTGCTTTAGCTTGGCAAGATTCTGTCTGTAGATGACAAACAATAAGGATAGTCCTCAAGTTCGCAGCCATGGTTGAGTGTAAAATGCCTGTTGCTTAGAAAGACCGTTGTTAAGTGAAGTTTGCTCCCTTTTACGAATTTTCTTGCCACGATTGTTAAGTGAATCGCTGCTGTTGTTTAGTAAATGGCTGTTAAGTGAATCTGTCTTCCTCATAGACCTTGCTCATCAGAAGATCAAAACAGGAAACCCTATGACCCCGGGACACTGCAACTGTCATAAGTCCATGCCAGTTGCCAAGCATCCGAATTTTGACTGTGTGATAACAGGGATACCTCAATGATCCGAAGTCTGAAAACTGGTCCTTGGTTCATTTTTTGGTGCCATTGTAACTTCGGACGGTCGCTAAACGAACTATTGTAAGTCAAGGATTGCCGGTGCAATTGAAAGCAAACCTAGCCAGTATTTTTATTAAAAAATCAAGCAACAAGCTGATAATTTATTCAGCAATGATGGCAAAAGAGCCCTGTTTCACTGTTTTTTTTTCCAGCAGCCTCTCTAAAAAACGAGGACAGAACATAATTAAAACATGAGAGAGAAAGAGTATTCGTAATTACAAACTAAGAGATTTTCATGGTAGTTAAAGACGGGGGAATTAGGGAATAGCATTTTTTTTTCATTTCCCCTCTCCCACCCACCCCCCTTTCTCTCTCTCTCTCTCTGTCTCTCTCTGTCTCTCTCTGTCTCTGTCTGTCTCTCTCTCATTCACTCACTCTTGCTCCCGCTCTGTGTGTGTATGTGTGTCAGTCTGTCTCTCTCTCTCTGTCTCTCTCTGTCTGTCTATGTTGTGTCAGTCTGTCTGTCTGTCTCTCTCTCTCTCTCTCTGTAGGTCTGTCTCTTTGTCTGTCTCTGTTTACGAGTGTGTGTGTGTCTCTCTCTCTCTCTTTCTGTCTCTCTCTGTATCTCTCTGTCTCTCTGTCTGTCTGTATCTGTCTGTCTCTCACTCACACACTCACACTCACTCTGTCTCTCTGTGTGTGTCAGCCTGTCTCTCTCTCTCTCTCTCTCTGCCTCTCTTTGTCTGTCTGTCTGTCTGTGAGTGTGTGTGTGTGTGTGTGTCTGTCTGTCTCTCTGTCTCTCTGTGTGTGTCTCTGTCTCTCTGTGTGTGAGTGTGTGTGTGTGTGTGTGTGTGTCGGTCTCTCTCTGTCTCTCTGTTTATGAGTGTGTATCTCTCTCTCTCTCGCTATCTCTCTCTCTCTCTTTCTCTCGTTGCCTCTCTCTCTCTTTCTGTCTCTGTCTCTCTTTCTCCCCTCCTTTGACTGGCTTAACAAAAATAAAAAATCAGAACCTAAAAGGCAAAAAGATTTTGAACCTGAACTTGAAGGAATCTTTCTGTTCAAAATTCATCTTTCTGCTTCTGGAGGGCATTCAAGGTCAAGATATCTGCACTTTTTTTTTTTCAGGCAAAAGTTGCAAAGTAAAAAGGCACAACTTACGGGAAACGGCCTTTCTCAAAGAAATCTCTGTTCATACATTATCCTTTTTTAAAGGGATATGCAAATATTGGCATTTTATCAGGTGTGGGTCAGATATAATGGCCTCTATGAACAGAATACTACAGGAAGTCCTCAACGTATGACCAAAATGGAGGCCAAAATTTCGACTGCTAAGCGAGACAGTTGTTAAGTGAGTCTTGCCCCATTTTACGACCTTTCTTGCCACAGTTATTAAGTGAATCACAGCAGTTTTTTAAGTTAGTGACACGATTGTCAAGTGAATCGGGCTTCCCCATGGACTTTGCTTGTCAGAAGGTCGCAAAAGGGGGATCATGTGACCCCGGGACACTGCGACCATCATAAATATGAGCCAGTTGCCATCTCATTTTGATCACATGACCAGGGGGCTGCCGCAATGGTTGTAAGTGGGGAAAATGGCCATGTCACTTTTTTCAGTGCCGTTATAACAGCCGTTTGACAGTCACTAAACAAACAAATGGTTGTAAATCAAGGACTAAATGCATGCAGAATCTAACTACAGGTAGTCCTCGACTTACAATAGTTCATTTACTGACTGTTCAAAGTTTCAACAGCACTGAAAGCGTGACATATGACTGTTTTTCACACGTATGACCATTGCAGCATCCCGCAGGTCACGTGGTCAAAATTCAGACACTTGGCAACTGGCGGTGTGTTTGAAAACAGCTCTAAAACTGAATAAAACAGCTGAGGCGTGGAAATCTGCTTTGCCACGCCGATCAGCTGGGCTTCAAACAAAGGAAGTATAAGTCAGTATAGCGCAGGGGCGGGCAGGCGGGCCCACCTGATTGATGGAGCGAATAGGTTTGCTCTCAGCTGATCGTCGGAGCTTCCGGTTTGATCGAACCGGTCCGACCGAACCGATCCGAATAGGCTGAATCCCACCCCTGATTAGGGCAGAATTCAATATGCGGATGGTAAGTCAAACAATATGAAATGTTTGCTTAGAAACATGAATCTATTTGTCAGGGAAAAAAGACCCAATTATACAGGTTAGCCTAAAACAATTAAGGTTAAATCCTAGAGAATTATTTTGGATAGATGGGTGGAGGGGAAAAAAAATCACCTTTGGGACAACTATGGCCTGAATGACGGAGAATCGCCATCGATCAAAACCAGGGCTGTCAAACTCGGTTTCATTGAGGCAATGGTGAAATCCAAACTTTTTTTACTACCGGTTCTGTGGGCGTGGCTTGGTGGGCTTGGCAGGGGAAGGATACTGCAAAATCTCCATTCCCACCCCACTCCAGAGGAAGGATACTGCAAAATCTCCATTCCCACCCCACTCTGGGGCCAGCCAGAGGTGATATTTGCTGGTGCTCCAAACTACTCCAAATTTCCACTACCGGTTCTCCAAACTGCTCAAAATGTCTGCTACCGGTTCTCCAGAACCTGTCAGAACCTGCTGGATTTCACCCCTGTATCGAGGGCCACATCAGAGTTGTATTTTACCTCAGGGGACCAGGGTGGGCGTGGCCAAGGTGGGCGTGGCCAGCTCAACATCACGCATGTTGGGGTGCCTGTGGTAGCCCGAGTGTTCTGCCAGTGAAAACGTGCTCCCGAGCTTTATTTTCGGCTGTGACGGCCTCCTGCGACTCTCTGCCAGTGAGAACAAGCTCCATTTTCGCTGGTGGAGGCACCATGGGCCGGTCCTTCATTGTTTGCAGGGCAGCCCCACGGGCCAGATTGAAGCACCCCACGGGCCAGATCTGGCCCCCGGGCCTTGAGTTTGACACTCCTGATCAATACTGTCATTTCTACCTGCGAATAACCCAAACCCTTTTTGAATAGAAGTCGTTTCCAGGTAGAAACTATAATTTTTCAACTTATTTGTCTGTGCATTTTATAAACCAAATTCAGAAATTAAGAAGGATCGGCAATCTGGAAGAATGCACGAAATACCCCCCCTTCCTCCACTCCATAGATCATCGTTTTCTTGAGAGCTGATTCAAGGCTCTTGAATTTAATCAACAGCCTCTCCTATATTTATCTCAATTAAGGAGAAAAATATCTGTCACAGCCGAAGAAGAAATGTGGAAATGTTAAAATGCATTTACGGAGAGCATTCTCTTCCCGCCCCCCCCCACCCTCAGTTCTTTAAGGAAAGAGGTTGTTATTAACAAATGCTTTTGTGTGCCTTCCGTAATATATCACAAGCGAATTAGGATCCAAATTAATGGTGTGTGGCAGAAGCTAAAAATCACCCCGGATTTTATTACGTTCTATAGTAAAAAGAGTCTAACTGCTGGAGCAGAATGATTTTATTGCTTTGGGTACTCCGTTCATGAAATCTTATCCGACAGAAACAGACTGAACATAAAGGCAAATGGAGTCATATTACGAAGTACACCTCAGAGCAATATTTCTCAAGCTTGGCAACTTGAAGAGGGTGGACTTCAACTCCCAGAATTCTACAGCCAGCCATGGAATAGTTTAGGGCAGGGGTGTCAAACTCGATTTCATTGAGGGCCACATCAGGGTTGGGTTTGACCTCAGGGGGGAGGGCAGGGGGAGCGAGGTCATGGTAGGCGTGGCCAGCTCGACATCACTAGTGTCAGGGGCGCCTGTGGTGGCCCAAGCGCTCTGCCAGTGAAAACGGGCTCCTGAGCTCTGTTTTCGGCTACGATGGCCCCCTGCAACCCTCTGCCAGAGAAAAAGGAGCTCAGGAGGGCCATCCTCCCGAGCTTCATTTTCACTGGCAGAGGCACCACAGGCCAGTCCTTTGCTGTTTCCAAAGTGGCCCCGCCGGTCAGATCTAAGCACTCTGTGGGCTGGATCCAGCCCCAAGGCCTTGAGTTTGACACCCCTGGTATAGGGTCTCCTGCTGTTGTGGCCTATATACAGCCTGTGCAGCTAGTAGTTGATTCAGACAGTGAGGAGGCTGGTGTGGTGCTGCGCCAGCAGCCTGTGCAGCTGGCACTCAAGTCGGACAATGAGGTGGCTGGAGAAGATGTGGTGCCAGAGGCGGGGATTCAGCCAGGGCCTTCAGAACCTCCAGAAGCTCCCTTAAGTGAAGAGGATGAAGAGGAGGAGCCTTTTCTCGATGCACGGGCGTGCAGAGCTGCCAAAAGGCAGGAGTGGCTCCTCAGGAGGAAGTCTCCTCGAGAGTAAGGCTTGGGGCTAATTGGCCACTCCCTTAGACTATTTAAGGAAGAACGCCAACTGAAGCAATTTGCAGGGAACAACTTCATTCACATACCTTTGTGTCTTGTCTTGCTTATCTTATCAGCTTCCTGCAAATTGCTTCTGGGCATTCTGCCAACTACAGTAAGCTTTCAGTTATTATTCTTTGAATTCTTGGTGGCTGTTAATGCAGTTAATTAACAGCCGTTGTTGTAAAAAGCTGATTTATTTATTCAACCAAGGTTTGAACAGACTTCGTATGTGCTTACGGAGGGGGTTGGACTCAGGAGTGGGTTCCACTTACCTTTACTACCGGTTCGCAATGGGAGTGCACGCTTCTCTGCATGCGCTGATCAACCGTGATGATGTTGTGGCGGGTGGGCAGAGCCTCCCGCCGGTTTTACTACCGGTTCTATAGAACCGGACCAAACCAGGAGCAACCCACCACTGATTGGACTAGAAGGCCTCTAAAGTCCATTCCAACTGTTATTCTGTTATTCTGATGGACTAATAGAATCCTGCTAGTTTACCTGTGTTTTCCCTTCTCTCTGAGACCCCCAAATGTTTGCCATTCAGATAGTAGTTTTAATACCAGAGCATTTCCGATCACACACTCATCTTGGCCCTAAAGTGTAACCTTTGTAGCAGTGGTGAAATTCAAATTTTTTTTACTGCTGGTGCTGTGGGCGTGGCTCGGTGGGCGTGGTAGGGGAAGGATACTGCAAAATCCCCATTCCCACCCCACTCCAGGGGAAGGATACTGCAAAATCCCCACCCATGGGACCAGCTATGGGACCAGCCAGAGGTGATATTTGCCAATTCTCCAAACTACTCAAAATTTCCGCTACGGGTTCTCCAGAACCCGTCAGAACCTGCTAAATTTCACCCCTGCTTAGGAGTACCGTGTATTAGAGGCCATCTTTCCTTAGGAATGCAGAACATAGAATCATAGGGCTGAAAGAAGACCCTGTTGAAGGCAGAACCTTTCTCCTGCCTTGAGATCCTTATGGATAAAGATCTTCTCTTGAGTTTTGAATTACAACTGTTGTGCAATGCATGCTTCACAATCAGGAGGCTGTGAGTTCGATCCTAGGTTGAGGCAGATATTTCTCTCTCTGGCACACTGCGAATATATCGGCTGAACAAAACTCCGTATTGGCAACAGGGAAAGGCATCCGGCCATTAAAACACTCTGCTAGCTCCATTCAGTTGCCCAGACTCTACCCCACAGGGGGTTATGGGGTTGTTAAATGAAGATGATGATGATTTGTTTGGAGCACTTTAAATGTCCCAACTGCTCCAGTTTCCCATCCCTTTTCAGCTCTTGCACTGGATCCTCAATTCATCGGTGTGTTGTTAAAGAGTTTTGCAGCAAGGCTGCATAATTATACAAAGCCGTTCAAGGCTTGGAATCTGCGGATAATTCTTTTTCTTTTCTTTTTTTTTTTTTTTTGGCAGAAAGGAAGGAGGATTAGCATTTAAGTGAAAGTGTTTTTAATAATACTCAGTAGCACATTTAATTTACAGTAAACTTCCGTGAGTAATTATTTTTGTTTTAAAGCCATGAAGCTAATTAAAGAACACACATTAGAAACTGATGGCAGTGAACAAAGGTAGGGAGGTGTTAATTTCCTCACCAATTTAGCATACACTTTTCATTCCATTATCGCAAAATAAACTCCCGCCCCCAAATCCTCAGAAAATAATATTGTAATGCTCTTTAAAAGCATCTACCAGCATTGGGGGTGGGGGGAGGGTTAGCTGACACGGTGATATCTTTCCCACTGGATGAAAATATTCTCCTTTTTTTTAAGACTCTGTCTAGGAATTAGCAGAAATTTGGAAGTGTGTTTGTTTGTGTCAGAAGCATCACAATAAAAATAATGGAAGCATGTTGGAAGAAATATCCAGGTCCGGGAGAAAGACACTGGAGACAAGATGGAGGCTGGAGATTGACTGGAAAGAGGATCCATTTATTGATGAAGCAGAATCACCAAGCATGTGTGATTCTGGGCAGCTGACGACATGGAGTTGAGAGTGGGGGGTATTTATACCTTCTCTTGGGCTTTGAACTTGAGCTTCCTGTTCCTGTGGCAAGAGCATGTATTCTATTGGCTGTTGTCAGACTCCCATGGGGACATGTAGGGGTCATGTTTGTCTGAGCTAAGTTTGGTTGAAGTTTGTTGGGGGTGGTGCAATTGAGATGGCGAAGGTAAGGTTTGCAAAGGTGAGCCCACCCTCACAATCCTTCTCCTTCTCCTCCTCTGCCTTCTCCTTTCTCCTTCTCCACAAGCCCCACTCCTTTCTAGCACTGAGGTTGCTACTAGTTGGGTAATGAAATTAACCAAGAAAACAACCAAGTTCAGAGGCCACCAAGAACTTCCACATTTTATTTTTTATTCAATCATACCATTTATCTGTCCTCTCAGTTGTCACAGGATCCGGGCAGTTTACAGATAGTAAAATAGCAGTTTAAAAAAAAACCTTACACTTTAAAACTTCCGGGATAAAAGTTATGACAACTAGTAGAAATATGCCGACCGATGCAAATGTCTAAATATAAATATGTTTGTCAACAGATTCTGGGTAGAAAAGAGCAAACGGGAAATTAGTTCTTTGCAACAAACGAAGTAAAAGCAGATTTGATCTTCCATCAGGTCCTCAGGGTTTTTTTTTCATTTATTTATTTATTTAGACCTTTTTTTATCCTGGTACATTAACCCTTGGCCCTTTTCCTACAACATATTTAACCCAGTCACCCATTAAAGGAAGAAACACCTGAGGTTTTGGCAACAGACACATGAACAGGGTCAACAATTGCTATTTGGAGTGCATACAGAATCTTTACCCCTGGTCTCTAATTGCCTATTATCCCATAATGAAACGTAAGTACCGGTATTTATAAACCATGTTGGGGGGAGGGGTGCATTTATAGCTCCCGGTTGTGTGTTTGTGTATGAATATTAGATGGAGGAATGATCAATTCCACCTGGACGTCCTACTGATCTTCCTGTCCTTCAGACTGAAGCAGCAGAAAACATCCCCAAAGTTATTTCCAACTTGGTGAGTATGGTTTGATACTCTAGATCAGGGCTGTCAAACTTGATTTGATTGAAGGCCACATCCGGGTTGTGTTTGACCTCCGGGGGCTGGAAGGAGGGTGTGGCCGGGGCATGGTCAGCAAGACATCACTCTTTAAGGCTCCATTTTCAGCCACAACAGCCTCCTGCAGCTGTCTGTCACGGAAAACAGAGCCCAGGCAGGCCATACGCAGCCTCTCCAAGTTCCATTTTCACTGGTAAAAGGCTACAGGAGGTCATTGCAGCCAGAGGTGGGTTTCATGTAATTTTACCACCTGTTTGCTGCTCGCCGAAAATTTTTATTTCAATTTATAAACCGCCCTTCTCCTTGCGGACTCAGGGCGGTGAACAGCCAGAATAAAACATGGTATACAAAAGTTAAAAAACAATTAAAAATTATTAAATATTTTCGGCCGACAATTAAAACAATCCAATTTAAAATCAATTTCAACTAAAAACAGAGGATGGGATCAAGCCAGCCCAGCTAGATGGAACAAATAGGTTTTAAGGGCCCTATGGAACAAATAGGTTTTAAGATCCTGCGTATCTCCGGGGGTAGGTCATTCTAGAGGGCGGGCGCCTCCACAGAGAAGGCTCTCCCCCTGGGGGTCGCCAGCCGACACTGTCTGGCTGACAGCACCCGGAGGAGGCCCTCTCTGTGCGAGCATACTGGCCGATGGGAGGCTATTGGCGGCAGAAGGCGGTCCCGCAAATACCCAGGTCCTAAGCCATGGAGAGCTTTAAAGATGGTCACCAACACCTTGAAGCGCACCCGGAAGACCACCGGAAGCCAGTGCAGCTTGCACAGGAGAGGTGTCACTTGGAAGCGCCACATCGCTCCCATAATTCCCCGCACGACCGCATTCTGGACCAGTCGGAGCCTCCAGATGCACCTCAAGGGGAGCCCCGTGTAGAGAGCATTGCAGTAGTCCAGGCGGGAAGTCACGAGAGCGTGAGTGACTGTACGTAGGGAGTCCCGATCTAGAAAGGGACGCAACTGGCGTACCAGGTGAAAATGTGCGTGTGCCTTCCGTGCATGCGCTTTGCTCACACACGCGGCTTACACGCCTGCACACAGCTTAGAAAATGTGGCTAAATAGAACGGCATAGCGCCACTACCGGTTCGCCAGAACCAGTCTGAACCGGCTGAATACCACCACTGAATGAAGCTGAAAACAGTGCGTAGGAGGGCAGCATGGCAGAAGCTCCGCGGGCCGGTCCTTTGTTGTTTCCAGGGCGGCTCCGCGGGCCAGATCTAAGCACCTCACGGTTGGGAAGGTAAGTAGAACAGCGAGGGGGGGAACAGCTGTGTTGCGAAATTTAGCTTTGCTAGAAAGCAGGGTTTCCTGCTTTCTAGTGAATATAAACCGTGCGGCACAGCTGATCATCGGAAATACCAGTTCCGACGAACCGGTACCTTTTTTTTTTACTACCGGTTCGCCTGAATCAGTAGTTTTTAACACTAGTGGTGCAAACCAATAACATTTCACCCCTGAGTCTCTTGCTTCAGCAGGGAGTTGGATTAGAAGATCTCCAAGGTCCTTTCAATTCTGTTATTCCAATGTTCTGAATATCATAGAATGCAAACAGAAGACTTGGAGATCTTCTGCTTCAACCCTCTCCCGAAGGCAGGAGTCCTTATACCATCCAGAAGAAATGGTTGCCCAATCTTTTCTCAAAGACTTCCAGCTATGGAGCACCCACAATTCCAGGAGATAACATTTTCCCTCCTCCAAAATTCTTCAAGCTTTTTTTTTTTCTCTTGGGGTGGGAGGAGAAACAAGTTTAAAACAGAAGTTCCATCTGGCTGGTGCCCAATTTTCTCAATCCAAGTCCTGGCTGATCTATTTGCAAACTCATTAAGAACTTGATGTAATTTGCATGTAATTCACGGAGGATTAGGGCAGACAGCTTCTCCAGGAATGGAAATATTTTTTTTTTCATTGGCGGTGGGAGCTATTAGCCATTTTTGATTGGGAAGTCATGGAGGTGCGATCAAACAATGTAATACCTGCAGTGCGCCATTTAAAACCTATTGGAAAGTCAGTGTGATGCTTGTGAGTCACTTAGAAAATGCACGTATTACTTAAGGAACAATGATCACAGCTTGATATTTACGAATGCATAATCAAGGTTCAGGGAAGGTGGGGGTGATGTTGTTGTGGCTTGTTATTAACTGTTGATTATGACCTGCCTTCGTTAGCAGAGCAGTAAACAAGAGTTTATTCTTTTCATTACTCCATAAGCTCCAGATATAGTATGGAGGGATGGAGGGATGGAGGGATAGAGGGATGGATGTATTATGGAGGGAGGGAGGGAGGGATTATGGAGGGATGGATATATTATGGTGGGAGGGAGGGATAGATGGAGAGAGGGATGTATTATGGATGGAGGGAGGGAGGGATATATTATGGTGAGAGGGAGGGATAGATGGAGGGAGGGATGTATTATGGATGGATGGATGGATGGATTATGAAGGGTGGGATGGAGGTATGTATTATGGATGGGGGGTTGGAGAGATGGAGGGAGGGATGTATTATGGATGGATTGATAGATGTATTATGGAGGGAGGGAGGGATTATGGATGGAAGGATGGAGGGATGGATGTATTATGGTGGGAGGGAGGGATAGATGGAGGGAGGGATGTATTATGGAGGGATGGATGGATTGTGGCGGGAGGGAGGGATTATGGAGGGATGGATGTATTATGGATGGAGGAATGGATGTATTATGGTGGGAGAGAGGGATAGATGGAGGGAGGGATGTATTATGGATGGAGGGATGGATGGATGGATTATGGAGGGGTGGAGGGGTGGATGTATTGTGGGAGGGAGGGAGGGATAGATGGAGGGATGGATGTATTATGGATGGATGGAGGGATGGATGGATGGATTAGGGAGGGATGGAGGGATGGATGTATTATGGTGGATGGGAGGGAGGGAGGGAGGGAGGGACTACCGGTTCTCCAGAACTGGTCAGAACCTGCTGAATACCACTTCTGGGATGGATGGATGGATGGATGGATGGATGGATGGATGGATGGATGGATTAAATGTTTACACTGCCCATTTCCCCTGTAAGGTAACTATAGCTAGACAACCCATATGGGAGAAGCTGATCAGAGGAGAGGTCTCCATGTCCCCCTCCTTCACCACTCCCACCACCAAAGAAATGAAAACTTGATGAGATGGTCCTTCGAGGGATCCTTTTCAGTATACTTTAATTAATAGGCATTTTATTATTTTTATTTTATTTACTTGCCATCTGCCTTTGTTATTCTTTTACAAATAACTCAAGGTGGTGAACACACAGCATCTAATACTCTTTCCTTTCCCTATTTTCCTCACAACCACAACACTGTGAGATGAGTTGGGATGAGAGATAGTGACTGGGCCAAAGTCACCCAACCATCTTTCATACCTAAACCGGGACTTGAGCTCACCATCTCTAATGATTGGCTCAAAGTCAATGTTTCGCTTAACCACAGAAATGTCGTACTCAGTTGTGGCCATAAATAGAGGACTGCCTGTAATAAAACCGGTTTAGTCTAGTAGCTAAGGAACTAGGCTAGAGAGCTGGAGACCATGAGTTCTAATTCCACCTTAGCCATGAAAGCCAGCTGATGTTGGGCCAGACCAGGGGTGAAATCTATTTATCTTCCCTACCGGTTTGGAAGTGTGTGATTTTGGACCCTCTGCGCATGTGCAAAGCCTTCTGTGCATGCGCAGAGGGTCAAAAACAGGTTTTAACCAGGAAGTGGTTATGTTCGCTTTGTAAAAATAGTAAAGGCAGGGTACAAATAAATAAATGTATGAAAACCCAGAAAAAGAATTACTTGTGCAAATAGATTCGTGTTATCAAAAGTCAGCCTTGGTGTTCCTTGAAAGTTGGAAAAAATAAATATTTCCTAGCTACAAGATCACTGGGTCTAAAGAAGATGTCAACTATCCAAGTGGTGAACCCAAACAAGGAAACACTCTCGGGAGCTTTGAATTCCCAAAAGGAAAACTTTATTAGATACACCATATTGGTACTGAAGAAACAAAACCAGCTCTGGTTTTCCCATGGAAATGCTTGCCTAGTTAAACAATAGCTTCCCCTTCTCCCCACCCCTGGGTGATCACATCGTCCAATTATGAGACATCCTTTTGTTATGGGAACAATCCATCTCTTTTTCAAGCACCTGCACTGGTGACCTTGATGGTTTCCATACTCTCATGATCTCCACATTCCATTTCCCCAGCGGTGGATGTTCTTACTACCGGTTCGCCATGTGCGTGCATGCTCAGAAGGCTGTGCGCCGTGCAAGTGCACACTCGCTTCACACACATGAGTTCCGTTCAGGCACCAGGCCTTCTGCGCATGCACTTTGCTCACAAGCGCATCTTTCATGCATGCTCCCGGCCTCGAAAACATGGCTAAATAGGACAGCTTTATGTCCGCAGTTGTTGCTACCACAGTCGTCACTACTGGTTCACCCAAACTGGTCCGAACCAGCTGAATACCACCTCTGCATTTCCCCCTTCCCTCACCCCAGTTCATTGGCAAGTTGATAAGCATTTATGGTTTGAAAGAAGTAAAGCAGTTCAATCTTGACCGAAGAATTTTAGATCCAAGACCCTTCACATGAAATCAGGTCCTCGCGTCGTCGTTAACTAGCTCGAGACAACGATTTCACCTCTCTTGTCTTCTCCATCTCCAAGGCTGTGGCCCGCTTTCGTTTCTCAGCTGCAGAGTTATTACTCCTCAATTAGACTCTGGTGCTGACAACCAGGAAGCATCTTCTCAGCAGCAACACCTGCATCTAAGATAAATCACACACACATTAAGGAACGGTGTGCGTTAGAGGCTTTCTGATGCCCTAAACACTACTTCCCTCTTCCTTCTCCTACATCAACCTGCCTTCCCCTTGAATGGTTTTATAATGACACCAGATGTCCCCGCCATAATTTCTGTCCTCCTTAATAAGTTAGGAAGTATGTTTTGAATTCCCCACCGCTGTGCATCCTACCCCAATCAAATTGTTAGTACATATTATTCTCACCTGAAGGACCCATCAGTGACGGGTGATATTCAGCAGGTGTCTTCCTGTTTGTTTCTTGACGGTTCAACATCGTTCCAGTGTGTGTTTTAAAACACAGCCTGTTGTTTTCTGTGTACGACCCACATGCCCCACTAAAGGGAGATCTGGGGTTCATTGCATCGTTTCCATCCAATCCAAACCTAGAACAATTCTACTCACTCTGTCCCAAAGGGGCTTTTTTTCAAGAGGCAACTGGACTTTCTGGTTTTTCTTTGAAGACGTTTCGCTTCTCATCTGAGAAGCTTCTCCAGCTCTGACAGGATAGTGGGGAATGGAAGGATTTATACTCCTTGCAGACAGCTGGCCATTTGC
>CM075962.1:10839323-10884323 GCA_038048745.1 Coluber constrictor foxii | reverse complement strand
AGATAGAGATAGAGATATACAGAACTAGAGATAGAGATAGAGTTAGAGATAGATGGAGATGGAGATGGAGATGGAGATAGAGATAGAGATAGAGATAGAGATAGAGATAGAGATGGAGATGGAGATGGAGATGGAGATGGAGATGGAGATGGAGATGGAGATGGAGATGGAGATGGAGATGGAGATGGAGATGAGATAGAGTTAGAGATAGACGGAGATAGAGATAGAGATAGAGATAGAGATAGAGATAGAGATAGAGATAGAGATAGAGATAGAGATAGAGATAGAGAGTTATATATTTAGCCTGGTCAAAGAGATACACTTTATAAACCTTCTTTTGTCATTTTTAAAAGTTTGGTCTTTCTAAAATGTCAAAAAATTTATTTGTTGTTGGAAGAAATATCTTTCTGGGTTCAGTTCCAAGTGGGGAAAAAGACACTGAATTCATGGAAGTAGCTTGGAAAGAAAGTTTATTGATGAACAGGATCACATGCCTTGGAGATCCTGAGCAGAAAAAAGGGGGAAAGATGCTGAGAGTCCCTGGGTTTTATACCCTCTGTTAGGCCTCTCCTTAGAATTTCCTGTTCTTGTATAAGAAATGCACTCTGATTGGTGGTCAGACTCCCAGGGGGAGGGGATCTTAGCTAACTTTCTAGGCTGTCTCCCAGGCTTGCTTGAGCCTTGCTGGCTGATGTAATCTTACCAGGTGCCATGTGGCGAGTTTCTGTTGCTAGATGGGTCCTATTATGTCTTTTGTGTTGCAGACGAGCTGGCCCAGGCCTTCAATGGCCCATTGACAAAGGCGAGGGAGGGGCTGAGTTTCTGCCTCCCTTTTGGGGAGAATATTCTGCCCTTTTAGTGTTTCCCAAAATATCTCTCATTTTCCTAGGAGAGGGGTGGGCGCTAACATCCTACAGTTCAATTTATATGCCACCCATTTCACGGTCCAAAGCAACTCAAGCTGTTGGTGTGACCGTGTGATTAAAACTACACCCTTTTTATGCCAAAAAGGGGTGAAGCTTCAACACCATGACCACGGCTGTTTTGAAAGACCACCCACGGAATACTCCTATGATGGGAAGGCAGAAATGAACTGGCACAATGACAGTCCAATGGGTAACACACCAGGTTACAAAAACTGTGAGTTCTAGTCCTACCTGAGCCATAGAAGCCAACTGGGTGACAATCACCAGGAGATGATGACTTCTATTCCTGTCATAGGCAGGGGTGAATTCTCCTTACCTTTACTACCGGTTCATATCGCGCTCGCCCATGCGGTTCTGCACATGTGCAGAAGCTTCTGTGCGTGCACAGATCATCTATGATGATGTCCGGGTCAGTGGATGGAGCGTCCGACCGATTTTACTATCAATTCTTGCAAACCGGTCCAAACCAGGGACAATCCACCACTGGTTTTAGGCACGAAAAATGACTGGGTGAGTTTGGGCCAATCACCAGGAAACTGTGAGTTCTAGTCCGGCCTTAGCCATGGAAGTCAGCTGGATGCCTTTGGGCCAATCACCAGGGGACCATGAGTTCTAGTCCCGCCTTATCCATGAAAGCTAGCTGGGTAACTTTGGGCCAATCACCAGGAGATGGTGAGTTCTAGTCCCGCCTTATCCATGAAAGCTAGCTGGGTAACTTTGGGCCAATCTCCAGGAGATGGTGAGTTCTAGTCCCGCCTTATCCATGAAAGCCAGCTGGATGATTTGGATCAATCACGTTCTCAGCTCAATTCCTCTCACAGAGTTGTTGTTGTAGGCAAAATGGGAAGAGGGAGGTGTGTTGAACTTGTTCCCCACCCTGAGTTATTGGTAAAAATAAAAGGGTAGAATATATATATATAAATAATAAATAAGTAAATAAATAGCCACCGAGATAGGCAAGCCACTGAGAAAAAGACCAAAAAAACACTTTAATTGTAAAACTTTGGGCAAAAGTTTGGATCCGTAAACACCTACGCCTGTCAACCCCGTCACTCATCCTCATTTTTTGATCGATTATGTGCCACTACATCACTTGTCGACCCTTAGCAACCGCAAAGATAGATTTTCTCCAATGGCCTTGAATTTCCCCAGCTCTGTGGAATTGAAAAAGCACAGCTTTAATCCATATTCGAATGCTGAGAGTATTGAGCTCCTAGTCACATTGGCAGGAGAAGGATTGAAGGGTGACATCCCAACAGGACAAAAGAGAATCAAAGCAGGGCTCACCGTTGCCCAAGTAGAGGGAAGGCATAGGGCATAAAATAACAATAGCAATAGCACTCAGACTTATGTACCACTTCACGGTGCTTTATAGCCCTCTCTAAGCGCTTTGCAGAATCAGCATATCGCCCCCAATGTTCTGGGCCCCCATTTTACTGATCTCGGAAGGGTAGAAGGCTGAGTCAAGCTTGAGCCTGTCAGCATCGAACTCCAGGCTGTGGGCAGATTTAGCTTGCAATACTGCGTTCTGACCACTACGCCACGGCTCTTAAACAGAGGTGTCAAACTCGATTTCATTGAGGGCTGCATCAGAGTTGTGTTTGACCTCGGTGGGGGTGGGGCTGGTGTTGGCATGGGCGTGGCCAGGTTAGGCGTGGCCAGGTTGACCTCACTCATGTTGGAGGACGTCTGGGGTGGCCCGAGAGCTCTGGCAGCAAAAGTGAGCTTCCGAGCTCCATTTTCGGATGTGATGACCTCCTGCAACCCCCTGCCAGCGAAAACGGAGCTTCCAAGCTCCATTTTCGCTGGCAGAGGCACCATAGGCCGGTCCTTTGGTGTTTCCAGGGTGGCTTCTCGGGCCAGATCTAAGCACCCGCGGGCCCAATCCAGCCCACAAGCCTTGAGTTTGACCCCCCTGCTCCTAAACAAGTAAACATGGGGGGTCACAACCATTGAGTTTTGGGGTCTCTTCTCCATTAACATTCCCGGCTGGCCACATGGAAGAAAGTGATAGCTATCGAAGTATTTATTTATATCCCGTCTTTATTATTTTTATAGATAACTCAAGGCAGTAAACATACCTAATACTGGGTATTACTCCTTCCTCTTCTTGTTTTCCTCATAATGACAACCCTGTGAGTTGTCCTGAGAGACGCTAGCTAGCCCAAGGTCACCCAGTTTTCATGCCTAAGGCGGAACTAGAATGCACAGTCTCCTGGTGATTGGCCCAAAGTCATCCAGCCAGATTTCATGCCTAAGGCAGGACTAGAACTCACCATCTCCTGGTGATTGGCCCAAAGTCATCCAGCCAGATTTCATGCCTAAGGCAGGACTAGAACTCACCATCTCCTGGTGATTGGCCCAAACCCATCTGGCTGGCTTTCATTCTTAAGAATGGACTAGAACTCACCATCTCCTGGTGATTGGCCTAAAGTCACCCAACTGGTTTTGATGCCTAAGACAGGACTAGAACTCACAGTCTCCTGGTTACTACACTAAAGTGACTCTCAATATTTAATCTTTAAGTAATTGAAGTATTTAATCTGCAGCTATTTTTTTCTTTTCTTTTCCAGCCCTACTATCAGAACTTGGGGTAGCTGAAACAGCTGTGTGGGCACAATGTTGGCAATATTTATCTTGGTGAATATTTAACTGTATGCGTTATTGCATTATAATTTTCACTTCTCCAATTTCCCCACCCCACCCCACCCCAAAGCCTCTCATTACTGCCGTTAATGCTTTACGTTTCTCCAGGCATTTGCAATGATTGAAAAATATATTCTAATAAGATTATTCTAAAAATCTTTGCACACACACACGGAAACAAATAACACATATACTGTCAGCGCTATTCCTGGGACGGGGAGGGGGGAGGAGAATGTGCATGTGATGGACAGGGGTCCATTTTGGCAACCTTGTCCAAAATGAACAATAAGGCACCTCAGCAGGGTGGCAACTGGCTGGCAATTAATTGCATTATTTTTTTCAGATGGTTGGCCAAGAGTGAATTTTGATTATTGTCTTGCCTTGTTCGATGAGCTGAAAAAAAAGGACTTTTCACTTTTGATGCTCTGAGTCTCCCCATGAATAACCTTCTGTTTTTTTACTCAGATGACTTGAGTTTCCTGAAGCATTTATTCATTTATTTACATATTAAGAAAATTTATACATGTAGTCCTCGGCTTACGACCGCAATTGAGCCCAAACTTACTATCGCTAAGCGAGAAGTGTTTACGTGAGTTTTGCCTCGTATTGTGACCTTTCTTGCCACAGCTGTTGAGTGAATCACGGCAGTTGTTAAATCAGCGACCTGGTTGTTAAGTGAATCCGGGTACTTCCTTGACTTTGCTTGTCAGAAGGTCGCATGACCTCGGGACACTACAACCGTCATAGGTACATGCCAGTTGCCAGGTGTTCAAATTTTGATCATTTTTAGAATTTGTAGAATAACAGAGTTGGAAGGGACCTTGGAGGTCTTCTAGTCCAACCCCCTGCTTAGGCAGGAAACCCTACACCACTTCAGACAAATGGTTATATCCAACATTTTCTTAAAAACTTCCAGGGTTGGAGCATTCGCAACTTCTGGAGGCAAGTTGTTCCACTGATTAATTGTTCTCACTGTCAGGAAATTTAGTTCTAGGTTGCTTCTCTCCTTGATTAGTTTCCACCCATTGCTTCTTGACCTGCCTTCAGGTGCTTTGAAGAACAGCTTGACTCCCTCTTCTTTACGGCAGCCCCTGAGATATTGGAAGACTGCTATCATGTCTCCTCTAGTCCTTCTTTTCATCAAACTAGATATACCCAGTTCCTGCAATCGTTCTTTGTATGTTTTAGCCTCCAGTCCCCCAATCATCTTGGTTGCTCTTCTCTGCACTCTACCCAGAGTCTCCACATCTTTTTTACATCATGGCGACCAAAACTGAATGCAGGATTCCAAGTGTGGCCTTACCAAGGCATTATAAAGTGATATTAACACTTCATGGGACCTTGATTGTATTCCTCTGTTTATGCAGCCCAGAAGTGTGTTGGCTTTTTTGGCAGCTGCTGCACACAGCTGGCTCATATTTAAGTGATTGTCCACTAGGACTCCAAGATCCCTCTCACAGTTACTACTACTGAGTGAGGTACCACATATACGGTACCAGTGCATTTGATTTTCCTTGTCTAAATGTAGAAACTTACTTTTTTCACCGCTGAATTTCATTTTGTTAGATAGTGCCCAATGTTCAAGTCTGTCAAGATCCTTCTGGATTTTGAGCCTATCTTCTGGAGTGTTGGCTATTCCTGCTAACTTGACGTCGTCTGCAAATTTGATGAGTTCCCCATCTATCCCCTCATCCAAGTCAAAACCATAAAAAAGTGAAAGTTAGAATATTTCGGACATGTGATGCGACCCCCAGAAAAATACAACATACTTCACTTCATCTTCCAAGGAAAGATTGAAGGCAAACGAGGTCCAGGCAGAAGAAGAACATAATGGCTTCAAAATCTAAGATACTGGTTTAGGCAAAACTCAGCAGCTCTTTTTCATGCGGCTGTTGATAAAAATAGGATTGCCAACATGATCGCCAACATCCGATGACGGATATGGAGGGAGGAGGAGGAGGAGGAGGAGGAGGAGGGTAGAAGAAAAAAGAAAAATGAAGAAGAGAAGAAGAAGAAAAGGAGGAGGAGGAGAAACAATGCAAATTAATCTCTTATCCCAGGCGAGCTTCAATGAAACTGCTTTGTGGCCTTTGACTTCTCTGCTGGGAACTCATCAAAATATGGTCCACGCCTCCATTCCTCCTTTAATTTTTCAAGTCCCATTTTCTTCTTAATGTTTCCATTCTAACTAATTTGTCTATATATATAAATCTGGGAGCCCCTCCTGGTCTCATCTTTTACTATATTTTTTACCTTTATTAATATAGAAGAGGGACTGAATATAGAAAGTCTTCTTAAATGCTTAAATATGGAGATGACCTTCTCTGGGTTTGGGTGAAAAATGAGGTGTCCTGTTTCACTAAATCCCTTTTCTCTCCAGTGGAAAATGGGATCATCTGGCTAAATGATCCCTCTTACTTTACGAAAGAAATTTATGAATTCTCTCCCTCCCTCCTTAATTTTGCCTTCTCATCTTTTCCATTGCTTAAAAACTTCTGATAACTACAGTTCTAACTGCAGAGGGCAAGATACAGTTCCCACAATTTGGAATATCTATCTTTTGACCAGAATATTACTTTTCACAAAACATAGTCCCATAGACCATAGTTCCACAGAAGAGGATTTATTGAGTCTGTCATCTGCACCTCTATAACTGTCTGGTTTGGCTCTGCAACTCAACAAGACAGACACAGACTTCAGAGGATAATTAGAACTGCAGAAAAAACAATGGCTACCAGCCTGCCTTCCATTGAGGAACTGCATACTCCACGAGTCAAAAAGAGGGCTGTGAAAATATCTACATCCTGGACATAAACTGTTTCAACTCCTACCCTCAAAATGATGCTATAGAGCACTGCACACCAGAACAATTAGGCAAAAGGACAGTTTTTTCCCGAATGCCATCACTCTGCTAAACAAATAATTCCCTCAACACTGTCAAACTATGTACTAAGTCTGCACTACTATTAATCTTCTCCTTGTTACTATCACCCATCTCCTCCCATTTAGGACTGTATGACTGTAACCTTGTTTCTTGTATCCTTACAATTTATATTGATTGTTTCCTAGTATGATTTGACTACTTATTTGTACCCCGTGACTATCATTAAGTGTTGTACCTTATGATTCTTGATGAATGTATCTTCTCTTTTATGTACACCGAGAGCATATGTATCAAGACAAATTCCTTGTGTGTCCATTCACACTTGGCCAATAAAGAATTCTATTCTATTCATATATTTTTTTAATCATTCCCACTAAAAAAATGAAAACTTTATTCCAGATTCCTCCTTAGTCCTACTTTCCTAAGTATTTATTCATTTACTTATTAGTTCAATTTATATGCTGCCCTTCTCCGGAGACTCAGGGCAGCTTACACTGCGTTAAGCAATAGCCTTCATACTTTTGTATATGCCTGCTTAGTAGGGCTTTCGCCCCCCCACTCCCAGCGGTGTTCTTTTTTATACAAAGTCAGCTTATTGCCCCCACAATCCGGGTCCTCATTTTACCTACCTCGGAAGGATGGAAGGCTGAGTCAACCTTGAGCCTGGTGAGATTCGAACTTGCAGTAATTGCGAGCAGCTGGTTTTACTTAACAATACTTAACAGTACTTAGTCTGCTGCACCACCAAGGCTCAAGTATAGGGAATTCTATCCAACTACTAGGCAGTACCATCAGTGCTAGAAAAGTGTGAAGTTTGCAGAGAGGAGGAGGAGGAGGAGGAGGTGATGGTCTATTAGGATGTGATTGGAAAAGTCAATTTTCTTATTAATGAGACTGTTGCATTATGCTAAGAAAAAAATTTCAAAAAAGAAAAGAAAAATTGAATGGTTAACAAGGAAGACCTTATATGTTGTACTAGCTGGATGCCCGTGCTTCGCTACGAAACGATGTGATCGGGCGTAATAAATTGACACTTAAAACCTAAAACTTAATGTAGAATGTGTAACTCTGTAGCATCAGAGTGTGTTAATATAAGGCAACTGGCAGTTGGAACAGAGGGGGAAAGGGGGGTAGAATGCCCCAGCCTGCAGACCGTATGAGTCGTACGCAGGCCACACCCAAACCCAGTTTAGCGAAAGGGTAGCATCAGAGCGTGTTAATATAAGTCAACTGGCAGTTGGAACAGAGTTCTTTTCAGGTGGGGAGGGGGAGTAGAACATCTAACTCCGTAGCATCAGAGCGTGTGAATATAATACTGAATATGAAATACTAATGATCTGAAAAATCCTTTCTTAGTGAGCACCTAGAAGCCAAGAGGAACATACATGGCAAATTTCAAATTTGTATGCTTTACCGTTGTGGAGATTTCGTGATGAGTGAGTGGTATTTGACTTTTATATATATAAGATGTTGTCATTCCTGAGAACTTACAACAGTTCCAAATAGCTTAACCCCCATTTATGTTCCCAGAAATATGGAATTGGTGCACCGTCCTAATTTTCTATTTGGACAAAATGACTGCATTATATCTTATGCATGAACAATGGCTTCCATGTGCTCTCTTCATCTGTTCAGCTTCTTGCTGCAGACCTCTTCCTTACAGGGTCTATAAAATATAATTTGTAGATTCACAATTAGCTGTGACAAGAAACCAGTTGTTTTTTGAATAGAGAGAAAAAGGATTCATATACAGATATGGCTATCTTGGTGCCAGAATTGTATTCCACGCATCCACAAAGAATAGCTTGTTTTGTTTGGCAATTTTGTTGTGCAACGGTTTCGCTTTCGTGTCTGCAATTAGCAAAAGGTTCAGACCTGGTGGATAATTATTTGCGGTTCTTATTATGCCATTGATATTTTCAAAATCTTTGCCTTTCTTTGATACATATTTGCGAAAGGATGTTGACAAAAATCAAAGGTCCGTGCTTAAAACCTTTGTAAATCAGGACAGCATTGGCTTCCTCCAGAGTAAAGAAACAATGGAGTTAATTGAAGGTTACAATCCATGACTATTTAATGTGTGATCTCTAAGGGGGGAAACCGTGTGAAACAACATGGGGCTGCTTCTATTAGAAGCAATGAGGGAGTAATTACTTTGTCATCTGTTAATTGGGTTCTCAAAACAGACTAGGTTAGCTTAATGTAGGACAATGTCTATGGAGATTCTCAATCATCCACGTTCTTGGTTGTCCCAAAGGCTTTTCTTGTTTGTTTGTTTTTTTCCTTTGAAAACATTTTGTTTTTGTCCAAGAAGCTTTTTTCGGTTCTGAAAAGCTGAAGAAGCTTCTTCAATCAGAATAGAACTGGAAGGGACCTTGGAGGTCTTCTAGTCCAACTCAAGCAGGAGATCCCATATCATTTCAGACAAGTGGTTGTCCAGTTCTTTTCTTAAAAACCTCCAGTGAAGCACCCACAATTTCTGAAGGGAACTTCTGTTCCACTGGTTAATTGTCCTCACCGTCAAGAAGTTTCTCCTTAATTCCAGGTTGCTTCTCTCCTTGATTAGTTTTCCATCCATTGTTTCTTCTCCTACCCTCAGATGCTTTGGAGAATAAGTTGACTCCTTCTTCTTTGAGGCAACTCCACAAATATTGGAAGTCTGCTCTCATGTCACCCTTAGTCCTTCTCTTCATTAGACTTGTTGTTGTTAGTTGCGAAGTCATGCCCGACCCATCGCAACCCCATGGACAACTTTCCTCCATGCCTTTCTGTCTTCTACCATCCCCCGGAGACCATTTAAGCTCACACCGATTGCTTCAGTAACTCCATCCAGCCACCTCGTTCTCTGCCGTCCCCTTCTTCTTTTGCCCTCCATCATTCCCAGCATTAGGCTCTTCTCTAGTGAGTCCTTCCTTCTCATTAGGTGGCCAAAGTATTTGAGTTTCCTCTTCAGGATCTGGCCTTCTAAAGAGCAGTCAGGACTGATCTCCTCTAGGACTGATTGGTTGGATCTCCTTGCAGTCCAAGGGACTCGCAGGAGTCTTCTCTAGCACCAGAGTTCCAAGGCCTCCATTCTTTGACGCTCAGCCTTCCTTATGGTTTCATTAGACTAGACATACCCAATTCCTGCAACTGTTCTTCATGTGTTTTAGCTTCCGGTCCCCTATTCATCTTAGTTGCTCTTCTCTGCATGATTTACAACAAAACCTTTCAACACTGATACTATGAATAGCAGAATAAATATCATTGTAAGCACCCCATAGTTTTTTCCCCCTGTAGCTTCAGTGTTATTTTTTTTTTTAATTTGATTTATATGCCGCCCTTCTCCGGAGACTCAGGGCGGCTTACAATGCGTTAAGCAATAGCCTTCATACTTTTGTATATTTATACAAAGTCAGCTTATTGCCCCCACAAACTGGGTCCTCATTTTACCTACCTTAGAAAGGATGGAAGGCTGAGTCAACCTTGAGCCTGGTGACATTCGAACTTGCAGTAATTGCAGGCAGCTGGTAGCTAAGTGCTATTTAACAGCACTTTAGTCCACTGCTCCACCAGGCGTACCAGTATGCCAGTACACTTGTTCTCTCTTCCCAATGAAACAACAGACTAAGATAAAACAATCCCTTTCTCTCTGTTTTCCCTTTTGATTTGATTCTTTCAGCTAGTTCCCTGCTGCTGCTGTGCAACCGTCTTTTAGGAAGCGTGATGAAGATTTCAGTCTGGCTGCAAACATATGTAACAAACAGACAGCAGCAAGCTGAAGGCAGCTCTGAAAAGATTGCTTGGTTACAGCTCGTTGCTTCCAAAGGTTTGCGGAGATGTTCCCTGATGAATAAATAAAATAAGAAAATCTGTTCCCCGTCCCTCACTGACTCAGTGCAGGGAAATCCAGGCAGGGATGTCAGACGAGATAGCAGTCGGGCAGAAGACAGTACCGAGTTACAGGTTCTTGACAACCCAAAGGGTTGGGTGGAACTTGGAGCTCCACAAGGAAGATTTCCAAAACTAGAGGAGACAGCTAGAAAAGAGAAGAAGAGCCGTATTTGGATTGCAATTTGACTACTGATGGAAAATAATTTTCTGTTCCATCTTATTGTTAGATTCTGAAAGACATTAACAAAGCTGAAGGGAGTTACAATCTGGACATTTTCAGAAGCAATATCCAAGAGAGAGAGAGAGAGAGAGGGAGGGAGGGAGGGAGAGAGAGAGAGAGAGGGAGGGAGAGAGAGAGAGACTGACTAGGTGGCTCAGTGGCTAAGACACTGAGCTTGTCAATCAGAAAGGTCGGCAGTTCGGCAGTTCGAATCCCTAGTACAGGTCTCCTGCATGAGCAAGGAGGTTGGACTAGATGACCTCCAAGGTCCTTTCCAACTCTCTTACTGTGCTGTTACTCCAACCCCCCACCCAAGCAGGAGACCCTATACCATTTCTGACAGATGGCAGCCCAGTCCCTTCTTGAAAGCTTCCGGTGATGAAGCACCAACAACTTCTGAAGGCCAACTGTTCCATGGGTTGATTGCTTTCACTGTCAAGAAATTCCTTCTTATTTCCAGGTGGAAACTCTCCTTGATCAGTTTCCATCCATTATTCCTTGTCTGGCCTTCAGTGCCTTGGGAAAATAGCTTGACCCTCTCCTCTCTGTGGCAGCCCCTCAAGCATTGGAAGACTGCTATCATGTCTCCCCTGGTCCTTCTCTTCACTAGACTAGCCAGGCCCAGTTCCTGAAACTGTTGCTCTTCGTTCATCTTTGTTGCTCTTCTCTGTACTCCTTCTAGAGTCTCTACATCTTTTTTACAGTGTGGTGACCAAAATTGGATGCAATATTCCAGGTGTGGTCTTACTAAGTGGTATTAGTACTTCACGTGATCTTGATTGAGGATTGCTTAAGAATGTCTCATTTCTCTTTTAAGCTTCCTTTCCTTTCCAGTACCAGAACAAAATTTTCACATCAAAAAGCATTGAGTGCCAAATTTGATGAGTTTCAAAACTGCCAAGTACCCAGGTACCACTGTATATTATTAAAGCAAGGTCTTGTTTTCTGAGATGGATGGATAGGTGAGAGGAAGGAAGGAAGGAAGGAAGGAAGGAAGGAAGGAAGGAAGGAAGGAAGGAAGGAAGGAAGGAAGGAAGGAAGGAAGGAAGGAAGGAAGGAAGGAAGGAAGGGTTACATATAAGATAATACGGCATTGTATAATGTTTTGTATAATGTGTACTACCAACTTTCTGAGACAAACTTCTAAGAGGCCAACAAAATATATATAGGAGTTGTGACTTGCTATTCTTCAAAGCAACTCTGCATGTAGATTATGTATTCCCCCCCCCCCTGAAAAAAAATTTAAAAAATATATTTATTTCTGATCTTATGCTGCATGCAAACCATTTACTGTAAATGTCATCTAAAGTGAATTCGGAAGACTTATTTAGTCTTTTCGTTATTTGCTGCAATTTAATATTTCAGGCAACGTTATGCTATCTGTCACGTCAAAAGCTTTCTCTGTAAGTTCCTAGCAGAAAGGCATGAATTATAAAATAGAGATGGAAATCGCAGGTTGAAAATTAACATTTAAAAAAACTCTAGCTTTCTGTTTGTTTGAGGCCTGAATTCATTGAGTGTTGTTTACGTCCTCCCATTTCTGCAGTCTGTTTACAGCCTGACTTGCTGTTTAAATGGAACATTCATTTCCCATTCAACATTTTGCAAAGCTTTTGATGATGATTGTAGTAACAAGTGTTTCTTGGGTAGGCAGTCATCCCTTCAAGATATGGAGAGCTTTGGAGAAGTGTGTAACATTCAAACAACTTTTGCTTTAAGTCAAACTCTTTGTCTATGTATTGCCACACTGCTCAATCTCTGCTAGGGGATTTTCCAAGATTCCTGACAATATTTTCCAGCCCTTTCTAAAGGATATCTAACAGGGAGGATCCAGAAAAGCCAACACAGTCCCAGGCTGCATCAACAGAGGGATAGAATCAAGAACACATGAAGTGTTAATACCACTTTATAAGCCTTGTGTAAGGCCACACTTGGAATACTGCATTCAATTTTGCTCGCCACGATGTAAAAAAGATGTTGAGACTCTAGAAAGAGGGCAGAGAAGAGCAACAAAGATTATTAGGGGACTGGAGGCTAAAACCAGAGGTGCTATTTAGCAGGTTCTGACCAGTTCTGGAGAACCAGTAGCAGAAATTTTCAGTAGTTTGGAGAACCGGTAAATACCACCTTTGACTGGCCCCATCCACATCTATTCTCTGCCTCCCAAGTCCCAGCTGATCGGGAGGAAATGGGGATTTTGCAGTAACCTTCCCCTGGAGTAGCAAGGGAATGGAGATTTTACAGTATCCTTCTCCTGCCACACCCACCAAACCATACCACACCCACCAAGCCACGCCCACAGAACTGGTAGTAAAAAAAATTTGAATCCCACCACTGGCTAAAACATATAAAGAACGGTTGCAGGAACTGGGTATGTCTAGTCTAATGAAAATAAGGACTAGGGGAGACATGATAGCAGTCTTCCGATATCTCAGGGGCTGCCCCAAAGAAGAGGGAGTCAAGCTATTCTCCAAAGCACCTGAGGGCAGGACAAGAATCAATGGATGGGAACTAATCAAGGAGAGAAAAAACCTAGAACTAAGAAGAAATTTCCTCAGAGTTAGAACAATCAATGGAACGACTTGCCTCCAGAAGTTGTGAATTTATTTATTTATTTATTTATTTATTTATTTATTTATTTATTTATTTATTTATTTAATTTTTATACCGCCCTTCTCCCAGAGGACTCAGGGCAGTGCACAGCCAACAATAAAACAAATCCAATACAAAATTTAAAAGCAGTTTAAAAATATATTAAACAATTTGGCCCTAATCATTAAAAGTAAACCCCAATTCGGGACTATAGTAAGATCCTGTTAAATTCTTCTCTACTCATACATGGATACATTCCTGATCTCCTAAGATGCCGATTAAAGTCAAGAAATCCACCAATCTTGACAGCGCGTAAGTTGATGGCTGATCATCAGAACACCACACAAAAGTGGATGGAGGTGTGGAGTAGCTGTTCCCCCCAAGATGTCTCCAAGCATATCAGTCCTAGTAGTATACGTCCAGGATTTAGCCTACCCCAACACATAGGGGTGACATATAATAGAATTAAAACAACTCATGGGGTGTGTGCTGACTCCCTGTATAAATGGGGAAAGACACCTTCAGCACAATCTGATTGCGGGGCCCCTCGACAGACTATCCAGCATATAGTGAGGGAATATCCTAACAGAAGGTATCCAGGAGACTCTAGGGACTTCCTCTGCATAACAACGGCAGCTACTGACTGGATCTCCAAACTCGACATTAAACTTTGAAATGTTATTTCTGTTTTTCTTGCTGCTTTTTTATTGTTTTAATTGTTTTTAATCTGTAAAAATGAAGTGTTTTAATATTGTGTGTGACCAGCCATACGCTAAATAAATAAACCCCAATTAAAATTCCTGTTTAGGCCAGCCCAGCTTGTTGAAATAATAGCATCTTGAGGGCACAACGAAAGGTGCATAAGTGAAGGATCATTCGTATCTCTGGGGGCAATTCGTTCCAGAGGGAAGGTGCCCCCACAGAGAAGGCTCTCCCCCTGGGGGCCACCCGTCGACATTGTTTGGCCAATGGCACCCTGAGGAGTCCCTCTCTGTGGGAGCGTATTGGCCGGTGGGAGGCTATCAGCAGCACAAGGCGGTCTCGTAAGTACCCGGGTCCTAAGCCATGGAGTGCTTTGAAGATGGTCACCAGCACCTTGAATCACACCCGGAAGACCACTGGAAGCCAGTGCAGCTCACACAGGAATGCACTAACACTGGAAGTTTTTAAGAAGAGACTGGACAGCCATTTGTCTGAAGTGGTGTAGGGTTTCCTGCCTGAGCAGGAGGTTGGACTAGAAGACCTCCAAGGTCCCTTCCAACTCTGTTATTCTATCCTGTTCTATTCTAAAGTCAAAGGGAAACTATAATTGTGCAAAGTCCCATCTACGTTGTACAAGTTGACTTTTTGATCTTCTGCAAGATACCCCATGAGTGGGGGCTCACTTTAGGCCAATCCACATAGAACGTCAATACTTCAACCACTAAGCAGACAAGAGTCCTATAAGCGTAGCTTGTCCAGGAATCAAATGAGATCAATATCTTTATTTAGTAATAAAATCACGGAGTGAAGAGCCGTTTCTGCCCATACGGTCCAAGTCCCCGCTTTCTGAAAGAATTCATACTAAAATGTCCCCCACTCGATAGTTTTCTAACCTTTCCTGGATTGCAATAGAGCCCACCAGGTCTTGGAGAATTGATTCCGCTATCAAACTGCTGATGTGCTAGGAGGTCATTTCCCAAAATCCCAATAAAACCCAGCTTCTTGTTCCTTAAATTCAACATCCCGTGTCTTGAACTCTGAAAGAGAACAAGTCTTCCACTTCTACCTGACATCCCTTCAGACGCTACCGTACCCCCCTTCTCCCCTCGAGGCTAAATATACATGGTTCTTTAGTGTCACGTCATAAGATACATCTGTGGTGGCAATGCCAAAGGGCTTCGTTATTGGGAGGAAATTAGCTGACATATTTGGTTTCTATTTCTTATTAAGAAAAGTCTAGAAGTGTAGAGATCTTGGTTGTTTTTCCTTCTTGCTTGCTGAAAGAAGCAGGGGGAGCTTCTTCACATGCCTTCAAACCTGTGGAAAATCTCAGATTGTCAATTCCTCCAGAGTTCACGTGCCACACACAGTCAAGATCAGCTCTTGCCCTCTTTTGACCAAAGCAGGGCCCTGAAGTCAGGGTGCCAGGTTTTGGTAAGCTCTTTGGGGCTACTGCTGAGCTCATTATCCCTGGACCCAAAAGAAACAATTGCCTGGGCTATTCAGCAAAGCAACATCTCTGGCCTTAAAACATCCTCAGTGTCCTCTCCATCAATTCCACTTTAAAGTATGGCGCCCTCATCCCAGGGGTGAAATGCTACCGGTTCGGACCGGTTTGAGAGGACCGGTAGAGGAGATTGGGGCTGGTTCGCCGTACCAGTAGCAATTGCTGGCTGGCCACGCCCCTGAACCTGACCACGGCCCGCAGCCCTGCCATGCTTCCTTGCCTTCCATGTGGTCTTCCCGTGGTCAGCTTGCGAAGGCAGGCAAGCGGAAGGCCACGTGGAAGGCAGCCAAGCATGGCAGGGCTGCGTGGAAGGCAGCTTACTCCCTTTCCAGCGTGTCTGCCTTCCACGCTGCCTGCCTTCATTGTTCGGAGCGTCAGCGATCTAAGGAAACGTCTTCCAACTCTTCAAGAGCGCCGAGAAGCCGACAGCAAAAGTAGCGGCAGCGAGGATGACGGGGCGTGTATGTGTCTCTCCGCGGTTCTCCTCTCCCAGGTGACAGCCAGGGCTTTTCCGCCATTCTTTTCCTCAGAGGGACAGTGTCTGCTTCCAAGTCCTTGCAGAGGGAGGGACACACACACACACACACACACACACACACACACACACACACCTGTTGCTTCCCACCACCACTACTTTTGCTGTCGGCTTAAAGTCGATCTTGAAGAGCTGGAAGACGTTTCCTTAGATTGCTGCCAAACTCATTGCTGGGAGTGTCAGCGATCTAAGGAAACGTCTTCTTACACCTTCCCCCCACCACCACCATTTTTCCATTTCTGTGATTGGATTCTGCTTCTGCAAGAGAAGGCTCTGATGTTTGCTTGGGTGGCAGAGGGAAACTCAAAGCGTTCGGGGCTTCAGAAGGGCAGAATGTGCTTCAAAATGTGCAGCTCCTGGCTCTAACTGAGTGACGACAAGTCGGCCACGCCCACCCGGTCACATGACCGCCAAGCCACGCCCATCAAGCCACACCCACAGAACCTGTGCCACCCACAGGTAGCAAACATTTATACATTTCACCCCTGCCTCATCCAAATACAGCATTTGACAGCTGACCATCACAAACCAAACTAGAAATGATTATTTCCCATCTCCACCCCAAATAAAACCTACACGAAAGTCAAATGATCATCCTAATATGTAAGCTTAGCTGCTGGCCCTTTTTCTTAAAACTAACTTATAGAAACATGCCCTTTTCGAATCAGGGGTCACAAAAGCTTATAAAAAGGGTAACACCAGTGGTGGGATTCAGCCGGTTCGTGTCGGTTTGAACGAACTGGTAGTTAAATAGGTGGCTGGCCTCGCCCTGCCCCATCCCACCTCTTCCAGGAGTCCCCACATGCCCCATTTTGCCTCCCAGGTAAATGCAGAGAGGCCTACTAGGCCCAAAATGGGGTGTAGGGGGTGTGGAGTGCCCCTCCATGGCCCGTTTTTGCTCCCAGGGGGGTGAAGGAGACCGAGCATTGCCTGTCACACCCCCTGGCCATGCCCACCATGGCCACGCCCACCCAGCCAGTCATTAGGGCAGAGAACCAGTTGTTAAATTATTTGAATCCCACCACTGAGTGCCACCAGTTTCTTGATTTTTTATTTTTATTTTTTGCCACCCTAGGTCGCAAAGCTTTCTTCTGGGAAGGCCAAGCCAACAATTTTCCTCCTGCTGTCACAGAACGCCTCAGTTCCTCCTGCTGCCAATTACTTACCCCCAGAAATCAATTTTATTTATTTTTACCCAGTGTGGCCATTAGTATGCTAATTATTTTGACAGGCTCTTTGAACGCGATGTGGAGAATTTGTGATTATTCCAAAGCAGATGTGTGCTTTCAGTTTTCGTGCTGCGCATTTCCCGATTGTAAATATTTCCCATATTTCTTGGGAGAATTGGTTGTTTGTCTTTCCTCCGCTCGCCACCCACCCACCTGAGCTGAAGGAAAAATCCCCCCCCCCTCTTTTGAATCTTGGTTTGCTAAATTATTCCGCAGCTCATCCACAATATAAGAAGAAACATCTGCTTCCAAGAAACTGGGCAAAGGGGAATTAAATACATAAGATGCTTGTAACAAAAACTAAGAGAAAGTCCTTTTTCCCCCCCTTTTTAATAAGAAAACAACATATCCCAAATGGCTTGGATAGCGAATATATTGCTTTAGGGGATACATCTGCAAACTACTCGAACTTGCCAGTCAGATCCTGGTGGTCCCCTTATCCCATAATACATTCTTCAGCACTTATAATCCTGAATTTCTTTGTCTGAACAAGCCACTGGAACGAAGCTACTTCAGCCTGTTTATGCTGCTTACAGACTCTCAATGGGCAGAATTAGACTCAGAATTGAAAATGGGAACAAATGCCAAAGCAACATATAGACCTGAAACCAAAGATATTTTTGTTGGGCATTCTACCAGAAAAATATGATAAATAGACTACATAACCTGGTCTCGCATATTTTAACCGCAGCTAGAATTGTATTTGTGCAACAATGGAAAAATGATGAGTTTTCGTCTGAGGCAGTGGTGGGAGTCAGCCAGTTCGCACCTATTCGGGAGAACCAGTTGTTGGAAGAAATCTTATTTTGATTTTTTCCACTTTACAGGGCTAATCCTGTAAAGAAGGCAGGAAGGAAACATTCTGGTGTTGCTTCTAGCCTAATCTTTATCGCCATGCTTACAGAAACTGCCTCTCTGGTTAACCCTTATTACATTGTAACAGCTAAGGCGATGTGCTCATCGACGTGAGTGACGTTGAATTGGCCACACCCACATAGTCACATGACCACCAAGCCACACCTACCCAGCTAGTCATAAGGGCAGAGAACCGATTGTTAAATTATTTCAATCCCACCACTGGTCTGAGGAGAATATAATTAAGAAAATATTAGAATGCGCAGAAATGGATAGACTAATGCTTACTATTAAGGATAAAGAAGAAACTGAATATTTTTTTGATATGGGATCAATTTTATCAATGGCTAGACAACAGAAACAGAAGTTAGAAAGAAGGAGATATAAAAAGGGGGAATGTTAAAGTGGAAAGTTGTTAAAGAAGATGATGTTAAGTATTATTATTATTATATTATTATTATTATTATCCCACGCCGCCTCCACATCCGATTCAACTGCCAGAGGGGCCAGCAGCTGACAGACCACAACACAATGAGTCGAAGCTGGTCAAAGGAAGATCCAAACTGAAAATGAGGAGGAATTTCCTGACAGTGAGAACAATTAATCAATAGAATAGCTTCCGTCCTTTGTCTTCTTTGGCACCCTGCCAAAGGCCTTTCTTGGCAAAGCCCCACAAAGTTCAGAAACAAGAGATGCTGACAAGAAACAAAATGTAGCAACGTTGCTTTCCTACAAAGAGCCCAAGAGCCATAGCTGCTCTTTTAAGCCTTTTGGAAGGGGCCAATCATCTCCTGAGTCGTCCCTTTTGCTTTAGTTGCTCTTGCCTTCTGGCAGCATGTGTGCACTAGGAACAGGCTCCTTCTGTTCCTCTGCCTCTCTGCTGTCCAACTCTGGGGACTCCGGAGTCCGCACATAACTCCCAGATGGCCTTGGCGCCATCTCTGCTTCTGACGCAGAGCCCTCGTCCGGGCTTTCCCCAGACTCCAGGACTGGTCCATGGTCCTCCCCAGCAAGCTGCTGGCGGACCACAACAGGCATAAAATCATCGCCACATTCAAAATTGTACTCAAAATTACACACTGCAACCTCGAATGTTGTCCTCTTAAAACTATACTGGTAGTCCTCGACTTATACAACAATTCATTTAGCAACCACTCCAAGTTACAACGGCACTGAAAAAAGTGGCTTATGGCCCTTTTTCCACATTTACGACCACTGTGGCATCCCCACATGGTGACGTGATCCAAATTCGGATGCTTGGCAACTGACTCATATTTATGACAGTTGCAGTGTCCCTGGGCCCATGTGATCCCATTTTACGACCTTCTGACCAGCGAAGTCAATGAAGCCAGATTCACTTAACACCTGCAGTGATTCGCTTAACGACAGTGGCAAGAAAATTCATCAGACTCACTGAACGAATGTCTCCCTTAGCGACAGAAATTTCGGGCTCCATTGCAGTCGTAAATCGAGGACTACCTGCACAAATATTCTGTTTTTCTCTCTCTATTTGGCTCCTATTTAGTTGCATTTAATAGCTAGTCCCTGCTATGACATCATCTGTGGGTTTTTTTAAGGAGGCTTAAATTAGCCATTTTTATTTTGTAGAAGGATGAAAAAAAATGCTTCTTCTATTTTTTTGCCTTTATGGCTTTTTAATGCTTCCAGCAATTTTGAAAGCGGGTAGATTTTCAGCCTGACGTGTTCAAGATCGAAAGCACATTTTGGACAAAAGCTCACAGGTAACCTTTGCATGGAATAGGAGTGGACCACTTAAGTTCAAAAATGGGCGGCTGAATTAATACGTAGTTTTTGGCTTTTAAGATTATAGGAAATCGATAATCTCCTGTGTCCAGAGAAATTGCATTTCAGTAGAACACTGTTCTCCTCTCTATAGAGCGGTGGTTAAGCTGAGTATTGACCAATTCAGCAGCGATTAAATAGACCAGCTTAGTTCAAACATGGAAAGGAAGGGGAAAAGGATGTTCAATTTGGATACTAATGGTCAAGCTCTGTTAACTTTTTGAAGCATAGGTTTGCAGATGGGTTTCGACCATTTTTTTTGTAAACAACTGAGGTATTATGTCCTGAAGTAATTATAATCTTTCTTCCTTCCTTCTTTCTTTCCTTCCTTCCTTCCTTCACTCCCTCCCTCCTTCCTTCCCCTTCCTTCCTTTTCTTCCTTCCTTCCTTTTTCCTTCCTTTTCCTTCCTTCTCCTTTCCTCCCTTTCTCCTTTCCTCCCTCTTTATCCACTCTCTTTCTTTCCTTCCTTCATCCTTTTTTCTTTCCTTCCTTCCTTCCCTCCCTCCTTCCTCTTCCTTCCTTCCTTTTTCCTTCCATCTCCCTTCCCTCCCTTTCTCCCTTCCTCCCTCTTTATCCAATCTCTTTCTTTTCTTCCTTCCTTCCATCCTTGTTTCTTTCTTTTCTTCCGTCCCTCCCTTCCTTCCTTCCTTTTCCCTTTCCTTCTCCCTTCCCTTCCTCCCTCTTTCATTTCTTCTTGCATGAGAAGTGAAACGTCTTCAAAGAAAAATCAGAAAGTGCCTCTTGAAAAAAGCACCTTTGGGATATCTATTTGTTTGTATCTCTTTTTTTTGTCATACATCAAGATGTTTCATAGCCTAATTTTCAGTGAAATCTCAATTCACCAACTTTTAGGCCTTCCTAAACATTACAGCAGCCATTTTACACACACACACACACACACACACACACACACACACAAACGTATGTATGTATGTATGTATGTATGTATGTATGTATGTATCTTTATGCCAGGGATTTTCCTACGTATATTAAGATGTTTCATGGCCTAATTTTCAGTGAAATCTCAATTCACCAGCTTTTTAGGCCTTTTTAAATATTACAGCAGCTATATGCTATCTGTTTGAGTTTATGTGGGAGACTAGAATGGACCCATTTCTGCCTCGTTAGGCTGGCATAAAGATACACATAAAGACCTACGAAAATAAAATTATATATATAATTTTGGATGGCCCATGAGATTGGGCTGAAAGGCAAAAAAATTGGAGATTTGTGATATCTCCTCCATTAGTGGAGATCCAGGATGACTTACAAAAAAACATATAAATAAACCTACCTGGAAATGAGCTGGTAATTGGATAAGAGCCTGTGGCCTGAGGGTTAAATCAACTGCCTTACAAGCAGACTGCCCAGGTTCAAATCCCAGTAAAGGGTATGACTGTCTGACGAGAGCCAATAAGCTCGAAATAGATCTATCACAGCCTCCCTTACTTATTTATAATTATCAGCAAAAATATTAAAAATATATATATATATATATATTCTTATTTTTGTAGGTTAATGTGTGTTCTTCTTTTTAAGCCAGGTTTTTCCTACATAACTGAGATCTTTTGGAACCACTACTGAGTGAAATCACAATCAGAATGTAGTGAATTGTGATTTCACTCAGTAGTGGTTCCAAAAGATCTCAGTTATGTAGGAAAAACCTGGCTTAAAAAGAAGAACACACATTAACCTACAAAAATAAGAATATATATAAAGAACAACATATAGAAATATAGCCAGAAATAGCTATTTGGGTCTCCCACAATGCATCACTAAAATCTGTTTGCAACCATAATGAAGAGAAGAACCCAGTGGGCTCCCACAATGCAACACTAAAATCTGTTTGCAACCATAATGAAGAGAAAAGCCCAGAATGTAGTGAATTGTGATTTCACTCAGTAGTGGTTCCAAAAGATCTCAGTTATGTAGGAAAAACCTGGCTTAAAAAGAAGAACACACATTAACCTACAAAAATAAGAATATGTATATATATATATATCAACATATCCTTCTTCCTCCTATTTTCCCCACAACAGTAACAGCCCTGTGAGGTGGATTGGAAGAGAGAGAGAGAGAGAGAGAGAGAGAGAGAGAGAGAGAGAGAGAGAGAGAGAGAGAGAGAGAGAGAGAGAGAGAGAGAGAGTTACTGCTCCAAAATAAGCAAGCTGACTTTCATGGCTAAGGCAGAATTTGAACTCACGGTCTCCTGCATTTTAACCAGATGCTTTAACCGCTAGACCAAGCCGAAGACTTAGCTGTTAGGGAAAAGGATTGTGGCACCACATTGCAAAACCCAGGTAGCATCACTCTATCTGTCTTTAAAGGTATTTTCGAGTCAAGGAACAGGGCAAGGAAATTCAGTTCCTCAATTTAATGGCACATAAAAGGAATAATTGGGTTAGCATTAAAGCCGATGAAATAAATCACAGGGCATTAAATTAGTGTTATCCAGCACTGCCTGTTTTTTCAGGTACCACCTGCAGATGAAAAAAACAGAACAGCTCGTTGTGTTGTGATGTCACAAAGTTGCACTTTTTTGCCCCCTTCCTGATTTGCCCGATTCCCTTCACAACTGTGATATCAGCTTTGGAAGCCATATTAGCACCGGAAGCTTCCACGCTGCCACCTTCTTGTGTGTGGGGAAGTAGGATTTAGTAGAGGGAATGTAGTTAGACAAAATAGCATTCTTCCTTTTGGTCAAGGTCATGGCAGTCCTGCATCTGGAGAAGGAGTGGTTCAGTGGTGGGTTCCTCCCGGTTCGGCCTGGTTCTCCAGAGCCGGTAGCGGTGATGATATGATGTCACCGAACCAGTTCTAACCCCACCCACCCACCCCACGTTATTCTTACCTTTTATTTGGCCCCACCCCCAATCTATTGCTGCCTCCTGAGTTCCAGCTGATGGCTAGAGGGGAAAAAACTGTTTAAACTCTTGCCGCGGGGCTTCAAAGGGCCGCCCTGCAGCTGATCAGTGTTAAAAGAAAACAAATGAGTAAACCAGTGCCTGCAAAAATACATGAGTAGATCAGTGCCTGAAAAAATAAATGGATAGACCAGTGCCTGCAAAAATAATGGGTAAATTGGTACAGCTCTGCAAGGAGTTAAAAACCTGGTAAATCCTAAATAATTGTCACATAACCATCAAGCCACACCCACAAAATAAGCCACGCCCACAGAACTGGTAGTAAAAAAATTTAGAACCCACCCCTGGAGTAGTTGGAGTGATAGCTCAAGATGGGACGCATGGTGATTGGACCATGTGATGGACTGGTGAGTGCAGGAGATGGATTTAGGAGTTTTGATTTACTGAAGGAAAACGCAGAACTCTCAGATTCGGGTTTTCCCAGATGTGCCAGTATACATACTCTAATAAATGGAACTTTGAGGAAATGCTTGTTTCGGAGTTTTTAATTGGAGTTGCGTTTTTCTGGAATGCTAACACCTGCCGAGAAAGATCATAAAATGGGCCCAAACTCACTGAACAAATGCCTCATTCAGCGACAGAAATATCGGGCTCAATGGTCTTCTTAAGTCGAGGACTTATTTGGACTCTCTGGACCCAAATTCCCAAGACATCGGCAAGATCTAAAAGTCTTTTGTTTCTGAAGTGTGCATGTGGCATTTTAGGCCAAAAATCTTTTCTGTTTGGAGTGCTGGGCTTATTATTTATTTTATTTATTTATTTATTAGTTTGTCAAACATGTACAAGATAACAGGTATAAATATCAACATGGACATGAACGAAGGAAATGAGTTCAAATAAATGGGGACAGTAGGACAGGGATGGTAGGCACAGTGGTGTGCTTATGCGTGCCCCCTTTACGGACCTCTTAGGAATGGGGTGAGGTCCACAGTAGACAGTTTGAGGTTGAAGCTGTGAGGGTTTGAGGATGTAACAACAGAGTTGGGAAAAGCATTCCAGGTGTTGACCACTCTGTTGCTGAAGTCATATTTTCTGCAATTGAGTTTGGAGTGGTTTAATCATAATCATAATCATAAGTTTATTTGTCAAACATATATAAAATAACAGGTAAAAGTTTAAACATAATTTGAATACATGAAAAGAGTAAGTAAAAAAGGAATATTAGGACAGGGACGGAAAGCACCCTGATGCACTTATGCACGTCCCTTACAGACCTCTTAGGAACAGGGTGAGGTCAACAGTAGACAGTTTAAGGTTAAAGTTTTGAGGGTTTGGGGAAGAAACCACAGAGTCAGGTAGTGCATTCCAGGCATTGGCCACTCTGGTACTGAAGTCATATTTTCTGCAATCGAGTTTGGAGCAGTTTACCTTGAGTTTGTATCTATTATTTGCTCATGCATTGTTGTGGTTGAAGCTGAAGTAGTCATTGACAGGTAGGACATTGTGGCAGATAATTTTATGTACTGTGCTTCGGTCAGACTGAAGTCGGCGTAGATCGAAGTTGTCTAAGCCCAAAATTTGGAGTCTGGTGGCATAAGGTATTTTACTGCAGGTAGAGGAATGGAGGATTCTTCTCCTAAAATATCTCTGGACTCTCTCGATTGTATTTATGTCCGATATGCAGTGCAGGTTCCAGACAGATGAGCCATATTCGAGAATTGGTCTAGCAAATGTTTTGTATGCTCTAGTTCGTAGTACAATATTACCAGAGAAGAAGTGATGCAAGATTCGGTTAACAACTCTTAATGCCTTTTTGGCAATGTTGTTACATTGGGCTCGGGCACTTAGATCTTTAGAAATGAGTACTCCAAGGTCCTTGACAGAGTGAGGGTCATCTACAAGGTCATGTCCATCTAATTTGTATTTTATGGTTTGGGGTTTTTTGCCAATGTGCAAGACAGAGCATTTTTTGGTTGAGATTTGAAGTTGCCACTTGTTAGACCAATCTGACACATAGTCAAGGTCTTTTTGAAGGATAGTTGCATTGTCGATGGTGTTGAATAGTTTAACATCATCAGTGAAGAGAACACAGCTGCTTATAATCTGATCGCAAAGGTCATTTATGTAAAGTATGAAGAGTGTTGGGCCTAAAACACTGCCTTGGGGAACACCGCTATTAACATGTACAGGATTTGATAGAGCGCTTCCTATTTTGACCACTTGTTGTCTGTTTGACAGGAAGACAGCTCTCCATTTATGTAGGGGTCCAGAAATGCCATAGGACAGTGATGGCTAACCTTTTTGCCGTCGCGTGCCAAAACCGGGGGTCACGCATGGGGGGTCGCACGTGTGTGCCCACACCCATAATTCAATGCCCCCCTGTGCCCCCACACATGCACGCACGACTTCCCCCCGCTTTTGGCACGCAACACCAAAAAGGTTAGCGGTGGGCCTAGTAGGCCTATTTTTTGCCCTCCCCAGACTCCAGAGGCTTTCTTGGAGCCTGGAGAGGGCGAAAACGGCCTTTCCCACCTCCCCGAAGGCTGGAAACGGCCCGTTTCCCAACTTCCAGTGGGACTAAAAGGCCCAAAAATCAGCTGGTCTGTGCACAGATGTGCACTGGAGCTCAGCTAAGGCAACATTTGCGTGCCCACAGATTGTTGTGGCTCCGTTGCCTGAGCCTGCGTCATCAGCAGGGGAGGACTCTGAGAGTGAGGGAGAGGAGTTGGCAAGGCCTCCTTCTCCAGGACTCTCCTCTCTGGCAATGCCTCCGGAGGACACCGAAGGGCAGGAGATAGGCCCAGAGCCAAGCTCGTCCCCGCAGCCACAGGAGGACATTGACGAGGGGAGCGAGTTTTGGTTGAATCCTCGCCAGCGTCGGAGAGACAGGAGAGCCCAGCAGAGGAAAAGGCGTGGTCATGATTAGCTGGTGGACCACGCCTCCCAGACTATATAAGAGAGGGATTGTAGCCATATCTTTGTGACGAACAAAACAAAGATTCGTGGATCCCGGTTTTGAATCGGCCTTGCGTCTCAGCTTGTGTGTATGTGACGGACCTTTTAATAAAGACGTTGGCAAGCAGCTGCGGATTGCTGCCGACCTTTGTTATCATCTTACTTGCTTGCCTGCCAGTTCATTAGCCTCTGGTTGTCTGAGGGGAGGTTATTTCTGGGCACGGGGCCAGAACACAGATATGGCCCCATGTGCCACCTGTGGCACATGTGCCATAGGTTCACCATCATGGCCATAGGATTTTAGTTTTATAAATAATTTGTCGTGTATCACTGAATCAATTTTTTATTTGTATTGTATTAATTGTTTCGTATCAATTGTGTGCTCATGTATTATTGTGGTTGAAGCTGAAGACGTCGTTGACAGGTAAGATGCTGTAGCCGACCATTTTGTGTACTACGCTTAGATCAGACCGCAGGCGGCGCAGTTCCAGATTGTCCAAGGCCAAAATTTCGAGCCTCCTGGCATAAAGGATTCTATTGTGAGCAGAGGAGTAGAGCAGTCTTCTCGTGAATTACTTCTGGATCCTCTCAATCGTATTAATGTCCGATATACCGTCTGATTCCAGGCAGACGAGCTGTATTCGAGAATTGGTGTATCTAAACGTCTTTTGTTTCTGAAGCTTTGAGGTAACATTTTAGGCCAGAAATCTTTTTTTCTCTTTCGGAGCGCTGGGCTTCTTCCTATTTACCTGGAAGTGAGTTATTTATCTCAAGCACGTTTGCCGAGAAGCTGCCTCTGATCTTCTCAGTATCTTGGGAGCCGATTTTACCAGTGAGGTGATCCCCCTGAGATACGAACGAGAAGGCAAAGCGAGAGCGAGCTTTTACTCTGAGAAAAATCCCCCCAAGGCTTTTTCCCCTTCTCCCTTTCATGCCACACTAGACATCCTTTGATCCCTTAAGTTAGCAAAACAAAAAAAATGAATGGCCACCAGGTCTGAAATCAGAGGAGGGGGCTGCCTTCAAAGGGAGGAGGAAGGTCTTAGGAGCCACTTCGTATTTTCATGTAATGCCACATTCCTTTTGATGCTCAGGTTCCGTTTCTGGATGGACTGTGTTTCCATACTGGCAAGTGAAGCAATTAAATGGTATTGTCAATGCCCATTTGCGCTCTATCTGAAAAAAAGAATATAAGGTCACTCACTGGCCGTTATCCCAAAAGGAAAGGCGGCGGAGATCGAATTAAAAAGGCAGATGAAATAAACTGGACTTTGCTCAGCTGCTCGGCTAGAGTAGTAACACTGATGGAAATCGGTCTTGAAAATATTTTTCACTTTCCCAATAAATGTGTCTATGAGTCACACCTGTTGGTAGGTGAATTTCTTTATCTCAGTTATTCCTCACCTGTCATTCAAGAGCTTGAGACAAGGTACATAGTATTCTGGTTTCTTGTTTTCCCCCAGCGTCAACCCTAGATGTGGGCTGGGCATCTGGCAATCATTCCTTTCCTTTCCTTTCCTTTCCTTTCCTTTCCTTTCCCTTCCCTTCCCTTAACTTTCCTTTCCTTCTCTTTCCTTCTCTTTCCTTCTCTTTCCTTCCCTTCCCTTCCCTTCCCTTCCCTTTCCTTCTTTTCTTTTCTTCCCCTTTCCTTTCCTTTCCTTCTTCCCTTCCCTTCCCTTCTCTTTCCTTCTTTCCTTTCCTTTCCTTCCCTTTTCTTCTCCTTTCCTTTTCTTCCCCTTTCCTTTCCTTCTTTCCTTTCCTTTCCTTCCCTTTCCTTCCCCTTTCCTTTCCTTTCCTTTCCTTCCCTTAACTTTCCTTCTCCTTTCCTTTTCTTCCCCTTTTCTTTCCTTTCCTTCTTTCCTTTTCTTTCCTTCCCTTTTCTTCCCTTCCCTTCACTTTCCTTCTCCTTTCCTTTTCTTTCCCTTTCCTTTCCTTCTTTCCTTTCCTTTCCTTCCCTTTCCTTTCCTTCTCCTTTCCTTTCCTTCCCCTTTCCTTTCCTTTTTTTTCCTTCCCCTTTCCTTCTCCTTTCTTTTTCTTCCCCTTTCCTTTCCTTTCCTTTCCTTTCCTTTCCTTTCCCTTCCCTTCCCTTCCCTTAACTTTCCTTTCCTTCTCTTTCCTTCTCTTTCCTTCCCTTCCCTTCCCTTCCCTTCCCTTTCCTTCCCTTCCCTTTCCTTCTTTTCTTTTCTTCCCCTTTCCTTTCCTTTCCTTCTTCCCTTCCCTTCCCTTCCCTTCTCTTTCCTTCTTTCCTTTCCTTTCCTTTCCTTCCCTTTCCTTCTCCTTTCCTTTTCTTCCCCTTTCCTTTCCTTCTTTCCTTTCCTTTCCTTCCCTTTCCTTTCCTTTCCTTCCCCTTTCCTTTCCTTTCCTTTCCTTTCCTTCCCTTAACTTTCCTTCTCCTTTCCTTTTCTTCCCCTTTTCTTTCCTTTCCTTCTTTCCTTTTCTTTCCTTCCCTTTTCTTCCCTTCCCTTCCCTTTCCTTCTCCTTTCCTTTTCTTTCCCTTTCCTTTCCTTCTTTCCTTTCCTTTCCTTCCCTTTCCTTTCCTTCTCCTTTCCTTTCCTTCCCCTTTCCTTTCCTTTTCTTTCCTTCCCCTTTCCTTCTCCTTTCTTTTTCTTCCCCTTTCCTTTCCTTTCCTTTCCTTTCCTTTCCTTTCCCTTCCCTTCCCTTCCCTTAACTTTCCTTTCCTTCTCTTTCCTTCTCTTTCCTTCCCTTCCCTTCCCTTCCCTTCCCTTCCCTTTCCTTCCCTTCCCTTTCCTTCTTTTCTTTTCTTCCCCTTTCCTTTCCTTTCCTTCTTCCCTTCCCTTCCCTTCTCTTTCCTTCTTTCCTTTCCTTTCCTTCCCTTTCCTTCTCCTTTCCTTTTCTTCCCCTTTCCTTTCCTTCTTTCCTTTCCTTTCCTTCCCTTTCCTTTCCTTTCCTTCCCCTTTCCTTTCCTTTCCTTTCCTTTCCTTTCCTTCCCTTAACTTTCCTTCTCCTTTCCTTTTCTTCCCCTTTTCTTTCCTTTCCTTCTTTCCTTTTCTTTCCTTCCCTTTTCTTCCCTTCCCTTCCCTTTCCTTCTCCTTTCCTTTTCTTTCCCTTTCCTTTCCTTCTTTCCTTTCCTTTCCTTCCCTTTCCTTTCCTTTCCTTCTCCTTTCCTTTCCTTCCCCTTTCCTTTCCTTTTCTTTCCTTCCCCTTTCCTTCTCCTTTCTTTTTCTTCCCCTTTCCTTTCCTTTCCTTTCCTTCTTCCCTTCCCTTCCCTTTCCTTCTTTCCTTCCCTTTCCTTCCCTTTTCTTCCCTTCCCTTCCCTTCTCCTTTCCTTTTCTTCCCCTTTCCTTTTCTTCCCCTTTCCTTCTTTCCTTTCCTTCCCTTTCCTTCTCCTTTCCTTTTCTTCCCCTTTCCTTTCCTTCTTTCCTTTCCTCTCCTTTTCTTCCCCTTTCCTTTCCTTCTTTCCTTTCCTTTCCTTCCCCTTTCCTTTCCTTTCCTTTCCTTCCATTCCATTCCCCTTTCCTTTTCTTCCTCTTTCCTTTCCTTCTTTCCTTTCCTTGCTTTCTTTCCTTCCTTTTCCTTTCCTTCTCATCCCTTCCCTTTCCTTTCCTTTTCCATCCTCCCTTCCCTTCCTCTTTTACTAATTTCATGTGAGCTTGCAATAAAACACCAACCAAAAAAAACCCCCTCACAATATGTACTTCCTTTTCTTTCTTTCTCTTTCTCTCTCTCTCTCTTTCTTTCTTTTTTCTTTCTTTCTTTTCCTTTTTCCTTCCTTTTTGTATTAATACATCTCATCAGTCATTTTATCCTCCAGAAAGAAAATGACTTGAACACCTGCTGGCATTCTCTGTGCCTGATTTCAAACTGGCCTTTAAGGGGGCAACAGTGATGCTGTCTAATTATACCACTCAACATTTATTTGAAATAAATTGGCACTGCGGCTAGGAGTGTGGTAATAATGTACTGTTACTGCTCCAGCGGTCAATTAATTTCTAAAGTGCTGGGAACCAAAACGGTCTTCCCCCTGGATCCAGACTTCCACAAGGATTGTGGGGGAAATCAGTTTTTAGATGAGTGGAATCAGCTAAGCCAACTTGATGTATAAGGAATTTGGGGGTTTGATCTTATCAAGATAATTCCCAGAATTGTCTATGGAGATTCTCAGTCATCCTGGTCATGGTTGTCCCAAATGTGCTTTTTCAAGAGGCTTTCACTGGACTTTCTGGTTTTTCTTTGAAGATGTTGGCGACGTGGTGCTCCCATGTGACCCCCCTCCTGCGCGAGCTGCACTGGCTCCCGGTGGTCTTCCGGGTGCACTTCAAGATTTTGGTTACCACCTTTAGAGCGCTCCATGGCTTAGGACCAGGGTACTTACGAGACCGCCTTCTGCCACCGATAGCCTCTCACCGACCAGTCCGCTCCCAGGAGAGAGGAGCTCCTCAGGGTGCCGTCGGCCAAACAGTGTCAACTGGCAGCCCCCAGGGGGAGAGCCTTCTCTGTGGGGGCACCTGCCATCTGGAATGAGCTCCCCCCGGAGATACGGAGGATTCAGGACTTACGCACTTTCCGCCACACCCTAAAAACACTTCTATTCCAACAGGCGTGTCTGGCCTAACTCTCCCTTTTAAATTGGTTTTAAATTGGGTTTTTAAATGTTTATATAAATTGGTGGTTTTAAATTTTTGAGCCCAGATTTAATCTTTTTTAATAGTTTTTTAACTTTTGTATGTAAATTGTATTTTATTTTGGCTGTTCACCGCCCTGAGTCCCTCTGGGAGTAGGGCAGTATACAAATTTAAACAACAACACAACAACAACAACAATAATAATAATAATAATAATAATAATAATAATAATAATAATAATAATAATAATAATAATAATAATAATGTTTCCCACCATCCAGTCAGAGTTGAAGAAGCTTCTTGGATGAGAAGCGAAACGTCTTCAAAAGAAAAGAACAAGAAAGTCCCGTTGCCTCTTGAGAAAGCACCTTTGGGATAATTCCCATAGATTTGCCCTCAAAGTGCCAATGGAAGATGTTTTCTTCCTGGCATCCCAAACTATCTTGTTTTATTGTTTTATTTCTCCTCTTTGTTTTTCTCATGGTTGTTAAGCGAATCATTGCAGCTGTTAAGAGATTCACACGGTCGTTAAGCAAATCCAGCTTCATTCACTGATTCAGTTTGTCCCAGCTGGGAAGGACACAATTGGGGATCATGTGATATATGCCAGCTCTGATCATGGGGAAGCTGCAATAGTTGTAAGGATGAGGATCACTTTTTTCAGTGCCTGTAATGTCTCCCTTGGATGACTCCTCTGACTCTTCCTCAGAGGCCGGCATGAGGGAGGATGAACTGACATGTCAGGAACTGGGTTACTTAATGACTCTGAACTTCCAGCCAAATTTACAGGGGGCTTCAGCTGGGGACAGTTTTCAGGTGAGTGAAGAGGAAGAGGAGGAACTGCCTTTGGTAGTGTACCCGAGAGCCCACAGGGCAGAGAAAAGACCAGAGCAAAGGAGATCTGCCAGATTACTCAGGAAAAGTAACGCATCTTGATGGGCTGCACCAGAAATCTATTTGTCACGGCAGATAGAGAGAGACGTTGCTGGCAACAACAAGTTTGGTTTATGACTGTGTGTTTGTTCATGCTTTTGTGTGTTGGAGTCTCTGAACTTCTCTTGCCAAGTGAGCTCTCGTGGATGCACTTTCAGTTTTGCCTGGTGGATTTAAGTTTGTTGGGTGGACTTAACTTGTTGGAGCAACTTTCTATTGTTTTATGGACTATTGGCCATTTCCTTACAGACTAATCTTGGCCTGCTTGTGGCCGGCTTTATTTGGGACAGTTCTGAGTCTGCATGAAGGAAACTGCTGGGGATGATTAAGAAACACTCTAAAACATGCTTACATGTGTGTGTGAGTGAGTGGGGCAGCACAGTGTCTTTGTAACTTGCAGTGGACTTGCAGTGCACTTGCAGTGTTTGTGGACTGGACTTGCAGTATTTGTGGACATGTAACGATTCTAGGCTAAATCCTCTCTTGACTCCACCCTCCCAGACTCTGCTTGTTCTTATCCTAAAGGAAAATTTCTAGAGCAGAAAATAGGGAGTCCTCACTTTTCTCATTCAGGCCCAACTTGGACCATTGTCCATCCCCCCCCCCCCCCGCACCCCTGCACCCCCCCCCCCCCCGTTAAAGCAATCTATCAACATTTCTTTTGCACAGGCAAGGATCTGGCGGGTGGAATGACAACATCTATTTCCGTTGCCGCTACAACTCTGAAAGGAAGTTCCTCAAGGCATTTTGTAAAACCCGTGAGACTTTTGTGCATTAGTCTGCTGGTCTCTCTGCCTTGTTGGTCCCGTGATTTTAGAATTAATCAGGGAGGTTGATTGCAGCAGCTAAAAATACTTCTCACATTTTTTTTATTTGCATTGCTGTTTCAATTCTCATGGCTCCTTGGCTGAAACAATCAACGAACTGTCACGCTGCTTTCAATTGAAATTGTGCAGTGAGTGTGTGCAGCGTGTTACAGGTAGGAAGGTATTGGATTGAATTTGACTAAAGACGTATTGTATCTTTTTAAATCTAAGGTGGCTTATCTTTGATATCTTTTTAAGTTTTAGTTGAAATTAAGAGGAAAATGCATAATGAGTGCTAACTTTTAATATGTACGATATGAGTATTTTAAGGTATTTTATAGATTTGGGGTTATTTCTTTAAATTCAGCAGAGAGAGGGAGTTGAATTGCTAATATATCTGTATCAGTTTGTAGAGTTTCCAGGTGTCCACTATTTAAGCGGACAGTCTATTTTTTCACATTATGTTCACTATTTTTTTTCACAAAATAGTGGACATTTTTTTTTATTCAAACACCCAACACTCTCTTCGATGAAATTTCTGCCTTAGAAGAAGTTTATGTTCATCTGCAGGGCGATTCATCCCTTGATAAGTGGACGTACTTTTTCAAGAGAGAGCCAGCTCCGAGTTTACCGAAACTGTTCCAGTATTGTGCATCAATTCCGGTATCAAATGCAAACATTGAACGCATTTTCAGCGTCATGGGAAATTTGTGGACTGACAAACGTTAACCGACTGCTTGTACCGTCAGTTCGAAGTGAACTTCGTATATTTTTTAATATTTCTCAATGTCGTACTGAAATTAAAGAATTATTCCTTAAACACAAAGAATTGATCAAAGCTGCGCAGTCAAATAAAAAATACACACAACAGCAAAGTAAAATGTCATTTAGTATTTTATATATTATTATAATATATTTGATGTTTTGAATTTTAAGTAGTTTTGAAGTGATTATTTTAATACGTGTTAAAATGTTTGTAAGAAAATATATAATTTAATTGTAAATTTTTTTTTATTTTTTTACTACTTAACACACACCCCCGCCCCCGCTTGTCTGCTTGTCCGCTATTTTTTGGAAGCAGACCTGGCAACCCTAGTTATGGGTTGCCCCCTGGTTTGGATCAGTTCACAAAAACTGGTAGTAAAATCAGTGGGAGGCTCTGCCCACCAACCCAGACCTTGTCAGGAAACTTCTGTACATGCGCACGGTCCCATTGCAAACCGGTAGTAAAGGTAAGTAGAATCCACCCCTGATCTGTATCAAAAGAAACTTGGAGGTCACCTTAGGATACGGATAGTCCTCAGTTTAGTGACCATTTAGTGACACTTTAGGTATACTGTGGGTAGCCATTTATTTAGTTACCATTCAAAATTACAATTGCACTGAAAAAAGTGAGCTGTTGTTGTGTCCTGGGTCATATAATCACCTTTTGCAACCCACTGACAAGCAAAGTCAATGGGGAAGCCAGATTCATGTATCAACTGTGTTACTAACTTAACAACTGCAGTGATTCACTTAACAACTGTAGCAAGAAAGGTCGTAAAATGGGGCAAAACTCGCCCAACAACTGTATCACTTAGGCAACAAAAATCTTGGGCTCAGTTATGTTGTAAGTCAAAGGCTACCTCGAAACATACTGTTTGTTTGTTTGCTCGTATTTGCCACCTTATTCTGTATACCCAGTTTATTATTTTTACAAATATATCAAGGCAGCGAATCTATCCATCACTCCTTCCTCCTTCTATTTTCCTCACAACAACAACCCTATGAGGTGGGTTAGGCTGAGAGAAACTGACTGACTCATAGTCACCCAGCTAGCTTTCAGGCCTGAGACGGGACTAGAACTCACTGTTTCCAGGTGATTGGCCCAAAGTCATTCAGCTGGCTTTTGTGGCTCAGGCGGGACTAGAACTCACCGTCTCCTGGTGATTGGCCCAAAGTCACTCAGCTGGCTTTCGTGGCTGAGGCGGGACTAGAACTCACCGTCTCCTGGTGATTGGCCCAAAGTCACTCAGCTGGCTTTCATGGCTGTGGCGGGACTAGAACTCACCGTCTCCTGATGATTGGCCCAAAGTCACTCAGCTGGCTTTCATGGCTAAGGTAGGATTATAACGCAAGGTCTCCCGCTTTCTAGCCTGGTGCCTTAACCACCAGACCAGACTGGCTGTCTTGTAATTAAAATATTTTTTATAGCTTTTATACAGAAACCCTCACTTTTTCAAACATCGATTTTATATTTTAATGGCTATCCAAGTCCCACAGTTTTTTTCATTGGTCTCCATTCAGCAAAAGGACTATTTCAGATTCTTCCAAGCTGTTGCCTATTAGCTGATTATGGCTACTTTCCATATATTGCCAAGATCAGTTTTTGCACTTAAAGGAAAGTTGTGCCTGCCTTTTTTGGCTTGTTCTAGGCTACAGATAGTCCTCGATTTACAACCATTCATTTAGTGACCTTTCAATGTTACAATGGCACTGAAAAAAATTGACTTATGACCCTTGTTGTTTTTTTCACATTTACAACTGTTGCAGCATTCCCTTGATTGTGTGATCAAAATTCAAACATTATTATTATTATTATTATTATTATTATTATTATTATTATTATTATTATTATTATTATTTTCAATTTATAAACCGCCCTTCTCCTTGCGGACTCAGGGCGGTGAACAGCCAGAATAAAACATAGTACATAAAAGTTAAAAACAATTAAAAATTATTAAATATCATTTGGCCAAGAATTAAAACAACCCAATTTAAAATCAAATTCAAATTTAAAAACGGAGGATGGGATCAGGCTAGCAAACATCTGGCAACTGGATCCTATTTATGACGGCTGCAGTGTCCCAGGGTCATGTGATCAAAATTCAGCTTCTGCTTGGCCACTGGTTCCTGTTTATGACGGTTGCAGTGTCCCAGGGTCATGTGACCCCCTTCTGCAACCTTCTGACATCAAAGTCAATAGGGAAACCAGTTCCACTTAACCACCGTGTGACTAATTTAACAACCACAATAATTCACGTAACAACTCTGGCAGGAAAGGTCATAAAATGGGACAAAACTCAGTGAATAACAGAAATTTGGGGCTCAGCTATGGTCGTAAGTCGAGGACTGCCTGTCAGGGTTCCAAGTAATACACCCATAGCAGACAGAACTCCGAGGCAAGCAGTTTTCCTCAAAGAACAGGTTTATTGAATCATATCATATTGGCACGGTGAAAACCGACTCTACAGGCTCCCACTGTTTTCACCTAATTAAAAGTAATTGGTCCCTCTTCCCCAAACAACCAGTCACATGGTCCAATCAAGGTGCTGTCCGGTTGCTTGGAAACTTCACTCCTCCACTTTTCAGCCGCCTGTGAGAATGTCCTTGGTTCTCAAGGGGAAACTATTTTCTTTTGGCTACAAAACCCCAGCTATTTCTATCCCCACCCCATAATAAACTTATTTAAGAGACAGGAAGCTGTCTCTTCCTTTTAACTGCTAATGGGGGTGTGTTCTGATTGGTTAGGGGCTTGGCTGTGCTCTGATTGGATGGGGGGGTTGGTTGTGCTCTGATTGGATGGGGGGGTTGGTTGTGCTCTGATTGGCTGGGGGTGTGTTCTGTTTGGGTGGGGGCTTGGTTGTGCTCAGCTCTGAGTTGCAGGGGGATTTGAGCTGGTGAGCTGCGTTGTTGTTGATTGGCTTCCTGTTTGTGACCATGAGAGCTCTTCATGCTGGGTGTCAGTCTGCTTCATGTATGGATTGGAGCGGTTTAAAGTGGCTAATGATGCAGCTGTGGTCTGGCTTCTGGTCCTTGGTCGTGCCTCATTATCAGTGTGGGTTTGAGTCTGCTTTCTGCGTGGATGTTTCGTGGTGACATCCTGTTTGGATCTTGTGAGTGTGGGTCTGGTGTCATTCATCGTGTTAGGGACACGTTTGTCAATAAGGGCGGGTTTGCAAATGGCTGGTAGGCGGGAGGTATCGTCTCGTTTGTTCATGCTGTGCTGGCATTTTTCTATCTCGATGGCTTCTCTGATTATTCTGTTATTAAAGTGTTCAGTTTTGGTGATAGTTCTGGTGTTTTTAAAGTCAATTTCATGTCCTGTGGCTTTAAAGTGTTGGACCAGGGAAGTGTTGGACCAGGGAACCAGCCTGAAGATGACGAATGAGACTTCGTCGAAACGTCGCCAAGATACTTCCAACAAGCTCAGGTGTAATCAGCTATTCCATTTTATTCCATCTCCATATTAGGAGATATTGTTTTTGTTTTTTAAAAAAATATCCTCATATATATATATATATATATATATATATATATATATATATATATATATATATATATATATATATATATATATATATATATATATATATATATATACACACACACACACACACACAGTATATATTTTAATGGCTCTATAACACAGATTTTAATGTTGTTATCTGTGGCCACACAGCCACTGTGCAATCCTTAAGCATATTTACTCAGATCTAAGTCCCACCAAGGCAATTTACAAGATCATTTAATACATTTAGAGCTGTTAGCATGAACAAGTTCTACCGTAAAATGAAGTGCAACTCTGAATGCAAGATTTGCAGGGTGCATTTAAAACAGCGAAGTCCATTTGGAGGGCCTCGTTCCATGTTCCAATCATTTGGGCATACAGGCAGAGGTGGGCTGCTGCTTGGTTCGGACCGGTTTGGGCGAATCAGTAGTTGCGACCAGTGGTGGGATTCAGCTGGTTCGCACCACTTCGGGAGAACCGGTTGTTAACTTTCTTAGCAGTTTGGTGAACTGGTTGTTGGAAGAAATCATTAGGGCAGAGAACCGGTTGTTAAATTATTTGAATCCCACCACTGATTTCGACCTCCGGTGCTATTCTGTCCTATATTGCTGTGTTTTTGAAACTGTGTGCATGCATGGAAGGCATGAGAGAGAGCAAAGGCACACAGGCTCACATTTTCAGTTCTGGGAGATCCAGTTGTTACAACTGGCACAAGCCCATCTGTCCGAGCTTGAGTTGTCTGAGTTGAGTTGTCCATTGCATACAGGTACTCCTTCATAAAAGGTAAAGGTTCCCCTTGTACATATGCGCTAGTTGTTCCTGACTCTAGGGGGCGGTACTCATCTCCATTTCAAAGCCGAAGTGCCAGCGCTGCCTGAAGACATCTACGTGGTCATGTGGCCGGCATGACTCAACACCAAAGACGCACAGAACGCTGTGACCTTCCCACCAAAGGTGGTCCCTATTTTTCTACTTGCATTTTTTACGTGCTTTCGAACTACTAGGTTGGCAGAAGCTGGGACAAGTAATGGGAGCTCACCCTGTTACGCGGCACTAGGGATTCGAACCCCTGAACTGCCGACCTTTCGATCAACAACCTCAGCGTCTTAGCCACTTAACCACCGCATCCCTGTATATATACATACATACATACATACATACATACATACATACATACATACATATGAATATGTGTGTGTGTGTGTGTGTGTGTGTGTGTGTGTGTGTGTGTGTGTGTGTGTGTGTATGTATATATGTATATATACAGGGACGTGGTGGCTAAGTGGCTAAGACACTGAGGTTGTTGATCGAAAGGTCGGCAGTTCAGCGGTTCGAATATATATATATGAATATGCAAGTTTTGGTGTATTCAGGTCTTTCCCCGTGTAAGATTGAGAGTATCCTGGCGACTGTTCGACGAGGTCTCACTGGTCATCTTCAGGCTGGTGTCTTTGGCTTCGTGCTTGCTGGCTGCCAGGGGAAAAAAAAGCCTAGAAACTAATGGATTGTGATTTCACTGAACTAGGGCTGCATAAAAATTTTGGTTTACGCAGAAAGAACCTGGCTAAAGAGAAATACACATAAAGCCTATGAAAAGGAAAGAAAACAAACAAACAAATATATATATATGTAGGTCTTTGGTTATTCGGGTGTTCTCCCGCGTAGAATTGGATGTGTCTTGGTGACGTTTTGACGAAGTCTCATTCGTCATCTACAGGCTGGTGTTCTCGTCTTCATGCTTCCAGGAGCAATGGATCAATCCTATATATATATAGGATATATATATATATTTCCTATATGAATGCAATTAATCCTCAAATTTCCACTGCTAAGCAAGACAGTCGATAAGTGATTTTTGTCCCATTTTGTGACCTTGCTTTCCACAGTTGTTAAAGAAATCACTGCAGTTCTTTAAGTTTGTTGTTGTTAGTTGCGAAGTCGTGTCCGATCCATTGCGACCCCGTGGACAACGTTCCTGCAGGCCTTCCTGTCTTCTACCATCCTCTGGAGTCCATTTAAGCTCATACCTACTGCTTCAATGACTCCATCCAGCCACCTCGTTCTCTGTCCTTCCCTTCTACTTTTGCCCTTCATCTTTCCCAGCATTAGGCTCTTTTCCAGGGAGTCTTTAAGTTAGTTCGTAGTTCTTTAAGTTAGTAACCTGCTTATTGTGGGGATCTGGCTTCCCCATTGATTTTGCTCGTCAGAAGTTTGCCAAAGGGGATCCCATGACTCTGGGACACTACAACCGTTATAAATACGAGCCAGTTGCCAAGCATCTATATTTTGATCACGTGATCGGGGGGGGGAAGGGAGCAACAGCCGTAAGCATGAAAAATAGTCATAAGTCACTTATAAGTCAGTTCAGCGCCATTGTTACTTTAAATGGCCACTAAACGAACGGTTGTAAATCAAGGACCGTGGGAAACGCCCTCGTGATTTCTAAAGCAACCCAGACTTTTCAATGGTGTGATTCGTCGAAAACCCCTTGATCAGTATTTCCTACAACGTAACTCTTGTGGTGACTCTCTGCCTCCTCCATCATCTTCTTTTAATGACCCCATTATCCCTTGCAATGGGGTGGAATCTGGGCAACTGAATGAAGCTGAGAACTTACTGGCCAGATGCCCTTCCTGTCGCCAATACGGAGGTTTTTTTCTTTTTTCAGCAGATATATTCTCATTGCACCCAGATAGAGAGAAATGTCTGCTTCTACCTAGGATTGAACTCACAGCTTCCTGATTGGGAGGCGAGAGCTCCACCTCTAAGCCACCATGCCACTTCTCTGCCTCCTCCACCCTGCTCCAAAATTGCAGATGGAACATGGAGATCATCGGACACACAACGCAACACCCAAGCCCACTGCAGTGCTAGATACAGGCAGATTTGGTATATGCATCAAAGCTACCCCGGGAAAAAGATGCCCAGTTTATTAGATTACATTGCTTTGATTTACTGAAAGCCGTTACTCCCTTGAGAGACGCGAGTGATGGATTAGAGAGCGTAGTGTGAATATTATATCGTACTAAACAGAAAAAACTAACTCTACTGAAAGAGCAGCAAAGCGAGTCCGTGCTTTCTAATAGCAAAGCAACCCTCTGATCTCAAACAGAGCGATGGGTTTTGATGGCCAATTTGGACTGCTCTTCTTCCATAGTTGCTGCCCTAATGGGGGGGGGGACGTGGGTTTGCTTCATTATTCATGGCTTCAGCTGTGGCACATTCCATTCAGCAAGGCGTACAGTTCCAAAAGGAGGCAGGAATGGCTGTGAATGATGTGGACTGCCTTGGTTTACAAATCTTAGTTTCTAAGACCTGGTTTTTGTGGCCTGTTGGCCACCGGCCCCTCCAGCAGCCAAATCAGAGGAGGGGGAAGAGGGAATGGAGCTGTTAGAGACAGAGACAGAGACAGAGACAGAGACAGAGACAGAGACAGAGACAGAGACAGAGACAGAGACAGAGACAGAGACAGAGACAGAGACAGAGACAGAGACAGACAGAGAGAGAAAGAGAGAGAGAGAGAGAGAGAGAGAGAGCCTTGGCGGTCCATCAGCCCTCAGATGGAGAGTCCACAGCCCCCAGATTTGGGGGTGGCTGATGAGGAAGAGGAGGAACAGCTGGGTCCAATGCCTGATGCATGGATATGCAGAAGGCAGAGGAGAGGAGAACAGAGGAAATCTATGGGCTGATCCTCGGGACGGAAGAGCCACCACTGCTAGCGAAGCCCCACCCTAGCTCTGGGGCTAAAAGGCAGGGGGTGGAGATGAATAGATGTGGCAGCCAACTATTCATCTCCCTGCCGGACAGATTTGTTAGCCTGCGGTGAGAGAGAAACTTTTTGTGAGGGCTGTGATGCTCCTAATAAAGGAATCATTGATTTAACTCCAGAGGGTTTGCCGTGTTTGGGAAGCTGTGTCAGAACACCTGGCTCAAAAACAGTAACTGTGAGAGGTGCCTTGGAGTCCCAGTGGACGATCACTTAAAAAGGAGCCAACCGTGTGCAGGAGCAGCCAAAAAAGTGAATACAATCTTTGGTTGTATAAAGAGAGGCATAGAATCAAAATCACATGAAATCTTAGCACCGCTTTATAAAGCCTCAGTAAGGTCATACCTGGAATACTGCATCCAGTTTTGATCCACTTGGCCAAATGATGGAATCAGTTAAAGGACTATCTCAAATACAACATGATTAAATAAATTGAGGAGGAGGAGGAGGAGGAGGAGGAGGAGGAGGAGGAGGAGGAGGAGGAGGAGGAGGAGGAGGAGGAGGAGGAGGAGGAGGAGGAGGAGGAGGAGGAGGATAATGGTGGTGGTTCCTTTCCTTCCATGATTGAGTAACTCTATAAATAATTGTCCAGTGTTTTAGAGGAAGGATATTTATTTATTTATTTATTTATTTATTTATTTATTTATTTATTTATTTATTTTTTATTTATTTATTTATTTATTTATTTATTATTTATTTATTTTTATTTATTTATTGGTTCAATTTATATGCCGCCCTTCTCTGGAGACTCAGGGTGGCTTACAATGCGTTAAGCAATAGCTTTCATACTTTTGTATATACCTGCTTAGTAGGGCTTTCGGTCCCCTCTAAACTGTGTTCTTTTTTTTATACAAAGTCAGTTTATTGCCCCCACAATCCAGGTCCTCATTTTACCTACCTCGGAAGGATGGAAGGCTGAGTCAACCTTGAGCCTGGTGAGATTTGAACTCGCAGTAATTGCAGGCAGCTGCCAGCTAAGTGCTACTTAACAGCACTTTGGTCTGCTGCACCACCAAGGCTCCTTGGACATTTGAAGCATCGTAAAGCAAAATGGGGTGCAAGACCATTCGCCAAAATATTGATTTGCAAGAAGTGGGCAGGTGACTTGGTTCCCAACCTTTCTTCTCATTTGCCATCTCGAAGGTACTTTTTCAAGAGGATTTTATTGAGATGAGAAGCAAAATATCTTCCAAAAAAACCCAGAAGTTCAGTTGCCTCTTGAAAAAGCACCTTTGGGACAACCATGACCTGGATCAGTGGTGGGTTGCTCCCAGTTCTGTCCAGTTCTATAGAACCAGTAGTAAAACCAGTGGGAAGCTCCGCCCACCTGCCCCAATGTCATCAAGGGCCTTCTGCACATTTGCAGAAGTGCACGAGTGAAGTGAGCAAGCGTGCTCCCATTGTAAACCAGTAGTAAAGGTAAGTAGAACCCATTCCTGACCTGGATGATTGAGAATCTCCAAAGACTTCTAAATTGTCCTTCTCCAAATATCATCTACATCCTCTTCTTCCTTCTTCTACTTTCTGGGCAGAAAGAAGTGAGAAATGTGCAGAGAAGAGCAACAGAGACGATAAAGGATCTGGAGAGACTAATTCAAATGTTGAAGAGTTGAGGGAGCTAGATATGTTGAGTCTATCAAAGTGAAGGATTAGAGGGGACATGATAGCTGTCGTCCAATACTTGTGAGGCTATCACAGAGAAGAAGGGATTAAAGCATCGGAGGGCAGGACAAGAAGCAACAGGTGGAAGATCATTCAAGAGAAGTGAGTAAGTACATAGAAGTAAGGGCAAAGTTTCTGACAGTGAGAATAATTAATCTATGGAATACTTGCCACCTAGAGTTGTTGGGTACTCCATCACTAGAAGTTTTCAAAAATAGACTGGACAACTGCTGGATCAGGATGGTATAAGGTCTCCTGCCTTGACTCCAGAGTTGGATAGAAGATCTCCATGCTCCCATCCAGTGGAATGATTCCATGACCTGATTGAGTGTGCTGTTCGAACATAGCTTGTGTTTCCCACATTTGAAATTTTCAGAGTTTTATGGATTGCTAGGAAAACCTCACTGCGAGGAACTGCATGCGGCTCCATCCTCCCCACTCCTCAGCCCTTAATTGTATTTTATTGATATTATTGATTTAATTGCATTTTATTTCTTGTTTCCTTGGTTCTCTGGGTACAGCTTAATAAGTTTTTCGCTGGGAGTTGTTTAAATGTTGTTTTGCTTTCGGTGTTATTGCCGTTCAGTTCAAGGACTAAAAAAAAGAACAGCAATCATTCTTCGACTTTCTCTATTTATTTAATCAGATTTATATCCTGTTGCAATTATGAATGGACTCTTGGCAGTTCGTAATAACAAAACACGTAGGAATAAATAAACGTGCAAGACATATTAAAAGTGCAGGAATACAATATGATATCGTGCCGCGAGTATCTATTACCTGGATGCGTTTTGGGGGGAAATGAAATATATAGTTTTCCAATTACATAAAGAAATCCCAGGGTTTTTCCTGTTTCCTTCCTCCTTTCTTAGAGTAACCCAGTCACTAGCTACAAATCTTTGAAATGAAGGTTTTTCCTCGTCCTCCCTCCAAAGTTTAAGAGGACATTGTTTTAATAACGATTCCTTGACTTCGGACCGTTCTCTAAGAGAGACCCCAAACCCTAACATAGCAAAAAATTTAGATTGGAGTCTCACTTCTGCCCGCTTAAATCAACATGGCTAGGAGGTCTGGTCACCAAATTACCAACTTTTCAAGCTATATAGTTCAATCTTAATTAAATCCTTGATGAAATGCCCTCAGTAAAATGAACTCAATTTAAACACTGGGATAATTTAAGCAAAGGACTACTTTGGTGAGGCCGGACATAAATTTTTTATTTGATTTTCTAATATAAATTTAATTAGATAAGAAGATGAGAAAGGTTTTATCCTCTCACGTTTCCCCTCCTTTTTGTGGGAGAGTTAAATTTATCTATGCTTTTTCTTTTTTTTTTTCTTCTTTTCTTTAATCTGACCATAAAGTTGCCCAGATCTGTAAACTGTACGCTGTAAGTATAACTGTCTTATGTCTAACTATATTACCCCATCTGGTATGGCTATATTACTTTTATCCTTCTCATCTGTTCCATTATCTTCTCTTATTGGTATCATTATTATGATTAATATTACTTTGATATTATGATGATTATTATTTTGTTGTTTTGCACTGAGACTGTATGCCCCAGAAACAAATTCCTTGTGTCTCTGTCACACTTGGCCAATAAACTATTCTATTCTAGTCTAATCTGTTCTGTTATGTTCGGTTCCGTTCCATTCCATTCAGTTCCATTTTTTCCTGTTGTTCCATTTTCTATTCTGTTCCATTCCATTCTATTCTGTTTTGTTCCATTGTTTCCTGTTGTTCCATTTTCTATTGTATTCCATTCCATCTCATTCTGTTCCATTCCGTTCCGTTCCGTTCTGTTCCATTCCATTCTTTCCTTTTGTTCCATTTTCTATTCTGTTCTGTTCTGTTTTGTTCTGTTCTGTTCTGTTCTGTTCTGTTCTGCTCCGTTCCATTCCGTTCCATTCCGTTCCATTCCGTTCCATTCCGTTCCGTTCCATTCCATTCCAATCCAATCCATTCTTTCCTATTGTTCTATTCTATTCTATTCTATTCTATTCTATTCTATTCTATTCTATTCTATTCTATTCTATTCTATTCTATTCTTGTTCTTGTTCTTGTTCTTGTTCCTGTTCCTGTTCCTGTTCCTGTTCCTGTTCCTGTTCCTGTTCCTGTTCCTGTTCCTGTTCCTGTTCTGTACCATTCCGTTCTGTTCTGTACCGTTCCATTCCGTTCCATTCCATTCCAATTCAATCAATGAGCTTCTTATATGCACACAAACCTAACACGCAGAGAAACAGACAGATACGCTAGGAACACAATCCTGGCTGAGTGAATAACCGCATCGTTTCATCTCCTGTTAAATGACCAGGAAGCACAATAATTGCAATTTTTTTTTATATACCTTATCTGGAATCTGGATACTGCAAGTGAAATCGAAAAGATATCAGACCAAACTTCAGCTTTGCTCTGTGGAGTCTATCGTGGACTGAGTTTGGGTATCCTTCTCCCTACCCTATTCCGAAATATATATCCTTTCAAGACTTTTATTAAAATTATCATAACATAAAAAATACAGGTGAAAATAAAGGTGAAAGGGAAAAGGAGAAGGGAAAGAAAGGTGTAGGCACAGAAGCATCAACTTCCAACTTTTTTCAGTGCAGTAACATACAGGAAGTCTTCAACTTATGACCACAATTGGGAGAAGAATTTCCCATCACTAAACAAGACAGCCATTAAGTGAGTCCTGCTCAGGCAGGAAACCCTATACCATTTCAGACAAATGGTTGACCACTCTCTTCTTAAAATCTTCCAGTGTTGGAGCATTCACAACTTCTCGAGGCAAGTTGTTTCACTGATTGAGTGTTCTAATTATCAGGAAATTTCTTCTTAATTTTAGGTTGCTTCTCTTCTTGATTAGTTTCCATCCATTGCTTTTTGTCCTGCCCTCAGGTGCAGGATGAGAGTCTTATCATATTTTCTTATATGGTGGCAATCAAGTCAATGCATTTCTGGTTATACAGTCTTTATTTTATTTTTTTTAATTAATCCTATTTCTATGCCGCCACTTTCCGAGAACTCTGGGCGTCTTACAACAATCGACAGTATACTAAATAGCGTATTGCCCCCAACAATCTGGGTCCTCATTTGACCCACCTCGGAAGGATGGAAGGCTGAGTCAACCTTGAGCCGGTGAGATTTGATCCGCTGATCTGCTGAACTAGCAGTCAGCTGAAGTAGCTGCAGTACAGCACTCTAACCACTGAGCCACCTCAGCTTTTTTATCTATACCTTCCTGATGATGGACAGGAGTCTATACCCTCCTGTCCATCATCACCATCATCATCTTTTAAAAGGTAAAGGTAAAGGTTCCCCTCGCACATATGCACTAGTTGTTCCTGACTCTAGGGGGCGGTGCTCATCTCCATTTCAAAGCCAAAGA
>CM075962.1:10771823-10834323 GCA_038048745.1 Coluber constrictor foxii | reverse complement strand
GGAGCCATATTAGTGGGCACACAAGTGTTGGCCTAGCTCAGCTCCAGCGCGGATGCGCGCACCAGCCAACTGATTTTCAGGCCTTCTGGTCCCACCAGAAGTCAGGAATCTGGCTGTTTATGACCTCTGGAAGACCTCCGGGAGGGATGGGGAAGGTGGTTTTTGCCCTCCCCAGGCTCCTAGAAAGCCTCTGGAGCCTGAGGGAGGTGGAAAACGGGCCTACTCAGCCCACCGTGCCATCCCGTGCCAAAAGCAGGGGGAAATGTGGGGGGGACACGTGTGCATGCGCGGGAGGGTGGGGCACATTGAATTATGGATGTGGGCACAGGCACCCGCGACCTCCCACGCTCCCCCCGCTTTTGGCACGCGACGGCAAAAAGATTAGCCATCACTGGTCTAGAGAGTGCTCCCTAGTTAAATAAGTCAATGTCGGCTGGCGGCCCTCAGGGGGAGAGCCTTCTCTGTGGGGGCACCCGCCCTGTGGAATGAGCTACCGCCTGAAATTCGATTGATCCTGGACCTCCGCACTTTCCACAAGGCCCTGAAGACTTTCTTATTTCAACAAGCCGGCCTAGCTTGATTGGTTTTAATGGGGTTTTCTAAATTCTGATATTATCGATTTGGGTATTTTAATTTGTAGATTGAGATTTTAATACAGTAATGCCGATGATTTAATTAATTTTAAACTTTTTAAATATTTGTACTATATGTGTTTTAATTTGGCTGTTCACCGTCCTGAGTCCCCACGGGGAGAAGGGCGATATATAAGTTGAAATAAAATAAATAAATAAATAAATAAGTTTTATGAACTTAACTAGCCCAGGTAGTTATACAGCTAATTTCATAGATGACAGTGATTCAGATTCAGAATAGAGCTGGAAGGGACCTTGGAGGTCTTCTAGTCCAACCCCCTACTCATGCAGGAGAGCCTACACCCATGGTGGGATTTAACAACTGGTTGTCTGCCCTAATGACTGGCTGGGTAGCCATGGTCAGGTTGTCATGTGACTGGGTGGGCGTGGCCAACTCGACGTCACTTATCACACCCAGTCCCGCCTCCCAGCCACTCGTGTCAAAGGCCTCAACAAGGTACAATTTCCCTCTCTATTTATTTACTACCACTGTTGTGACCTAGGTTTACTGAGTCATTACAAGACACAATTAGTCCCAAACAAACCTATTTTATTGTAACAGCTGAGAATTACGTTCACTCCCAGCTGAGTCCCAGTTAGTTGCAAAACAAGTCCTTCGGAGGAAGTCCTTCGTGATAATCACCAACCTTTATCTTCTTTGATACCCTGCCAAAGGCCTTACTTGGCAAAGCCCCACGGAGTTCAGAAACAAACAAGGGATGCCGACTGGAAACAGAGTTAGCAATGTTGCTTTCCTGCAAAAGGCCCAAGTGTTTTTGTTTCTCTTTTAAGCCTTATGGGAGGGACCAATCATCTCCTGGCCTTACTTCCGAGTCATCCCTTTTGTCTTAGCTGCTCTTGCCTTCTGGCAGCTCTGCGCATGCGTGCACTAGGAACAGGCTCCTCCTGTTCCTCTGCCTCTCTGCTGTCTAATTCCGGGGGCTCCGGAGTCTGTGCATCACTCCCCAATTACCTTGGCCCCATCTCTGTCTCTGACGCAGGGCCTTTGTCCAGGCCTTCCCCAGACTCCAGGATTGGCCCATGTTCCTCTCCAGCCTCCTCACTGTCTGACTCCACTGCCAGCTCCTCAGGCTGCTGGCAGACTACAACAACTACTGAACATCCAAAATGGCTTAAAAATGGCTAAAAAAGTCCCTAAATACAGCCAAAACAGCCCCAAAAATGGATGGAGATGGGGCCCACCAGTGGTGGAATTAGCCGGTTTGCCAAACTGGGCATAATTTTAACAACCCGTTCAGCCAAACCGGTCCAAACTGACTGAATCCAACCTCTGCCTATACCATTTCAGAGAAGTGGCTGTCCAGTCTCTTCTTAAAAACCTCCAGTGATGAGATGGCCGAGCTGTTGTTTGAGTTCCGTTCTCAAAGGTAAATTTCTTTCCAACTTGAACAGAATTCTCACCCCACCCTTGCTGTACTTCCTCCCATTTCTTCCCATTTCTAGAAGGTGACACAGGTTTTCCTCAGTCACCAATGAAATTCCATCACAAGGAAAGCCCATCTCGTAACTCATAAGGAGCAACTCTTGCAGATGCTACCTTCGGTCCTAATTGATGTGTCATTAAATTTTGAGAAGAAAAAAAACTTTCCTGCTCTCTTGACAGCTGTTCCAGCAAGCGGTGGGCTGAGAAAGAACATCATTAAGCCTAATTAAGGAAAGAGGCTGAAACATAAGGAGAAGAACCTTGCTCTCCTCAAGATGAAGAGTCTTCTGCGTATACAAAAAAAATGATGATGGCTCATAACTGACCCCATCGAAGTGTCAGGGAGAGGCAGATGTTCCACTGACTGCCGAGAGGAATAAATGCCAACTTGTCATCCTATCCCAGGCACAGCCTCCAAGCTGTTGATCTGCCCCTCCTAACCCATCACATGTTTGCCATCTGCTCAGATGTTTCTCCTTGTTCTCCCCTTCCTTTGGGTTCCAACACTCAGTGTTCAGGAGACAGCCTTACAGTCAAGGATCTCCTAGATGAGTCTTTGCCCATGACTTCCTGCATATGTGGAAGGACTTCTTGGACTTGAGAACAAAAACCAGCTAGTCAGTTAGAACTGCCAAGGTAGCCCACGAGACTTCCGGTTGAGGTCACGGCGAGAGCGAATGGGAAATAGCGGACTCCGCCGCTAATGGTTCCTGTAGTCTGCCATTTTGTTTTTTTCTTCTCTGGAAATCCATTCCTCCTCCCACACCATTCCAAGGGTGTTCACCACAATTTGTATAGTTAAAAGTCTGTAGAGATTCTCAGTCATCCAGGTCATGGTTAAGACTGAAAATCTCTACAGACTTTTAGCTACACAATTTGGAATGAACACCCTTGGAATGGTGTGGGAGTACCAATGGATTTCCAGAGAAGACAAAAACAAAATGGCAGACTACAAGGACCATTAGCACTACACAGGTGACCCTGAAGGCCCAGATAAACCTCCAACTGGCCTCAACAACCCTCTTAAAGGATGCAAACGACCAGCTATCTGCAAGGAATATAAATCATTCCATTCCCCACCATTCAGGCAGAGCTGAAGAAGCTTCTTGGATGAGAAGTGAAATGTCTTCAAAGAAAAACAAGAACGTCCAGTTGCCTCTTGAAAAAAAAGCACCTTTGGGACAACCATGAAAGGATGTCATGGAGATGAGTGAATGGATGTCATCTGGATGAGTGAAAATCTCCATAACAGTTTCTTCCAAGTATTTTTTGGAGAAAGTCCATATAGTCAATGCTATAGTTTTTCTAGTAGTAATGTATGGCTGTGAGAACTGAAGAATGGATGCTTTCAAATTGTGATGCTGAAGAAGTCTTTTGAGAGTCCCTCGGACTGCGAGGAGATCCAATCAGTTGATCCTGAAGAAAATCAACCCTGACTGTCCTTTGGAAGGACAGACCCAGAAACTGAAGCTCAAATCCTTAGGCCATCTAATGAGAACTCCTTGGAAGAGACGCTAAGTCTTAAAAAAATGATCCTATCATGTTTTTCAATATGGTCGTAAATTAAAATGGTCACTAAATGAATGTCTGTGAGTGGAGGACTACCTATAACCCTTCGTTGTTTGATTTTACAATCTCTACTATAAATAAAGGAGAATATTTGTAGCTCCGGTGTCAACTCTGAAGCGAACCTGTCTGAAGCCATCTTGTGCTGCTTCGTAGTTGCCACGAAACCTGCGAGGGGGAAGGGAGGGGGTGGAAGTATTCAAAACAAAAAAGTTTTCCTCTGGGAACCAAGGTCATTGTAACAGGTGGCTGTTTGAAGGAGGAGGGGAGCCTGTCATCCATCTTCACTGGACAATGTGACCAGGGACACCTGGGAGGGGGGATTTTTACTCTTTTAATTAGGTGAAAATTGTGGGAACTGTTAGAGTTGGTTTTCACCGGCTGTGCTGATATGATGTCTCCAATAAACCAGTTCTTTGAGGAATCTACCTGCCTTGGAGATTGTTCTGTACCAGTCTCACACACACACACAGACAGACAGCCGGGGGTTAAATAAACTGGCAGACAACCATTTCTTCTGATAAGATGCTTGGCAGCCACCCAGTAGCTGCTTGCCAAGAACTTTTATCAACAAACAAAATACCCACGGTAAAGAATTGTCCAGTTCGTAAAAATAAATCCAAGGCCGATACTGTTGTTTCCAGAGATGCAATGTGACTCGATAGGAGTTAGTTTTGTCCATCACAGAGTCTGAATGGCTAACTCGCCCCCTTTTATACCCTGTGGGGTGTGGTCCAGTGACTCAGCCTAATCTCTGGCACGCCTTTTCTTCTGTTGCGCGTGCTTATCCCTGCGATGCTGCTGAGGATCCAGCCAAGACTCATTACTCTCATCACTGTCCATCTGTGGCTGTGTGGACATGATTGACTCTGGGCCTATCTCTTGCCCTTCAGTGTCCTCCGGAGGCATTGCCAGAGAGGAGGGTCCTGGAGAGGGAGACCTTGCCAACTCCTCCCCCTCACTCTCAGAGTCTGCATCTGCCGATGACACAGGCTCAGGCAACGGAGCCACAACAGAGATCTGCTTTCAATGGGTACATTACTTAGAACGCTGACATCAGGGTTGAAACGAGGGGTCCTTGGTGCTCTCTGAGCTTGCTTGTTTTCTTGAAGTCATTTCATTACCCAGCTATGCAACATCATCAGTGCTGGTGCATGTATTAGCATTGATGTTATTACCTGCTTTGGGTAATAACATGGGCAAGAAAACAACCAAGCTCAGAGAGCACTAAGGATCTCTCATTTCTAATATACTTTCACCTGTAGCTATTTTGCATGCCAGTTCTTCATGTTTTGCTGAGATTTCACCGTGAAGGACCAAAACATCACCTTTAATAGTTTGATGTGACAAGGTACCTTCCCTATTTTGCCCCCAAATGACATCGTTTTCCATGGAAACCGCTTTCTATATAACCAGCTTTATTAACACCTCTTCCTTTTTGCCTGTTTCAGTGCACTTTTCCATCAAAGAGAAGCAACATTTATCTATGAAATGTCAGCTGAAGCGATGGAGGAGAGAGGCCATTGTGTTTTACCCAATCATTAATTCATGGTTGGAAAGAGGAAGAAGAAAAAAAGAGGAAGAAAAAAATCTGAATTACTCTTCCTGCAAGCTTGGCTGCGGATTGAATTAAAGAGGGAGCAGATAGCATCTTCCCTCTTCCATCTGATTATTTCAAATTTATAAATGACTTGTCAGGATACTACAGAAGTTCCTTAATGTTAAAGAGTGACTTTCATGTTCTGGTCTTCGAAACTTCTCAAATGAAAACGGAGGATCGACGTGGCAGTTTTTCCCCTAACAAGCCATTTTGGGGCAGGAGGAATTGAAAGTTGGGGAGGGAGGAGAGAAGGAAGGAAGGAAGGAAGGAAGGAAGGAAGGAAGGAAGGAAGGAAGGAAGGAAGGAAGGAAGGAAGGAAGGAAGGGAGGGAGGAAGGGAGGGAGGGAGGGAGGGAGGAGAGAAGGAGGGAGGGAGTGAGGAAAGGCAGAAGGAAGAGAAAAAAAGAGAAGAAGAGAAAGAGAGAGAGAGAGAAAGAAAGAAAGAAGAAAGAAAGAAAGAAAGAGAAGGAGGGAGGGAGGAAGGAAGGAAGGAAAGGCAGAAAGAAGAGAAAGGAAAAGAAAAAGAGAAAAGAAAGAAAAAGAGAGGGAAGGAAGGATGAAAGAGAGAAGGAAAAAGATAAGGAAGGAAGGAAGGAAGGAAGGAAGGAAGGAAGGAAGGAAGGAAGGAAGGAAGGAAGGAAGGAAAGGCATAAGGAAAAGAAGGAAAGAGAAGGAAGAGAAAAGAGAAGGAAGGAAGGAAAGAAGGAAGGAAGGAAGAAAAAGAAAAAAGAAGAAAAGAAAGAAATGGGTCAGTCCTGGAGACAGGGTAAAGCCCGGACGAGGGCTGTGCATCAGAGGCAAAGTTGGGGCCAGGGCTACCTGGGAGCGATGCATGGACTCCAGAGTCTCCAGAGGCAGACAGCAGAGAGGCAGAGGAACGCATGCGAAGAGCTGCCAGAAGGCAAGAATAGCTAAAGTAAAAGGGACGACTCAGGAGTAAGGCCAGGAGATGATTGGCCCCTCCCAGAAGGCTTAAAAGAGCAGCAAAGGCTCTTGGGCTCTTTATAGGAAAGCAACATTGCTACATTTGTTTCTTGTTGGCGTCTCTTGTTTCTGAACTTCATGGGGCTTTGCCAAGAAAAGCCAAAGAAGACAAAGGTGTGTGATAAGGCCGAAGGACTTTTTCTGAAGGACTTTGTTTTAGAATTAATTTGGACTAAGCTGAGAATGAAATAATTCTCAGCTGTTCTAATAAAATATGTTTGTTTAGGAGTGATTGTGTCTGGTAATAACTATTTGGGCATAAGTCACTCCACTAACCTGCTTTCCAGCTCCGTTCTCCTGTGCAGGGCAACAAAAGAAGACTCAGCCAATCAGCTGGGACTTGATCTGTCCCCCCCTTCAGAGACCCACAAAAACACAGCCAGTCGAGGGTTAAGAAGCACTTGGCACACTCCACAGTTCTTATCTCAAACTTGGCAACGATATGCACACCGTCTGCCAAGGACTTTAATAGTACACAGAAAGAAAAGCACCACAAATATTCAGCAAAGTCTCTGATCAGCTTCAGCTTGTAAACTCCAATGCCTAACCGATATAGTATAATTTGTTCATCACAGAGATCATTACCACCCCTCTGTCTGTTATATAGTCTCTCTGGATGTGGTCCAGTGACTCATTGATCTTGTGACTCCAATCCAGTGACTCAGGTCTATTCCCTCATGCGTCTCCGCAGCTGCAGTAATCGTTTCTCTCGCCTTCTTTGGCGTGCGTTCAGGAATGACGTCTCTCCCTCACTCTCATCTGAGACACCTGTTTCCCCACTACTTGGCTCTCTTTCAGCTGGCACCTGAGACGGTGCCAGAGGGGGGGGGGCTGGGAGATCTGGCTGGCTCCTCTTCCTCCTGCTCAGAGCTTCCTTCCTCCAATGGGATAGGCTCAAAGGACGGGGCCACAACAGGACTCAATCAGCTGGAACTCGGGAGGCAGCGAATAGATCAGGGGCAGGGCCAGCCAGAGGTGGTATTTGCCGGTTCTCCGAACGACTCAAAATTTCCGCTACCAGTTCGCCAGAACCGGTCAGAACCAACTGAATACCACCTCTGCATCTGCTCTTTCCTTATCCCCAGTATTTATGACTCTACTTATAGGGGTCTCCAAACCTGGCAACTTTAAGACTTGTAGACTTCAACGTTCCTCATATGTTTTAAGCCTCCAGGTCTTTAATCATCTTAGTTGCTCTTCTTTGCACTTTTTCCAAAGTCTCAACGTCTTTTTTTTGTTTGTTTGTTTGTTTGTAATGGGTTGTCCAAAAGTGGATGTAAGTATTCCAAGTGTTGGCTTACTAGCTTTTGTTCCATATTACAGCAACTGTTCTCATAAATTGAGGACTAGCCGTTGCTGGAAGGGAAATCCATCTGATTCGGGTCCAAACCAGGAATAAAATAAAACAAAATAGTGGCTGATTGGAAAGAAAGTTTAATGATGAACCAAACCACACACAAAGACAGCATGCAGTTCTGGGTCATCTGAACAATTAGCTGGATGAGTGCCAGGATTTTTATACAGGTCCTTAAGTGCTGCTGGTGTGTGGGTGTGCAATGAAGGGGTGCAATGAAGGGTGTTGGGCAATTCCTATTGTGGCTAGTGGCTTTCGTCCTGTGCTGGATCTGTGCTGTGCTAATCCTACCATTAGCTGTCAAATTTTGCTGCAAAGAGTTTTTAAACCCCCCAGCAAAAGGGGGGCTTTTTATTAGGTTCGCCTGATTTACCAGTTGCGCCCCTTTCTGGACCGGGACTCCTTGTGTACGGTCATTCATGCCCTCGTCACTTCCCATCTGGACTACTGTAATGCTCTCTACATGGGGCTCCCCTTGAAGAGCACTCGGAGGCTCCAACTGGTCCAGAATGCAGCCGCGCGGGCGATTATGGGAGCGACTCGGCGCACCCGTGTAACACCCTTCCTGCACGAGCTGCACTGGCTCCCGGTGGTCTTACGGGTGCGATTCAAGGTGGTAGTGACCATCTTCAAATCACTCCATGGCTTAGGGGCCGGGTACTTACGATAGCCTCCCACCAGCCAATATGCTCCCACAAAGAGGGTCTCCTCAGGGTGCCATCGGTCAAACAGTGTTGACTGGCGGCCCCCAGAGGGAGAGCCTTCTCTGTGGGGGCACCTGCCCTCTGGAACGAATTGCCCCCGGAGATACGGAGGATCCCTAACCTATGTGCCCCATGCCCTCAAGATGCTATTATTCCAACAAGCTAGGCTGGCCTAAACAGGAATTTTAATTGGGGTTTACTTTTTAATGATTAGGGCCAAATTGTTTAATATGGTTTTAAATTGCTTTTAAATTTTGTACTTGTATTTGTTTTATTGTTGGTTGTGCACTGGCCTGAGTCCTCTGGGAGAAGGGTGGTATAAAAATTAAATAAAATAATAATAATAATAATAATAATAATAATAATAATAATAATAATAATAATAATATCTTGAATGGGCTTCTGCCGGCAGTATTTGCTTTGCTTATGAATGGAGCCATCTAGATAGTTGGCTTTCAACAAGCTCTTTATCTCCTTAAGGGCTGGCCTCTGCTATGGGCCATTAAGAAAGATTTGGGAGCTGCTTTCTGCCTCTAAAAACACATTTCTCCGTTTCTTCTTTAGGAAAATATAATATTCTGCCTTTTTTTTAATATTTCCCAAAATATTTCATTCTTCCGGGGGAGGAGGGGGGCCCCCCCACAATGTGTAGGACTGCACCTTTAGTTTAGCGTTCCAATCAACAGATTCTTGTCAGCATGCAGAATTTGGGTTTCCAAGTTAGGGACTGCATTCGTCTGACCCGGAGAGAAAAAAATAAATAAAAAGTTTTTTGAACCATTTAAAGATTAACAAAATTAATCTCATCGTATTCTGCGCGGACGAGCCTTATATTTCTGCAGGAGATGTGGATTGCTCTTGCTCTTCCATTCTTTCTGCCTCACTGCCCTGGTTCGCTTTAAAAGAAAGCATTTTCCAATAAAATGCGGGAACCGAGATGAGCTTTTTCTCCCTTTTAAAATTGCTTCCACGTTTATTTATTTATTTGTTTAACCGTCTCTCTCTATACACCCGAGTCCTCCCCAAAAATTCCCAGGGTTCTACTATAAATCTCACCGAGTCCTCACTGTATTGATTTGTTCGCAGACAATGAATAAATATGCCAGGTCTTTTTCAGGGAATATTAAAGCAGGAACATTTCTGAGCTTCGCCGTCAAAGAAGTAACAGGAAGAGCAAAGGCGGAGAATGATGAATAATTCCTTGGGTCAGGAGCATTTCTGTTAATAACCAAGCCTCAGAATTATAACTTGCACGAGACACCGGGAAGGCTTGTAAAACTCGCACGGCGATATCGAATATAGTTTTTGCATGAAGAGTTATTTTTTCTCTGGTTTGTAAAACTCCCCCTTTTTTTTAAACAGGTTTCTATAAACATAGAGAGGGATGCAGTGGCTCAGTGTCTAAGACACTGAGCTTGTTGATCAAAAGGTCAGCAGTTCAGCAGTTCGAATCCCTGGTGCTGCCTAATGGGGTGAGCTCCCGTTCCTTGTCCCAGCTTCTGCCAACCTAGCAGTTCGAAAGCACGTTAAAAAATGCAATTAGAAAAATAGGGACCACCTTTGGTGGGAAGGGAACAGCGTTCCGTGCACCTTTGGCGTTTAGTCATGCCGGCCACATGACCACGGAGACGTCTTCGGACAGCACTGGCTCTTCAGCTTTGAAACGGAGATGAGCACTGCCCCCTAGAGTCGGGAACGACTAGCACATATGTGCCAGGGGAATCTTTACCTTTATAAACATGAGCTATCCCAGGTATGAAAATTGTTCCTTTGTTCTGATTTGCTTTGCATGCAAATGTTGTTTCTCTAAGCGGAATTTGCAACACCACTACAGAACAAGTCACAGTTTGATGGCACCATTTGGGCCGCCATCTTGTGATTTAACCCTATTGGAAAAAATATCCTTCTGGGTTCATTTCCAAGTGGGGAGAAAGACAACTGGATTCATGGAAGTTGCTTGAAAAGAAGGTTTATTGATGAACAGGATCAAATGGCTTGAGTTCCTGAGCAGAAAAGGGGCAGAGATGCTGAGAGTGCCTGGGTTTTATGCCCTCTGTTGGGCTTTGGATTTGAGCTTGTGTTCTGATTGGTTGTCAGACTCCCATGGGGTCATGCAGGGGTAAGTTTGTAGGTTGTCTTTTGAGTCCTTGGCTTGGTTGACTCTTGCTGGGTGATGATGTAATGAAAGGGCTTTGGGAAATTCTTACTATGGCTCTGCCTGAAGGAGGTAGATCTTTGTTATGGAGAATAGACTGGCCCAGGCCTTAATGGCGCATTGACAAAGGTGGGGGGGGCTGAGTTTCTGCCTCCCTTTTAGGAGAAATATTCTGCCCTTTTAATATTTCCTAAAATATCTCATTTTCCTAGGAGAAGGGTGGGTGCTAACTTCCTACAACCCTAATGACACCCCTGTAAGATGCACTCATTTGACATATATGTTGTGACCTCCCTCACACACACACACACACACACACACCAAAGGGGTAGAACTTGTGGAGTGATGGCACAATGCTGCCTTTGTCCTTCTGAGGAAAGTACAAGTTCAAACATTCATTTATCAACTAGTTGAAGTTAGAACAGCTCTGAGGAAAAAAAACATGATTTACAACTGTCCCAAAGGTGCTTTTTTTTTTTCAGGAGGCAACTGGAATTTCTTGTTTTTTCTTTTGAAGACGTTTCACTTCTCACCCAAGAAGCTTCTTCAGTTCTGATAGTGTTCTGGCCCCGTTCCCAGGAATAACCCCCCTCAGACAATCAGAGTCCAATGAACTGGCAGGCAACCAAGTAAGCTGATAACAAAGTTTGGCAGCAATCCCCGCAGCTGCTTGCCAACGTCTTTATTAATAATTCAGTCAAATACACACCACCAAAATGTTCAGAGCTGAGACGCAGGGCCGATTCGAAACCGGGATCCATGAATCTTTGTTCGTTCGTCACAAAGATATAGGCTGCAATCCCTCTCTTATATAGCCTGTGAGGCGTGGTCCACCAGCTAATCATGACCATGCCTTTTCCTCTGCTGGGCTCTCCTGTCTCTCCGACACTGGCGAGGATCCAACCAAAACTCACTCCCCTCATCAATGTCCTCCTGTGGCTGCGGGGACGAGCTTGGCTCTGGGCCTATCTCCTGCTCTTCGGTGTCCTCCGGAGGCATTGCCAGAGAGGAGAGTCCTGGAGAAGGAGGCCTTGCCAACTCCTCTCCCTCACTCTCAGAGTCCTCCCCTGCTGATGATGCAGGCTCAGGCAACGGAGCCACAACAGATAGGACGGTGGGGAATGGAGGGATTTATATTCCTTGCAGACAGCTGGTCCTTTGCATCCTTTTAGAGGGTCGTTGAGGCCACTTGCAGGTTTCTCTGTGTCCTCAGGGTCACCTGAGTGGTGCAAATGGTTCCTGTCGTCTTTTGCAGTGGTACATTCCCCCCATTTCAGACCAGTTCGCAAGAACCAGTAGTAAAACCAACGAGAGACTCCACCCACTGACCCGGACGTCATCATAGGTGATCTGTGCATGTGCACAAGCTTATGCGCACACACAGAAGAGCACAGGCATGATGTGAACTGGTAGTAAAGGTAAGTAGAACCCACCCCTGGTCTACTCAGTCTACTCAGGAGCCTACTCAGTTAGGGAGGTGCTGCAATTTGACTGACCTCATTGCTAATCCTACATTTTAACACTGCCTCTTTGTTTTCATGACATAATGACATATGATAAAGATGAATAAGAAAATGTAAAGACAGCTCTCTGGTATCTGCTAAAACGATACAATAATAAAATATATTGTTTAGACCTAAAAATATTTATTTGTGTATGTGGTTTTTTTTAAGGGACATGGTGGCTCAGTGGCTAAGACGCTGAGCTTTGTCGATCGAAAGGTCGGCAGTTCAGCGGTTCGAATCCCTAGCGCCGCATAACAGGATGAGCTCCCATTATTTGTCCCAGCTTCTGCCAACCTAGCAGTTCGAAAGCACGTAAAAAATTCAAGTAGAAAAACAGGGACCACCTTTGGTGGGAACGGAACAGCGTTCCGTGCGCCTTTGGTATTTAGTCATGCCAGCCACATGACCATGGAGACGTCTTCGGACAGCGCTGGCTCTTCAGCTTCGAAACGGAGATGAGCACTGCCCCCTAGTGTCAGAAACAACTAGTACATATGTGCGAGGGAAATCTTTTACCTTTGTTTTTGAGGTAAAAATGGAAATATAAATAAATCAATAAAGCCCTTTTTTGTATGTTATACAGGTAGCCCATAGCTATGATGTTAGATGCTTATTCTGTTCATTTACAAGTTTACTATATCATATTTTTTTTAAATGCCCAGGAGGTTGAGACTAGCTTGAATCTCAAAATAAAAATGAGCTCCTTTTAAGTGCATTCTAAAAAAAATAATAATGGTTGGAAACACTATCCATCTTCTTCCTTCTTCCCCCTTCTTCATAGAACCCAATCATTAATCATACAGATTCAAAGAGTGGCAACTGTACCATCAATAATTCCATCCAACAAGGTAATGAAAGAAGGGATGATGTACAGGTTCTTGAAAGGAATTCGTTAATTTTTATACAGCGTGGAGGTGATACGATAGGACACACAGAAAGTGTCGACCGTTTAAGATCCTTAAATGTTAAGAAGTTGGTGGATTGGTGGACTATAGGTAGTCCTCGACTTACAAACTTTCATTTAGTGACCGTTCAAAGCTGGAGCATCCACAACTTCTGGAGGCAAGTCGTTCCACTGATTAATTATTCTCACTGTCAGGAAATTTCTCCTTAGTTCTAGGTTGCTTCTCTCCTGGATTGGTTTCCACCCATTGCTTCTTGTCCTGCCTTCGGGTGCTTTGGAGAATAGCTTGACTCCATCTTCTTTGTGGCAGCCCCTGAGATATTAGAAGACTGCTATCTTGTCTCCCTTAGTCCTTCTTTTCATTAAACCAGACATACCGAATTCCTGCAATCGTTCTTCATATGTTTTAGCCTTCAGTCCCCTAATCATCTTGGTTGCTCTTCTCTGCACTCTTTCCAGAGTCTCAACATTATTATGATTATGGTTATCCAGTTTCAGTATGAGCCTTTTTCTTATTTCATCCTGGTATTAAATAACAACCAGAGGTGGGCTGCTGAGGGTTCGGGAGAACCTCTAGCTAAGATTCTGTGCAGTTCGAAGAATCCCCAAATCCCACTCCTGGCTGGCCCCACTCATCCCACCCTTCCCCTCCCAGGAGTCCCCATGTTGCCCATTTTGGATGCAGGTAAGTGCAGAGTGTGCATGGAGGCTTGAGGAGGGCGAAAAATGGGCCTACCAGAAGTTCGGGAAGACCGGAAACGGGCCCATTTCCAGCCTCCAGAGGGCCTCCGGAGCCTGGGGAGGCCGTTTTTGCCCTCCCGGAGGCCCAAAGAAAGTCTCCAGAGCCCAGCGAGGGCAAAACACACACACACACACCATGCTGTGTGCAGGAGGCTGACTAGGCCACACCCCACCATGGCCACACCCATCCAGCAACCGGGCAGAAAATCCCTTGCTAAAATTTTTGAGGCCCACCCCTGATAACCACTACCAAGTTTCTCGTGGAACCCTGGGGGATACCATAGCCAATCTCTTATCTTGAGATCAACCCTTAAGTTGTCAAAGGCCCCACAGTAAGAGGGGTGGGCTTGCTTAGACAACTACACAGGCTATTTATCAAATTAACGCAGAGCTGATGACTAAATCACAGCTAAATTACACGAAGTATTAGAACCACTTTATAAAGTCTTTAGTAAGGCCACACCTGGAATACTGCATCCATTTTTGGTCACCACATTACAAAAAAGGCGTTGAGACTTAGGAAAAAAATACAATGAAGAGCAACTGAGATGATTAGTTGGGGTGAAATCCAGCAGGTTCTGACAGGTTCTGGAGAACCGGTAGCGGAAATTTTGAGAGGTTCGGAGAACCGGCAAATGCCACCTCTCGCTGGCCCCAGTGTGGGGTGGGAATGGAGATTTTGCAATATCCTTCCCCCAGGAGTGGGGAGGGGATGGGGATTTTGCAATATCCTTCCCCCGGGAGTGGGGTGGGAATGGAGATTTTGCAGTATCCTTCCCCTGCCACACCCACCAAGCCACACCACGCCCACCAAGCCATGCTCACAGAACCGGTAGTAAAAAAAATTGGATTTCATCACCGGTTAAAGCCCTGGAGACTAAAACATATGAAAAAAAGGGTTGCAGGATTTGAGTTTGGCTAGTTTAGAGAAAAGAAGAATTAGGGGTGACGTAATAGCAGTATTCCAGTATTTGAGGGGCTGCCACAAAAAAGAGAGGGGGTCAAATTATTTTATAAAGCACCAGAAGGCAAGACAAGAAACAATGGATGGAAATTTATCAAGGAGAGAAGCAACTTGGAATTAAGGAGAAGCTTCCTGACAGTGAGGACAATTATGGGAGCAACATGGTGCTCGCATGTAAGACCTCTTCTACGCGAGCTGCACTGGCTTCCGGTGGCCTTCCGAGTGCGCTTCAAGGTGTTGGTTCTTACCTTTAAAGTGCTCCATGGCTTAGGACCTGAGTACTTACGAGACCACCTGCTGCAACCGATAACCTCCCACCAACCAATACGCCCTCACAGAGTAGACCTACTCATGGTACCATCATTAAAACAATGTCGTCTGGTGGTTCCAAGAGAGAGGGCCTTCTCTGTGGGGGCACCTACGCTTTGGAACAAAATACCACCTGGAATACGAATAATTCCAGATCTTCGCACTTTCCGACGTGCCCTGAAGACCTTTCTATTTCAACAAGCAGGGCTAGCATAAACATCAAAATTCTATGCCAAGGTCTTGGTAGATACACCAAGTTGACTCAATTTATTATTTACTGTTTATAAAATATATTTATATGTATATGAAATTTTAATCTGTTCACCGCCCTGAGTCCTTTGGGAGAAGGGCGGTATAGAAATTCAATAAATAAATAAATAAAAATTAACCAGTGGAACAGTTTCCCTTCAGAAGTTTATGTGCTCCATCAATGGAGGTTTTTAAGAAGAGACTGGACAGTCACTTGTCTGAAATGGTTAGAGCAGAAGACCTCCAATCATCCACATAATTACAGCAGCACGAATAGCTTTCGCCCAAAACTGGAAAAATAACGATATACCATTAGAAGACAACGTGATTAGAAAAATTATGGAGCGTGCGGAAATGGATAAGCTCACGAAGGAGATACAAGAAAAAGACCAAACAGAATACTATCTAGTCTGGGAGAGATGGTATAAATGGTTGGAGGAAAAGGAAGAGGAAAAAAAGGGACAAGGGAAGACTAAATAATGGTTAAATTAGGTGGGGGAAGATAGAAATAAATGGGAAGAAATAAAAATTGTGGAAAGGAAATTAGGTACATCTTTCTGTCAAGTGTAAATAAAATAATTAGAATAATATAATATATGATAACGGTATGCATATGATATATTAGAAATATATGTATAAAAGATATATTAAGATAAGAAAGAGAAAATGAATAAATATGGATCACTGATGCGAAACTGTCGAAAAGAAGATGTAAATACAATCTGTTTTTGTTTGTTTTTAAAAAAACTGTTTAATAATTATTTTTTTAAACAAGTCTTCAGAAATGCTTTCAGCCCTGTAAGATGTCAATAGAGGTAGATCTCCATCCATCCGTTCAGCGAATCGTGATGCTTGTCGCTCTCAATATCGGCTGCAATTTGGTTCAGGAGTTGCGAGGCTTTTCCCAAACTCACGACGCCACCTAAAATGAAAAGGAAAGAATTGCTATGCCGACCAGCCGAAAGGACTTCAAAAGGCCAGCTCATCTATTAACAAACTAGTTGTTCTCTGTCTGCCTTGAAGTTCTGTTTATCGCTCTCTCTCTTTTTTTTTGCTGGAGGCAAACACTAAGTCTGCTTTGTTCTCATGAAGACGGCGGGCGCGGAGCAAGAGTCGTGAGTCTACCCGTTTCTCACTTCGCTGAATTTTGAGATGTTTGGAATGTTAATGCCATCTGCTGGGCTGTGGTTTCTGACACCGAGCCTTTGCAAGTTGGCATCTCTTGCACAGTCTGGAGATCTTCACAACTCTGTAGCCTACAGAATGGAATCGAACTAATGAATCTGCGCTGTCTGGGTGCACGTCAGGGGTGAATTCCTTGGAAGTCTGCTACCGGTTCTGTGAGTCTGCTACCGAGCGTGCGCTTGAGGCTCGCCAGCGCGGCGCTAAAAAAGGACCATGTTGAAGCCTTCCAAGTCTGCAAAGGTAAGTAGAACAGCGGGGGGAGGAATCCACTGTGCCGCGCAATTTAGATTAGCTAGAAAGCAGCAAATCTGACGATTCTAGCTAATATTAATTGCACATCACAGCTGATTGTCGCCCAGCTGATTGTTGGAAATACCAGTTCGGCCGAACTGGTGGTATTTTTTACTACCGGTTCACCCGAATCGCCCCGAACTGGTAGCATTTCACCCCTGGTGCACATGCATACAGGAATGAAATAACAGAAAAGCAGAATTGGAAAGGACCTTGGGGGTGTCTTCTAGGCCAGCCCCCTGCTCAAGCAGGAAATCCTATACCACCTCTGACAAGTGTCTGTCCAGTTGCTTCTTAAGAACCTCCAGTGATGGGGCTCTCAAAGCTTCAAGAGGCTAGTCGTTCTACTGATCAATAGTTCTCATTGTCAGGAAATTTCTCCTAGGTTGCTTCTCTCCTTGATTAGTTTCCATGTGTTGCTTCTTTTCCTGCCCTCAGGTGCTTTGGAGAATAGATTGACCCCCTCTTCTTGGTGGCAGCCCCTCAAATATTGGAAGACTGCAATTATCTCACCCTTAGTCCTTCTTTTCATTAAACTAGCCATGCCCAGTTCCTTCATATGTTTTAGCCTCCAGGCCCTTAATTATCTTAGTTGTTGCTCTTCTTTGCACTCTTTCTAGAGTCTCAGCATCTTTTTTTTACATCATGGTGACCAAAACTGGATGCAATACTCCAAGTGCGGTCTTACCAAGGCATTATAAAGTGGCATTAACACTTCACGTGATCTTGATTCTGTTTATTTAGCAAATAAATCTATATGGTCACCCAACTCACGGGTGACTCTGAGCAGCTTAGCAACATTAAAAATCCACAACATAAAAATCCATATTCTTCATATCACTCCAAGCCAGTAGCAATGCACTCAAATCAACCACCTAATTGGCTCAATTCAGAGACCTCAGGCCTGCTGACAAAACCACATCTTCAGGGACTTTTGGAAAAGCAACAAGTTGGAAGTGAACTGTCTTTCAGAAAATATGATGTTCCACAGAGAAGGGGCCACCACCGAGAAGGTCTATGGAGATTCTCAATCATCTACTTCATGGTTATCCCATGAAGCACCCAAAGGTGCTTTTCCAAAAGGCAACTGGACTTTTCTTGGTTTCTTCCTTGAAAACATTTCGCTTTTCATCCAAGAAGCTTCTTCAGTTTGAAGAACGGAACTTCTTCTGAAGTTAGAACTGAAGAAGCTTCTTGGATGAGAAGCGAAACGTTTTCGGGGGGGGAACCCAAGAAAGTCCAATTGCCTTTTGGAAAAGCACCGTTGGGACAATCGTAACGGCCTTTTTTCATGGTCCTATCAAACTGCCATCCCTAATACATGGGACCTACAACATATTCTGTCTTCCCACCGTGGTGGGTCAAGTGGATATAAAAGAGCATCCCTTTCACCTTTCAGCTCCTATCCAGGAGCCCTCAAGCAGTTGCATTCACAACAAACCATTTTATACCAAATTTATATTTTGGTTAATATAGCTGCCTACCAGCCATTTGGAAACCTGCCCTTATTGACAAACGAGTCCCTAACATGAGGAATGACACCAGACCCACACTCACGAGAGCCACACAGGATGTCACCAGCACACATCCACACAGAAAGCAGACTCAAACCCACACTGATGATGAGGCGCGACCAAGGACCAGAAGCCAAACCGCAGCTGCATTATTAGCCACTTTAAACCCCTCCAATCCATACATGAAGCAGACTGACACCCATCATGAAAAGCTAACAGAAACACCCGCGAAAACCTCAGAAAACGTGTATGTATGTATGTATGTATGTATGTATGTATGTATGTATGTGTGTATATATATATATATATATTTCAGTGATGCCACTGAACTAGGGCTGCATAAAAATCTTGATTTACATAGGAAGAACCTGACTAAAGAGAAATACACATAAAGCCTACGAAAAGGAAAGAAAACCCTGTACCTTTACAGGGAGGATACATGGGATGAGGGTGTGGCTAACTGATGAGGGCTTATAAGCCCGAAATAGATCTACCTTCATCTCCCAATGGGCAGCAGAGGGCCTGCTGGCTACCAGAGAAAAAAAGCCTAGAAACTACTGGATTGTGATTTCACTGAACTAGGGCTGCATAAAAATCTTGGTTTACGTAGGAAGAACCTGGCTAAAGAGAAATACACATAAAGCCTACGAAAAGGAAAAAAAACATACACACACACACACAGAGAGAGAGAGAGAGAGAGAGAGAGAGAATATATATAGTTTATTTGTACATTTTCATTTAGCATACATACAGTGGTGGGATCGTGCCGATTTCACAACTGGTTCGGTGATCGTGTGCACAGTTTTGACAAAACTAAACTTCTGCATTACTTCTGGGGACTAACACAGGTGAAGCGCAGCAATCCACTCTGCTGCGTGATTCAACTGAGAGGATAAAGGTAAGTAGAGTATGCAGGGGCGGGCAAGCGGGCAGGCCCACCTGATCATCGGAGTGAACCGGTTCTCTCCCAGCTGATTGTCGGACCTACTGGTATGCCCGAACTAGTCCAAACTGGCTGAATCCCACCCCTGCATACATAAGTGCTTTGTGAACAGTGTATTGTCTGGTCAATTGCTTACATAATAATGTTTTCCCAGCTCCTAATTTCTACTTCTATTATCCAACCATTTATAAAACAAATCCTATATTTGAAAGTATTCTGTATCTTCCTTCTCTTTTATCTTTAATGTCACTCTATCCATTTCTGTGCAATCTAATATTTTTTTTAATTACATCTTCTTCTCCCGGTGTTTCCTCGTTTTTTCCAATACTGTGCAAATATACAATTCTTGCTGCCGTCAAAACATGCAATATTAAATACAAATTCAAGGGCCAAAGCTTTTTAAAGATTTTGTTTCCTTGTTATTTGGACATTTTGTCAGAATTTCTGGGTGATGGTGCTTTTGAGCTCATATTTTCACAGAAAGCAGGGGAGGCTGCCACAGATGGCGATGTTAACACAAGTTTATCGTCATTGAGGCTACCCCAGCTGTCTCTACTTTCCAATCAGAAAAATAAAATTAACACACACACACCGCAAAAAACCCCTCTAAAACTAAGAAATACTCTCCCTTGCGATCTTTCCCTGGGGTTTAATTAAAATACGGTAACCTCAATCTAACAGACCAGCTAGGAGGAAGGGGTATATCTATTAAAGCCAAATAATAAATTTGAATTTTTGCAGTGTACAAGCTTTTAGGCCAATGGATGTTAATTACATACATTTTTCTAAAAAAATTGGGTTTACGGTGTCCAAAATCTGTCGAAAAGGAATCCGTTAAAAATGATTATTGCACAGGCAACCAGGTATAAAGTATTGCAATAATACAATTGAAAGAAAGAATATTTGTTTCCCCTATTTAAGGAGATGGCTGCTTTCTCACGACATATGTGGTCATAAACCTAACAGCTGTGTTTTCACAACAAGCTTGATTATTTTGAAAACCTTGGTACAGGTAGTCTTTAACAGAGATGGTATTCAGCAGGTTCTGACCAGTTCTGGAGAACCGGTAGTGGAAATTTTGAGTAGTTTGGAGAACTGGTAAATACCACCTCTGACTGGCTCCGCCCCCATCTATTCTCTGTCTCCCGAGTTCCAGCTGATCGGGAGGAATTGGGGATTTTGCAGTAACCTTTCCCTGGAGTGGGGAGGGAATGGGGATTTTGAAGTAACCTTTCCCTGGAGTGGGGAAGGAATGGGGATTTTGCAGTATCCTTTCCCTGGAGTGGGGAGGGAATGGGGATTTTGCAGTAACCTTTCCCTGGAGTGGGGAGGGAATGGGGATTTTGAAGTAACCTTTCCCTGGAGTGGGGCGGGAATGGGGATTTTGCAGTATCCTTTCCCTGGAGTGGGGAGGGAATGGGGATTTTGCAGTAACCTTTCCCTGGAGTGGGGAGGGAATGGGGATTTTGCAGTAACCTTTCTCTGGAGTGGGGAGGGAATGGGGATTTTGCAGTAACCTTTCCCCGGAGTGGGGAGGGAATGAAGATTTTGCAGTATCCTTTCCCTGGAGTGGGGAGGGAATGGGGATTTTGCAGTAACCTTTCCCTGGAGTGGGGAGGGAATGGAGATTTTGCAGTTTCCTTCCCCTGCCACACCCACCAAGCCGTGCCCACCAAGCCACGCCATGCCACCAAGCCACACCCACAGAACGGTAGTAAAAAATTTTGAAATCCACCACTGGTCCTACGGGATAAAACAAATAAACAAGAAACAAAGAAGATTAGACTGCAAAAATCCTAATGTTGGGTGTCGTCTTTATTCTAGCCAAACAGCTGCCCCAAAAGCTATCTTGAAGTAAACAAAATGAAGACTAACTAGTCCCAGAAAAAAAGACTTTTGGTCATCTAAATCCTCCTTTATCCACTGGATATTAAAGTCTTATTGTAACCTGTTTTCAAAAATAGGGTTATAGCTTTAAAAAAATAACAGAGTCTGAAGGGATGTTGGAGGCAGAGGTGGGTTTCAGAAGGTTCTGACCAGTTCTGGAGAACCGGTAGCGGAAATTTTGAGTAGTTCAGAGAAATGGTAAATACCATTTCTCATTGGCCCCGCCCACATCTATTCTCTGCCTCCTGAGTACCAGCTGATTGGGAGGAAATGGGGATTTTGCAGTATCCTTTCCCTGGAGTGGGGAGGGAATGGATATTTTGCAGTATCCTTTCCCTGGAGTGGGGAGGGAATGGAGATTTTGCAGTATCCTTCCCCTGGATTGAGGAGGGAATGGAGATTTTACAGTATCCTTCCCCTTCCATGCCCATCAAGCCACGCCCACCAAGCCATGCCACGCCCACCAAGCCACATCCACAGAACCAGTAGTAAAAAAATTTTTGAATCCCACCGATGATCCTCGATTTACAACAGTTTGTTTAATGACCATAAAAAGTTGTAACCAGCACTGAAAACAAAGAGACCTTTTTTCATACTTATGACCGTTGCAGCATCCTCACGGTCATATATTCAGATGCTTGGCAACTGACTCATATTTATGACGGGTTGCAATGTCCTGGGGAATCACGTGATCCGCTTTTGCTACCTTCTGACAAGCAAAGTCAAACGGGGAAGCCGGATTCACTTCACAGCCGGGTTACTAAACAATGCGGCGATTCACTTAACAACCGTGGTGGGAAAGGTCGTGCAATGGGGCCAAACCATTTAACAACTGGTGACCCCCCCAGAGGAAGGGCCTTCTTTGTGGGGGCTCCAGCCCTTTGGAATGAATTGCCCCCCGGAGATACGTAACATCCCCGATCTCCGTACTTTCCGCCGTGCCCTCAAGACCCTGATGTTCCAACAGGCGGGGCTGACTATTTAAATGACTTTTAATCTGTTATTTTATTTCTGGGTTTTTTAATTCAATGGGGCCAAACTGTTTAATAATTTTAAATTGCATTTTATGATGTTTGTGTGTTTTATGTTTTTACCTGGCTGTACTCCGCCACGAGTCCTACGGGAGAAGGGCGGTATAGAAATATAATAAATAAATAAACAAACAAACAAACAAACAAATGCCTCACTTGGTAACAGAAAGTTTGGGCTCAATTGTGGTCGTAAGTCAAGGACTACTTGTAACCATATCAACAGCAGCAACATATTTAGCTATAGAAGAGAGTATTTGTAGCTTAGAGTTGAGCCATGGGACCTTTTGGTGCTCCCTGAATTTAGCTGTTTTCTTACAGATGTTTCATTACCCAGTTAATACAGATAGTCCTCAACTTAAGACCACAATTGAACCTAAAATTTCTGTTGTTATGTGGGGTTTATCCAGTGGTGGTCTATTGCTGGTTTGGACCGCTAGTTGTGACTTGCGGGTGGGCATGCCCACCAGGGGTGGGTTTCACTTACCTTTATCACCAGTTCGCCGCATGCATGCATGCATGCTCGCTTTGTCCATGCATGCACCTGGCCTACAGCGCATGCACTTTGCTCTCTTGTGTCAGCCCCTCAAGTTGCATTTCGTTCAGGGCTGACATAAGAAGAAGGGGGGGCATCTGGCAAGAGACTGTTTGACATTTCACCTAGTGATTCCCTAGGAGATGAGAGGGGAGGGGGGGGGAAATTCCTGTGAGCTTAGATAGCAGAGAGCAGTAGAATGATTTGGAAGATGGCCAATCAGAATAGGAGAGCAAGCCAGGAAGGGAGGGAATTTGGAGCGGAAGTCTATTCCTGGCTACGATGAGTCTCGGGACAGAATGCTGTTCTAATAAATCAATGATCTTTTTTCATCAAAGATGTGGCTGAGATGCGATTTATTTTAGACGGCTTCGAACCTTGACAGCTCGTGTGCCTACCACACATGTGCCTGGCCTTGAAAACATGTCTAAATAGCACGATTTGGAGCCGGGGCACATGGGCAGACCCACCTGCAATCACCGCTAGCAGTTCACCCGAACCAGTACGAACCGGCTGAATACCACCTTTGCCACCCACCTGCCCCAGTACTATGCCATCCTATTTAGCTGCATTTTTTAAGCTGTGCGTATGCATGCAAGCCGCGAGAGAGAGAGAGCAAAGCATGTGCGCTCACATTTTCAGTGCTGGGTGAACCAGTTGTTAATTCATGTGCCACCCACCTCTGGGTTTATCCCACTTTACGACCTTTCTTGCCACAGTTGTTAAGTGATTCGCTGCCGTTGATAAGTTAGTAACCCGGTTGTTAAGTGAATCTGGCTTCCCCATGGACTTTGCTTGTCAGAAGGTCACAAAAAGGGGGGATCACATGACCTCAGGACACGACAACGGTCGTAAGTGTGAACCAGTTGCCAAGCATCTGAATTTTGATCACATGACCATAGGGATACTACAAAGGTTGTAACTGTGAACAACGGTCATAAGTCATTTTTTTTCTGCGCTCTTGAGCGGTCACTAAATGAATGGCTGTGATTCAAGGACTACCTGTAATGTCAACACTCTCTTCTAACACTGATGATGTTACTTAGCTGGGTAATGAAATGTCTCCATTCTGTCTCCATTCTGTGGTCACAGACTGAGGCAAAACTCACTTAACAAGTGTCTCGTTTAGCAACAGAAATGTTGGGTTCAGTTGTCTTCACAAACCGAGGATTGGGTGTCTATGTGTTTTACTGACTTACAGATTAGTCATGTGGCTATTTGTCTTTTTAACCTATTATGCAATCCACCCCCCCACGACAGATTATTCAATAATTATTTTAACCACCTTGTGAATATGGTTAATGTGTCACCTGTGTCCTTGGTACTCCTTTCTCCTTTTTCCACAAAAGTAAATTTCAAAAGCGAATGCTCTTTTGTAATATGGAATGAGAACCGGGTACAAAATTGCAAATTTTTCTCAGCCTAACGGTAATATATTCCGGGCTCAAAGAATTTGGAACGAAGCTCATAATCCTTGATGTAGAAAATGCAATTCAGCCACCAAGAAATATCGATGGGAATCTGTGTTGAAATAATTTGCATCTACCACGGGGTTCAACACTACCCCACCTTGGGGGTGGGGGGGTGGGGGGGAATTAGCATCCATTTTTTTAAAAAAGTGCCACTGTCCCAATTTGATAATTGTTTGTGAAAAGATGCATCTTAAAAGGGATATTTGTTTATGAAAGATGCATTTGAGAATCGTTGCATTCCCTTTTTTCTTTTTTTAAAGGCTTATGGAGAAATTTACATTTTAAAAGCTTGCAGCGGGAAAATTTACATAAGAAAGAACTGACATCAGGGAAATTTGCCTTTTAGAAATGTTTCTAGGGGAAGCGATATTAAAAGAACTGTGTACATTAGTGGAAATTGCATACAAAAGCTGTCTGCGTTAGAGATCTACCTATAACATGACAAATTGGCATGTTTTCTTACTACAAACACAGACAGTTGACTGGAATTTGCCTGATCTCCCGCGTTTCTAATCAGCATATCTTTCATACCGCGATTTTTCTATTGGCCTGGATCGTATAATTTAGCCTTGTAATCAGAGCTGAAATCCCTCAGAAATTTATCTGAAATGATTTTTGCATCGCTTCTTTTTTTTCCCCCACTCAGCTTCCCACTTGAAAAGATTGTCCTTCGTTTTCTAAGGAAATTCTCTACCGTTTTCTCGTGGTGGACGTTGGCGCAAAAGATATTTCAAATGGAGGTTGGATATTCATCTGCAGAGGATGGTGTAGGGCAGGGGTGTCAAACTTGTTTTCATCAGGGTTGTATTTGACCTCGAGAGGATGGGGACCAAGGGGGGCATGGCCATCTTGATGTCACTTGTGTCGAGGGCGCCTGTGGTGGCCGGAGTGCTCTGCCGGTGAAAACAGGGCACCCGAGCTCAATTTTCAGCTGCGACAGCCTCTTGCAACCCTCTGCCAGTGAAAACAGAGCTCAGGAAGGCCATGTGTTCCATTTTCACTGGCAGAGGCACTGCAGGCCGGTCCTTTGCTATCTCCAGGGTGGCCCCGTGGACTAGATCTAAGCAGCCTGCAGGCCGGATCCAGTCCGCGGGCCTTGAGTTTGACACCCTTGGTATAGGGCAAGGGTCCCTAACCCACAGGCTCAAGACTCACTACCAGGCCTGGCCTATTCAGAATTGGGCCACGCAAGTGGCTCTCTGGAGCACATGTGTGCAACTCAACTCACATGAGCAGTGGGCCAGCACGCACGTGTGTAACTGACCACTGGCCCACCACTCATGCAACTTGAGTTGTGCAGGGGCACTCCAGACAGTCAATTACCTGGCCCAATTCTGAATGGCTCAGAGATTGGGGATTCCTGCCCTACACCATCCTCTGAAGATTAACCCTCCATTTGAAAGCCTCCATTGAAAGAGGAGAAACCTCTTAGTACAGTAAGCTATGCCATTGATTGACAGCTCATACTGTCAGGAAGTTCTTCCTAATATCTATTTTGTATCTACGTTCTTGAAGTTTCATGCATTTAGTTCTAGTCTTACTCTCTGAAGCAAGTGAGAATAAGTTCAAACCTCTATTTTATTTATTTTATTTTATTTATTTTATTTTATTGTGATTTATATACCGCCCTTCTCCCGAAGGACTTAGGGCAGCTTACAAGATAAAAAATCAACAATAAAAACTAAAAAATATAAGTTAAAATCCAATTAAAATTGATTAAAATTATTACAGTGTGAAAAACCCCCTCAATGGGTCAGTCCATTTGATGAAAGAGCCACGTCTTCAGCTCGCGGTGAAAGGAGAGGAGTATGAAGGCTATTGCTTAAAGCATTGTAAGCCGCCCTGAGTCTCCGGAGAAGGGCGGCATATAAATCAAATTATTAAAAAAAAAGAATTCAACAAGCCTCTTTTGTCGATCCAATAAGAAAACAGTTTCCAAGCTTAACTTTTGGTTTATCATTTGTGTTTCCTGTTTAATTTTTAGAAGTTCTGTCAATTTCTTTTGTATATCCAGTAAAAGCAGTAGCTCTCAACTTGAGATCCGTGAACCCCCAGATGGCTGTGATGTCATCACAGAGGTCTGTGAAGTCTTGAAGAAATGTTATGCTTTAAATTTTGAGTTACTGTATTTTTCAGAATATAAAACACACTTCCCCCTCCCCAAAAGAGGGTGAAAATTTGGGTGCATCTTATGCACCGAATGTAGCCAAAAACATAAGGCACAGAGGCAGCGAAGGTCTGTGGCAATCTCTGCAGCCTGGAACAGCTGATTGGGGGTATTCCAGGAGGCCGATCCACCCACCAATCAGCTGCTCATGCTGAATCAGGCTGCAATAATGAGCTGAAGCTAACCTGGCTGTTTGCTATTTGCTGCAAGGACTCAGAGTTTGCAGCAGCAATCATATACAGAAAGCATACACAAGTAATTGATTCAGCAGGATTCAATAACTTCTCTTTATATATGATATAACGCATGAAGTAAATATACAATACCAAAAGCAGGTTTTCCAATATGGTAGTAAATACAAGCAAAACACAAGCAGAAGAGAGGAGTTTCAGTGTCTGTTTTGAGCAGCAGACTGGTTTATTGCTTAGCAGAGAGCTGCAGAGCTAAGCCACACCCAGGCTCCTTGCTGTCTCTTTCCTTGTTGCTCACACAGCAAATACTGTTTCAGTTTCCAAACAGCCCTCAACTCTCTCACATACTGACAGGACACTAGCCAGATGAATAGCAATGGATGCTAGTAGGCAGAGTCAGAATTTTTTTTTTCTTATTTTCCCCCCAAAATCTAAGGTGTGTCTTATACTCCAGAGCATCTTATACTCTGAAAAATATTGAGGTCCATAGCCACAAAAAAATGTTTAAAGAGGAAGAAAAGGTTGAGAACCTCTGCAGTAAAGTATCCTTTTCCAAATTATTCTCTTCACCTGTCATTTGTAGTTTCACATTCTGTACTTTATGTCCAGACAGATAAAATTTGATCTACATCTGTTATTCTTTCATTAACACATTTTAGACATCGCTTATCCATAGAAAAGGGCTATCATTACTGACAGGATGAATAACGTAGCTACTAATTTCTGGTTCTTCAAAGTTGTCCTTTAATATTTTCAGTGTTGTAATGTTCTGTGTCATTTTGTAAGGACTTTTTTGTAAAGTGTTAAATGATACAAGAACAGGTTTGTGTTCTTTTTTTCCTTCTTGTATTGTTTTCTCCTCGTGAGGAGCAGCTGTCAGGAGCTCCTGTGGGTGATCTCCGGTCTTCTCCTTATCCAAACAATTCCCAAGAAACTGGTTTATTGAACAGTTTCTTGATCTTTGCTGCAATTCAGTTCGCTACACCTTCCCCAAAAGTCAGTTCACCATACCTCCCTCTAAAATTTAGCATCTTAACTCAATGGCAAATGATGAATTCTTGCTCAAGTTTCAACAGGCTTAGAGATTGGGAGAGGAAGTTTCCTTTTCATGTAATTGTAATTAATTCAGAATACAAGGGTTTGTTCCGGTGAATGCTACATTAGCCTCAACAGTCGAAAAACCAAATTGAGCTTTCAATCTTTTGCATTACAGTTTGCCTTCTCTTAGCTCAGCTGTGCACCGCTTCTTCAGACTCTGCCAAACCCCTTTGCTCAGCACTGATCACATTTGCCTGCTGTTCAATTATTTGCTTTGTACATCTGTACATGCCTGCTACGATAGATGATCACCTTAGGAGAATGTGATGGATATTCGCAGACAAATACTTAAAGAAGCTGCACAATGAAGAAGAACGCACAAAAGTTCTTTGTTTCCTTGTTTCTACGGATCCGCATCAATCTTTTGTTTCTAAAGTTTATGTGGCTGAATTCACATGGAGGATAGGGTACCGTAGGGTAGGTTGGGTAGGGTAGGGTAAGGTGGAGTGGAACAGAACAGAAGAATAGAATAGAATAGAATAGAATAGAATAGAATAGAATAGAATAGAATAGAATAGAATAGAATAGAATAGAATAGAATAGAATAGAATAGAATAGAATAGAATAGAATAGAATAGAGCAGAGCAGAGCAGAGCAGAGCAGAGCAGAGTAAGATAGAGTAGGGGGTAGGGTAGGGTAGGGTAGGGTAGGGTAGGGTAGGGTAGGGTAGGGTGGGGTGGGGTGGGGTGGGATAATAGAATAGAATAGAATAGAATAGAATAGAATAGAATAGAATAGAATAGAATAGAATAGAATAGAGCAGAGCAGAGCAGAGCAGAGCAGAGCAGAGCAGAGCAGAGTAAGATAGAGTAGGGGGTAGGGTAGGGTAGGGTGGGGTGGGGTGGGGTGGGGTGGGGTGGGGTGGGATAGAATAGAATAGAATAGAATAGAATAGAATAGAATAGAATAGAATAGAATAGAATAGAATAGAATAGAATAGAATAGAATTCTTTATTGGCCGAGTGTGATTTTACACACAAGGAATTTGTCTCCAGTGCATAAGCTCTCAGTGTACATATGAACAGTAGAGCGATACGTCCTAGATCATAAATCGTAAGATACAATCATAAATCATAAGATACAATCATAAATCACAAGATACAAACAACAATTGATAAATCATCTTATACCATTAGGAGAAGGTAGTAGGAAAGATGAGAGGTGAGAAATAGGGAAAGATGAAAAGATGAGAAAATGACAAGGATAATAGGCTAAGCCTATGGATAAATATCTTCAGGCATAAGTCAGTGCTGTGGGAGTTAGATGTTTAGCAGAGTGATGGCATGGGAGAAGAGACTGCCTTTGTGTCTATTAGTCTCTTTTCTGAGATTGCACAATTGATCAAACAAACCCAACCTCATGGCGTTTGCAAACACACACACCCCAAAAAAAGAAAAACTAACCAAGTTTGACATTAAGCAAGCTTAACTGGTTGTGAGAATGCAACTACCAGGTTGTTGGTAGAGCAGAGCTATATCAATGGTCTCATTTCCACATCAGCACAGGTGAGCATTGTCATCTCCAGCCCTTCAATTGTGTCTGATCTTTGACCACTCTATGGATCAGCACTCTTCAATGCCTCTCTGTCTCGCACCGCCTCCTTCAGATCCACCGTGCTCATCCCGGTGTCATCCTTTATACTGTCAAACCAGCGGATTTTAGGATGGTATTCTAACCTAGGCTTCCTGAGATAGTAAAAAGCACACAATTAGTCCCAAAAACCCTCTTTTTATTTCAACAGCTGAGAATTCTGTTCATTCACAGCCTGTTCATTCTCATTCTGTTCATTCACAGATGAGTCACAAACAGTTTGTAAAGAGTCCGACAGAAGTCTGCCACAGTCCTTCGGGATAAGGCTGATAAACACCCACCTTTATCTCTCTTGACATGCTGCCAAAGACCTAATTGGCAACTAGCTTTGCAAGGCCACACGGAGCACAGAGTCAAAATGGAGCTGCAGAATTTAAATCGACCAGAATGAACAACGTTGCTTCCTGCAAAGGCTCATTTGCCTATGCTCCTCCTTTATGTCTTATGGGAGGGGCCAATCATCTCCAAGCCTTATTCCTGAGTCACCCCTTTTGTTTTAACTGTTTGTGCATTCTGGCAGCTCTGCGCATGCACGCACTGGAAATAGGCTCCCCCTGTTCCTCTGCCTCCCTGATGTCTGACTCTAGAGGCTCCGGAGGCAGCACATAACTCCCAGACAGCCCTGGCCCCCTCTCTGCCTCCAATGCAGAGCCCTCATCCGAGCCTTCCCCAGACTCCAGGACTGACCCATGTTCCTCCCCAGTCACTGTCTGACTCTGCTGCCAGCTCCAAAGGCCACCGGCAGACAACAACATATGGCCCCTTCCCCTTTTTTTCACTGATCCCTCCCAGCATGATTTACTTTTCGAGTGAGTCAGCTCACATGACGTGACCAATGTATGACAGCCTTTGCTTGGCCATCTTGGTTTCGAGTGATATTTTTGGTGAGGTTCAGTCTAGGACTTCATTGTTTGTGGTTTTTGCAGTCCATCCGTGGGATGGGTAACAGTTGTCTCCAGCACCACAGTTGAGCACAGGTGTTCAAACACAGACAGTACACCTATCAACAACTATTATCAATATGATAGTGAGCAATATCTGGCAAAGAGGCTAAATTGACTCGCTAAGATGCATATAGATTTCCAGCAATAAAGAGAATTTACAAGTTGTCCTCAACTTCTGTGTGTTTGTGTGTGTGGATGGATGGATGGACGGACGGACAGACTGACTGACAGACAGAAGAGAGAGAGAGAGAGCCTTTCTTATGGTCCAACTTTCGCAGCCATACATTGCAACTGGGAAAACCATCACCTTGACTATACGCATTTTTGTTGGCAGGGTGATGTCTCTGCTTTTTAGTATGCGGTCTAGATTTGCCATGGCTTTCCTCCCCAGGAGCAAGCATCTTTTAATTTCTGGGCTGTTGATCTTGGAGCCCAGGAAAATAAAATCTGTCACTACCTCTATTTCTTCCCCATCTATTTGCCAGGAATTGAGAGGGCCGGATGCCGTGATCTTAGTTTTCTAATATGGTTAGGTTGCTTATAATGGAACTTCATAAGGAACCCCTTCCATAAGAGAATTAATAGGAGGGCTGATTTTTTTTAAAAAAAAAAAGAATCTTTGTAGTTCACTCTCTCTCTCTAAATCTCCCAGTTACTCCTGCAAACACCAGTCCATCCAGCCCCCAATGCACCCCATTGGTTTATAAGAATAAGTTTTGGGAGAGAGGAAAAAAAGGAAGATTAAACCCAGGAGATCAGTCCTATGAAGATGTTTTGAGCCAAGGAAAAAAAAAATCTAAGCGAGGAATTCTTAATGTCTATCTGGCTGTAATTAAGTGCCTACTTCCATAAAATATTAATGCATTCAATGCCAGTATTTTGTGTTAATTCCGCTTGTTCTGTGATTAAACCAGCCTTCAGACATAATTACGGAACATTTGAAAACGTTTGATGTGTTTTACGAGATGAATCAAACAAAAATCTCGCTTTTTTAAGCCGGTTTTTACTCCACCACTTTAGAGATTTATTTGTGACAAATGTTAGCCTGGATTGTGGGGGCAGGGGGAAAATATTAATGGCAATTTATTTATTTAAAATATTTGTAGAGCTGCCCATCTTAAATCAAATTCCGGGCATCTCACAATCAAAAATAAAACCATAAATACAGAGTAAACACAGACCCAGGAAACTACGGACCAATCAGCCTAACATCAATACCTGGGAAGTTACTGGAAAAGATAATAATAATAATAATAATAATAATAATAATAATAATAATAATAATAATAATAATAATAATAATAATAATAACCAACAGCAAATGCCACCTCTGTAATGAGAAAGATGAGACAGTCGACCACCTGATCAGTGGGTGCAGCAAAATTTCACAAACCGACTACCTACAACGCCATGACCGCGTTGCTAAGATCATTCACTGGAAATTGTGCCAGAAGTTTGGATTTGAGCACAGCAAAAACCACTGGGAACATCAGCTTGAGAAAATTTTAGAGAATGAGAAACTCAAGATCTTGTGGGACTTTAGGATTCAGACTGACAGGCACTTGGTCCACAACACACCTGACATAACAATAGTTGAAAAGAAAAAAGTATGGCTCATTGACATTGCAATACCTGGTGATGCACTGATTGAAGATAAGCAGCAAGAAAAAATCACAAAGTACGGGACTTGCAAATTGAAGTTGAGCGACTGTGGAAAAAGAAATCATGTGTTGTCCCAATTGTAATTGGAGCCCTTGGTGCAATACCCAAAGGGCTACCCCCACTATTTAGAAATTCTAAATTTACCGGATTTGAACATTTTGACTCTACAAAAAACCACCTTACTCGGAACAGCTTACATCCTCCGACGATATCTTAACAGTTCCTAGGTCCTTGGTTAGGACTCGAGCTGCTGAGCTATTAACCAGACTCAAAGACTGTGAATCTCACTACAGATTAAATAATAATAATAATAATAATAATAATAATAATAATAATAATAATAATAATAATAATAATAATAGATCAAAACTTTCATCATCCATAGGGAGTCTTGGAAAACAAAAGTCTTGGAGCAATACCCAAAGGGCTACCTCGCTATTTACAAATTCTGAATTTACCGGACTTGAACATTTTGACTCTACAAAAAAAACCACCTTACTCGGAACAGCTTACATCCTCCGACGATATCTTAACAGTTCCTAGGTCCTTGGTTAGGACTCGAGCTGCTGAGCTATTAACCAGCCTCAAAGACTGTGAATCTCACTACAGATTAAATAATAATAATAATAATAATAATAATAATAATAATAAACAGATCTGCCAGTATCTAGAAATGAGTAAAGTAATAATTAGCAGTCAGCACAGGTTTGTTAAAAACAGATCATGCCAAATCAATCTTATTTCATTCTTGACTAAAGATAACTAAATTAGTAGACCAGTGAAGTACTATGGATATAATATACTTAGAGTTCAGCAAAGCATTCGACAAAATAGACCACAACCTACTTCTTGGTAAGCTAGAAAAAAGTGGGATGGATAGCTTCACCACCACATGCAGGGACGATATTCACTTACCTTCGCTACCGGTTCGCAAATGTGAGCGTGCATGTACAGAGGGTCAAAAACGGGACGTGATGACGTCCAGGCGGGTAGGCAGAGCTTCATGCAACCACTGCTATCAATTCGCTTGAACCGGATATAACCGGCTGAATACCACCGACTAATGGATTCATAACTGGCTGACAAACCATACTCAATGACTTAATGGGTCTACGTCTACATGGTGGGAAGTAAGCAGTGGGGTACCACAAGGTTCCATCTTAGGGCCAGTACTCTTCAATATCTTCGTAAACTACTTAGATGAGGGAATAGAAGGGGAACTCACCAAACTTGTGGATGATTACTTGTAAATTTTATTTCATTTCATTTCATTTCATTTATTAGATTTATATACCGCCCTTCTCCTTGCGGACTCAGGGCGGTGAACAGCCAGAAATAAAAAACAGATTTTACATCGGTTAAAAGAATTTTAAAACGGTTATGGTATTACTAAAAAAAAAACAAGTGGTGTTATTAGCTAGTTTTAGAAATTACACTTTTCCAAAAAGGTTTCCATAATTTTGTCCACTACAGTATGTTGGGAAGAGTTAGCGGTAGAAGGAAACCAGGTCATCAAGGAACACGGTGGATGGACACCATCAAAAGTGATCCCAGCCGGAGCATGGAACAGCTCAAAGAAGCCGTTCAAGATCAGAAGATATGGAGAAGAGTTAGCGGAAGAAGGAAACCAGGTCATCAAGGAACACGGTGGATGGACACCATCAAAAGTGATCCCAGCCAGAGCATGGAACAGCTCAAAGAAGCTGTTCAAGATCAGAAGATATGGAGAAACCTGACCCATAGGATCACCAAGAATTGGAGACAACTGAACGCATAACATCATCATCATCAAAAACGAACAATTAGTAGGATCTGGTTGGTCTTTAAAAAGCCAAGAAGGAGTGGTGGACCTTAGGAGGTCGGCCATTAGGAATTCCTAGGAATGGAAGCTAGATCAAGGAGCGGAAGAAACATCAGGACGTGACAGAAAATGGCAAAGCACTCATACTTCCTTGCTGAGAAAGGAACATTGATGAGTGCACGTTAGCACCAGGAGTTAGCTTGAGGTGCATCAGACAGCTGGCCTTGCAAAAAAAACCCCACAAGGTCAGGTTTGATTGGCACTTGATGGGACAGTATCGAGAAATCCCGGGGTTTTAGCTTAGGCTGAGAAATCGAAAAACATTTCAAAAGCTCTTTGCTTTGTTTTCAGTCTGTTCTTTTCTTCACAACAGGCTCGGTGGAAAAAAAAAACGAGATCAGCACCAATTACTTTTCCTAACTTCACACCGGCAACTGGGAGACACGTTGAAAAAAAAAACACCTCCAGAAAAAAAAAAAAAAGAAGAAGAAAAAGGGAAGAAAAAGAAAAAAAAACTTTGGCAGTTTGTCTCTGCAAAATAAATAAGATGAGGTTTGCTCATTATCTTCCAAGTAATGGCTGAATTATTCGCTTTGGTGGATCCCTGCGATGGTTTTCTTTTGAAGAGCGTGCGCCAAATACAGTAATGTGAGATGTGTGGAGAAAATAAACTCGCCACCTGAAGGGAACAGATATTTCCCCGCTGCCCCCATCCCCCCTTTTCTGGGATCCAGAGTTTCGGTGGTACCTAGGAAGGAAGTCTCTCTCCTTAATTGGAGAGTTTGTTGTGTAAAAAAGCAAATGTGTGGATGTGGATGTCTCAGGAAAAGAAATAAACGAGGAACATAGCAGAGATTTGAAAAAGAAAAGCTTCTGACTCAAAGATTAGGGTTTACTAGGCAGATAATGAAGCATCTGCAAGAAAATAAGCCAAGGCCAGAGAATTAAAAAAATATTCTCTTTTATCGGAGTGAAAAGGCTTTGCACATTGCAAAAGGATCGAAATTGGTTACAAGAGAGTAAAAAAAGCAGTGGTGAAATGTAAAATTTGTTACTACCAGTTCTGTGGGCATGGCTTGGTGGGCCGGGGGGCGGGGGGGGAGTAATGTGAGTGGGCGTGGCCAACTTTTCTTTTTTCTTTTACTTTTAAAAGCAATTTTTTCCTACAACCTTAAGAGGTTGCAAAAAAAATGCTTTTAAAAGCCTCTGACGACCCCAGCTGAGCCACGCAATCATCAGAGGCTTTTTTTTTAAAAAAAAGCATTTTTTCGGCCGAAGAGGTTGCAGGAAAAAAATGCTTTTAAAAGCCTCTGACGATCCCAGCTGAGCTGCCTGATTGTCAGAGGCTTTTAAAAGCATTTTTTCTACAACCTCTTCGGCCAAAGAAATTGTACAGGGTCCAGCTTGAGAAGGGGGTTGGACTAGAAGACCTCTAAGTCCCTGCCAGCTCTATTCTGATAGATAGATGATAGATAGATAGATAGATAGATAGATAGATAGATAGATAGATAGATAGATAGATAGATAGATAGATAGATGATAGATAGATAGATAGATAGATAGATAGATAGATTAGTACTGGAGGTTTTTAAGAAGGGATTGGACAGCCACTTGTCTCAAATTGTACAGGGTCTCCTACTTAAGCAGAGGGTTAGACCTTGTTGTTTTGCTAGCTGATCCATAATCATTTGATATGCTTTTTTCTGATCTTGATATAGAAGTGGCTTCTTGTTCGTGATATATCCACTAAGCTGTTTGACATTGTAGTTCTTTTCTCAAATGTATATGTAATCTGCATGAAGTATGTCATGTCAGTCTCATAGTGGTGTAGGCAGGCCAAGCTTTCCCCCTTACCAGATGGAGTACTCTGAAGTACTGTGAAGCTGTTACTATGGCAATTCCACTGTGCTGCACAGTAGAAGCCATTTTAAAGCAATACAGTAGAAGCCATTTTAAGACACAACAGGCTGTATCTTAACAGGACACACACTCCGAGGGGTGTTAGGGGTGTCTTACCCCCACAGTATTTCTTTCCAAAAAGTAAGTCTTCTGTGTACCAAGTTCAGTTGAAATTGCTCGAGGCGTTCAAGAATTATGCTAGAACATTCACACACAGAGCAATTTTTATATAGAGAGATAAAATAAAATAAAAAACTTTATGCAAAAAAAAAAAGAAAGAAATGTTGGACTTGATCGTGGTTGTAAGTCAGGGGCTACGTATATATACAGTACATTGACCTAACACAACCTTCAGAGTGTGTTACTTTGAATTAAGTAAGTCATAATACGAAAGAGAGACTCTGCAACGGTTTCCGGGAAATGAGTGAATAAGAATTTAGCATCAAGCCAAATTGACTTGCTGATATTTATAGACTTTCTGCTATCTTCATTTTTGTTTCATCTGGAGATGATGGATTAACTGAGAGAACTTTTAATAACTGCTAAGGTCATATGAAAAAGTCAATATTCCACCCACCGCTGCAGATATTAGCCAAGGAGCACAAAATAGGTAAATATAAGTAAATGTAAAGCCTAATGTAATTGTGTTTGCTTTGCTCTCAAGTCAAACAATAATAGTTTTATATAGCATTGATTTAATTGTTTGCTAAATCAGAATAGAATAGAATAGAATAGAATAGAATAGAATAGAATAGAATAGAATAGAATAGAATAGAATAGAATAACTTAAATTTGAAAAATGTGATAGAGATTATTAATGCTGTTATTGTTAATTAGATTAATATGAATGATGTCCAGAACCAACTCTGTTCACATACAGTGTGTGTGTGTGTGTGTGTGTGTGTGTGTGTGTGTGTGTGTGTGTGTGTGTGTGTAGGTTTTTCCTTTAAGCCAGGTTTTTCTGGCTAATGAGCCAGAAATAGCTATATAGGTCTCCCAAAATGCAGCACAAAATTTGCTTGCTGCCATAAAAAAAAGATTGAGAAAGAACCCAGAAAGTAGTGAACGTGATTTCGCTCAATTGTGGTTCCAGAAAAATCTTGGCTACGTAGGAAAAACCTGGCTTAAAGGAAAAACACACATTAAACCTACGAAAAGTAAGAATATATATATATATATATATATATATATATATATATATATATATATATATATATATATATATATATATATATATATATATATAGGTCTTTGGTTATTCGGGTCTTCTCCTGCGTAGAATTGGAAGTATCTTGCCGACGTTTCGACGAAGTCTCATTCGTCATCTTCAGGCTGGTGTTCTCGGCTTCGTTCTTCCAGGAGCAAGGAACGAAGCCGAGAACACCAGCCTGAAGATGACGAATGAGACTTTGTCGAAACGTCGCCAAGATACTTCCAATTCTACGCGGGAGAAGACCCGAATAACCAAAGACCTACATACAAACACCCGCGAAAACCTCAGAAAACATACATATATACCAAAGACCTACATACAAACACCCACGAAAACCTCAGAAAACATATATATATATGTTTTCTGAGGTTTTCGCGGGTGTTTGTATGTAGGTCTTTGGTTATTCGGGTCTTCTCCCGCGTAAAATTGGAAGTGTCTTGGCGATGTTTCGACGAAGTCTCATTCGTCATCTTCAGGCTGGTGTTCTCGGCTTCGTGCTTCCTTTGCTTCCTTTGCTCCTGGAAGCACGAAGCCGAGAACACCAGCCTGAGAGCAAATGTTTCCCAGAGTTTTAGCCTTCCAAGAACAGTTAGTCCTCGGCATATAACAGTTTGTTTAATGACCACTTCCTATGGTCCAAGCAGTAATGAAATCCAAATTTCTTTACTACCGGTTCTGTGGACGTGGCTTGGTGGGCATGGTGTGGCTTGGTGGGCGTGACAGGGGAGGATACTGCAAAATCCCCATTCCCTCCCCACTCCTGGGGAAGGATATTGCAAAATCTCCATTCCCACCCCACTCTGTGACCAGCCAGAGGTGGTATGTGCCAGTTCTCTGAAGTACTCAACATTTCTACTACCAGTTCTCCAGAACCTATCAGAACTTGCTGGATTTCACCCCTGGGTCCATGTAAATGCAGAAGTTAAAGATGCCCACAAGTAGAAAGTATGATTTAGATATGAAATTATTCTAGCTTGTATCAACAATCTCTACATTACAATTTAGCTATATTGCACAATATTGTCTGCAAAAGAATGGGCGTCACACCCTGACCTCATGATGCTCATTTTTTTAATTATTATTTTGGTACCACCCTAGTGGGCGTTTTGACTTTTAAAAATGATATTTCCAGTAGGGGTATCCAAGCTAAATTTTAGTATACAGCTTGAGGGTATGTGCAAACGAGGGTTATAAATGAACGATGGTGTCCTTTCCAGCATTTAATAGAACTATTTTAAAAGAGTCTAGCTAGAAATAAAAATGAATTAATTCAGTGACCTTTTATACAAAGCAGTTGCTCTATACAATAAGCTAACTAATTCAACTCAGATAAAACCAGAATACAGAAGAGAGTACAGAATAACAAGAGTTGGAAAGGAACTGGTGGTCTTCTAATCTACCCCACTGTTCAAGGAGGAAATCCTATACCGGGTGTTGGTAACCCATGGCTCTGGAGCCACTTGCGGCTCTTTGGGTTCTCTGATGTGGCTCCCTGTTCCATCATTGGCTGACTCCACCCCTTGCCCTCCCCTCCCAGTCACTTCTCGCCTGGCCTGAGAAGATAAGAGTGACAGCGGGGAGGTGGGAGGTGGAGAAGCAGCTGGGCCTGATTCTCTGGTGCCTCTGTTGCTTGGGGAGATACGCAATCTGCTCTCTGTCTTGACTCGGCCACAGCTGAAGCTGGTCTCGCTAACAAGAGGGCTGGTGGGGTGGGAATGGGATCCAGGAGGAGGGGACGATGGAAAGGGGGATGGGCCCAGCCGCAGCTTTAAGAATCTCAGGGCAGCGGGAAAAGGGGGCTGGCCCCGCCAAACTTTGCACACCCACCCCGGAGGCAAGGAAAGCCGAGCCTGGGCCAAGCTGGCGAGCTCTCCTTGGGACTCTTCTCTACTGCTTTTCTTTCTTCTTTTTGGAAAGCCTGGGCTGGCTGAGGAATAAGGCTTCCCTTCGGGCAACCCTCCTCCTCTTTCTCCTCTCACAACGCCCAGATGGCTGTCGCAGGGCTGGGAGTGTGCACACAAGCAGGGAGACCCTCCTCAAGAAAGCAGCCGGCTGCCCCATGTGCGCCCTTGCTGCGCTATGGCCGAGCCCGCCAACCTATTGTTACCATGTCTATTCCAATTCATGAACTCTCATACACTGACATGACTTCAGGTGCATTGGAGAATAGGTTGGCCCTTCTTCTTTGTGGAAGTCCCTTCACATAGTTATCATATATTATCTGGGTTTTTATAACCCAGGTCAGGAATCCTTAGCCCGTCGACTTCCCATTCCAAAACGCTAATATTGAATTTACTACTTGGGGGACCAAGTTCCTTTGCAAAATCTCTTAAAACTCCTTGAGAACTGAAATCTGCTCCACAGATCATTCCCACATTGTATGATTAAGCAGCGGGGGTTTTTTGTATCATTTATCTCTTCCACAAAATGTAAACTTTCATTGCATTCTAAGTGTGTATTATATTATTATATTATATTATATTATATTATATTATATTATATTATATTATATTATATTATATTATATTATATTATATTATATTATATTATATTATATTATATTATATTATATTATATTATATTATATTATATTATATTTCATGTCATATCATATCATATCATATCATATCATATCATATCATATCATTATATATTTTATAGCAACATATTCAGGGGTGGGCTCCTGGGGATTCTGACCAGTTCTGGAGAACCGGTAGTGGAAATTTTGAGTAGTTTGGAGAACTGGTAGTAAAAATTCTGACTGGCCCCGCCCCGATCTATTCTCTGCCTCCCAAGTCCCAGCTGATTGGGAGGAAATGGGGATTTTGCAACAACCTTCCCCTGGATTGGGGAGGGAGTGGAGATTTTACAGTATCCTTAACCTGCCGTGCCCACCAAGCCACGCCCACCAAGCCATGCCACACCCAGCAAGCCACACCCACAGAACCGGTAGTAAAAAATTTTGAAACCCACCACTTTGGGAGAACCTCTAGTTCAGATTCTGTGCAGTTTGGGAAACCCCCAACTCCAACTCCTGGTTGGCCTTGCCCACCCGGTCCCGCCTATCCCAGGAGTCCTCACGGAGCCCATTTTGGATGCAGGTAAGTGCAGGGCATGCACAGAAGTTCAGGGAGGGTGAAAACTGGGCCTACTGGAAGTTTGGGAAGGCCAGAAACGAAGCCATTTCTGGCCTCCAGAGGGCCTCTGGAGCCTGGGGAGGCTGTTTTCGCCCTCCCGGAGGCTCAAGGAAAGCCTCTGGAGCCTGGGGAGGACAAAAACGCCCTCCCCCTCCCGCCATGGTGCAGGAGACCAACTGGCCACGCCCACCATGGCCACGCCCACCCAGCAACTGGGCAGAGAACCCCTTGCTAAAAAAATTTTAAGCCCACCCCGAACGTATTCATTCCACAACTTCCTTTAGCTTAAAAACGGTGAGGTGAGTTCTCCGTTGCTTTTAGAGATTTCGTTTTTAGATCTCGCCGTCAAAGAAAAAAAATATATATATGATACAATTGTACTGCCTGCGGTTAAGTATTTTTCCTGACGGTATGTTTAAGAGCTGCTATTATATTCTGGATGCTGCTGGGAGAGGGTGCCGCATTTTACAAGGTGGTGCTTAAATCCCTTCTTAAACACTCAGAATAAATAAAAATAATTGAGCCTCTTTTCAAATAACGGAGTGGCGGGGAGCCTGTAATTCCACACGCGGGTACCTCTCGCAGATTGAAATGGCTTTCGGTTTTTCTAAAGACCAGCCAGGAAAAGTTGCTTTGGAGTTCACTTCCAATAAGCTGCAGCAACCCACATAAAACTTTCCCGATAAAGAATTTATTAGAATGCAAGATCCTTGACTGCAAAGCTGATATTGCTGATAGCACCACATGACTGGGATGTAAAGTCACTTTTCTTTCTTTATAAGCACGGAACCCAAACTCAGCTTTCGGAAGAGTGGGATGTAGACGTGTTCCCCATCATTATTTTTAATACAGAGTTGTATCTATGTAGGGGCAAACCCCAAAGTTTTTTTTTTAATTTGATTTATATGCCGCCCTTCTCCGGAGACTCAGGGCGGCTTACAATGCGTTAAGCAATAGCCTTCATACTTTTGTATATTTATATTTATACAAAGTCAGCTTATTGCCCCCAACAAACTGGGTCCTCAATTTACCCACCTTATAAAGGATGGAAGGCTGAGTCGACCTTGAGCCTGGCTGGGATTGAACTCGCAAGTAATTGCAGCAGCTGGATCTTAAATGCTGCCTTTGTAGGAGGCATTACTCTCCTACGCTACTCAGGCTCCTTCAGGTTCAGTCTTTAGCATTGTTTCTCTCTTCCCCCTCCCCGAGGTCTCTGATCTTGAACAGCAAACTTCATCGTTGGCTGAAAAGTCCATTTCCTCCTGTAAATCACAGGCCTGCAGTAACAGTTAACAGAGTCGGAAGGGACCTTGGAGGTCATCTAGTCCAACCCCCTGCTCACGCAGGAGCCCTGTACTAGGGATTCAAACCGCCGAACTGCCGAGCTTTCTGATTGACAAGCTCAGAGTCTTAGCCACTGAGCCACCGAGTCGATGGTTGTTTTTTTCCCGCATTAGTTAAATGTCTGTGGAGATTCTCAGTCATCCGCATCCTTGATTGTCCCTGTCAGTTTTGAAGAACTGCAGAAGCTTCTTGGACGAGAAGCAAAACGTCTTTCAAGGAAAAAAACCAAGAAAGTCCAGTTGCCTCTGGTTCTTCCCAGAGGTGGGTTTCACATAATTTTACCACCGGTTCGTCACACACTGAAAATGTGAGCGTGCGGCCTTCCGCGCATACAGGTGGCATTCCGTGTATGTGCTTTGCTCTCACACGCGACTTGCACACATGCACACAGCTTAGAAAACATGGCTAAATAGGACAGCATAGTGCCGGGGCCGGGGCAGGTTGCCACTACTGGTTCCCGCAGGTCGCCACTACCGGTTCACCCAAATTGATCTGAACCGGCTGAATACCACCACTGGTTCGTCCCATGAGGACTTTTGCCAAGTGACTAAGAATACTTGTTTATGATGCTTCTTTGGAAAGGTAGTAAGAGATCTCCAGGGTTCATCAGACATCCTGATTTTTTTTGTTGTTGTTGTTGCTTTTTATTTTGGTGTGGTTAGTTTTAAAACTTTTTATTATTATTATTATTGTCTTGGGCAGCTGGTGAGCATATAATTTAAACCTCCAGCTGCTTTAGGATCTTTTCATTCAGAGCATTTTTCAGAGGAAAAAGTGGTAATTGAAGTAAACGAAAAACAAAAATGACACCAAGATATGGGAAGACTATATATCTATATATCTATATATCTATGTTCTTTTCCTAAGACTACACTTAGCCAATTCCTGAAACCGTTCTTCGCATGTTTGGGCAACAAGATGATAGCGGGGGAGGAGGGAAGGAGAGAGAGAGAGATTGGATGGATGGATGGATGGATGGATGGATGGATGGATGGATGGATGGATGGATGGATGGATGATAGATTAAGATAGATAGATGAGAGGGGGGGAGGATGATGGATGGATGGATGGATGGATGGATGGATGGATGGATGGATGGGAGATGAGAGATGGAGAGATGGAGAGACAGAGAGAGAGAGGATGGATGGATGGATGATAGATAGATAGATAAATGATAGATAGATAGATAGATAGATAGATAGATAGATAGATAGATAGATAGATAGATAGAGAAAGATAGATAGATAGATAGATAGATAGATAGATAGATAGATAGATAGATAGATAGATAGATAGATAGATGGATGAGAGATGATAGATAGATAGATAGATAGATAGATAGATAGATAGATAGATAGATAGATAGATAGATAGATAGATAGATGATGGATGAGAGATGATAGATAGATAGATAGATAGATATAGATAGATAGATAGATAGATAGATAGATAGATAGATAGATAGATAGATAGATAGAGATAGATAGATAGATAGATGATAGATAGATAGATAGATAGATGATAGATAGACAGACAGACAGACAGACAGACAGACAGACAGACAGATAGATAGATAGATATGAGGGATGGATGAGAAAGATGATATGATAAACAGACAGACAGACAGACAGACAAATAGATAGATGATAGATAGATAGATAGATAGATAGATAGATAGATAGATAGATAGATAGATAGATAGATAGATAGATAGATATGAGGGATGGATGAGAAAGATGATATGATAGACAGACAGACAGACAGACAAATACATAGATGATAGATAGATAGATAGATGATAGATAGATAGATAGATAGATGATAGATAGATAGATAGATAGATAGATAGATAGATAGATAGATAGATAGATAGATAGATAGATAGATAGATAGATAGATAGATAGATATGAGGGATGGATGAGAAAGATGATATGATAAACAGACAGACAGACAAATAGATAGATGATAGATAGATAGATAGATAGATAGATAGATAGATAGATAGATAGATGATAGATAGATAGATAGATAGATAGATAGATAGATAGATAGATAGATAGATGATAGATAGATAGATAGATGATAGATAGATAGATAGAGAATGGATGGATGTCCCAGCTGATTGGGAGGAAATGGGGATTTTGCAATAACCTTCCCCTTGAGTGGGGTGGGAATGGAGATAGATGGATGGATGGATGGATGGATGGATGAGGGGTGGGTTCTACTTACCTTTACTACCGGTTTGGAGCAGGGCCGCATGCGAGCGCAGAACTGGGGTCGGTGGGCGGAGCCTATAGAATTGGTGTGAACCGGGGGCAACTCATCACTGGGATGGATGGATGGATGGATGGATGATAGATGATAGATTGAGATAGATAGATAGATGATAGATAGATAGATAGATGATAGATAGATAGATAGATAGATAGATAGATAGATAGATAGATAGATAGATAGATAGATAGATAGATAGATAGATAGATAGATAGAGAATGGATGGATGTCCCAGCTGATTGGGAGGAAATGGGGATTTTGCAATAACCTTCCCCTTGAGTGGGGTGGGAATGGAGATAGATAGATGGATGGATGGATGGATGGATGGATGGATGGATGAGGGGTGGGTTCTACTTACCTTTACTACCGGTTTGGAGCAGGGCCGCATGCGAGCACAGAACTGGGGTCGGTGGGCGGAGCCTATAGAATTGGTGTGAACCGGGGGCAACTCATCACTGGGATGGATGGATGGATGGATGGATGGATGGATGATAGATGATAGATTGAGATGATAGATAGATAGATAGATAGATAGATAGATAGATAGATAGATAGATAGATAGATAGATAGATAGATGATAGACAGACAAATAGATGATAGATAAAATGCAGAACTCAGCTGTAGTGCAGAATAATACATAAGTTTTGCCTTCAGAAAGTCCTCTGTTCAAGATCCCATACATTTCAGGTCTAACTCCTAGAGTAACTTCCAGAGATTTCCATAACTCTCCAAGTTCTACCCAATCAGGTTAAAGCCTTTGCACAAAGCTTGGAGAGAGTCAGGGGTGGGGGGGATTTATTATTTGATGAGCCTGGGTTCTCCCTCCTCCAATTACAGTTTAGATCAATCATGCTACAGACCAAGATTAAACTGTGCGGGCTTTAATCCATGCAAAAGGCAGCCTCATTAAAAGGCAGCCTCATTTTCTTCCTTTCCTCAAGTTTCACTTAACAAGCTGGAAGAAATCTGTAGACTGGAATTAATGATTTGCATTAACATTTTAGATGAGCCGGCAATGTAAATATCAATCATGTGATGGGTTATGAACATTGACAAAAGTTAGTGAGATGCTTGATCCCTATCACAGCATTCTGAGTAGCATAATTTATGGAGATGTCAACAGCTCCAAAGCCAGATGAGGCCTTACCAGTTTTAGAAAGCAGTTCAAAGACATCATTCACAATATCAACAATTCATTTTCCAAAGTGGTCATTAATAAAAGAAAGAAAGAAAGAAAGAAAGAAAGAAAGAAAGAAAGAAAGAAAGAAAGAAAGAAAGAAAGAAAGAAAGAAAGAAAGAAAGAAAGAAAGAAAGAAAGACATTCTTGCAGCTAAAAAAGGAACTGTTGTGGCCTGTCAGCCATCTGCCCCTCTGGCAGCCGAATCAGATCAGGGCCAGCATCAAGGCAACCTGAGAGCTCCGAGGGGGAAGAGAGAATGGAGCTGTTGCAGCTAGAGGGCCTGTCCATCAGCCCTCAAATAGAGAGTTAACAGCCTCCAGGTGGCTGATGAGGAAGAGGAGGAACAGCTGCCTCTAATGCCTAATGCATGGATACGCAGAAGGCAGAGGAGAGGAGAGCAGTGGAAATTTATGGGCTGGTCTTTGGATGGATGGATGGATGGATGGATGGATGGATGGATGGATGGATGGATGGATGGATAGATAGATAGATAGATAGATAGATAGATAGATAGATAGATAGATAGATAGATAGATAGATAGATAGATAGATAGATAGATAGATAGATAGATAGATAGTGTTGTGGTCCACCAGCAGCCTGCAGAGCTGTCAGCGGAGTCAGACAATGAAGAGGCTGGGGAGGATAATGGGCCAGTCCTTGAGTCAGGGGAAGGCTTGGATGAGGGCTCTGCGTCAGAGTCAGAGATGGGGTCAGGGCCATCTGGGAGCCATGCGGGGACTCTGAAGCCTCCAGAGGCAAACAGCAGAGAGGCAGAGGAACGGTAAGAGCCTGTTCCTAGTGCACGCATGCAAAGAGCTGCCAGAAGGCAAGAGCAGCTAAAGCAAAAGGGAAGACTCGGGAGTAAGGCCAGGAGATGATTGGCCCCTCCCAGAAGGCTTAAAAAAGCAACAATGGCTCTTGGGCTCTTTGTAGGAAAGCAACATTGCTACATTTGTTTCTTGTCGGCGTCTCTTGTTTCTGAACTTCGTGGAGCTTTGCCAAGAAAAGCCTTTGGCAGGGTGCCAAAGAAGATAAAGGTTTGTGATAAGGCCGAAGTACTTTTTTCTGAAGGACTTGTTTTGGAATTAATTTGGACTAATCTGAGAATGAAGTAATTCCCAGCTGTTCTAATAAAATATGTTTGTTTAGAACTGATTGTGTCTGGTAATAACTACTTGGGGCCTAGGTCACAACAGATAGATAGACAGACAGACAGACAGACAGACGATGATGAATATAGGAGAGAGAGAATTGCAGAAGGCCCATTTGGTTCCAGAAAACAGGAGGGAGGGAGGGAGAACTGAAATATAAGGACCAGGGATGGATTCGACTTACCTTTATTACCAGTTCGCATCGTGCCTGTGTGTGCACGCTTGCTTCACTCATAGGTGCCCTTCTGCGCGTGCACAGATTGCTTTTGATGACGTCCAGGTCAGTGGGCGGAGCCTCCTACTAGTTTTACTACCAGTTCTATAGAACCGGTCCAAACCGAGGGCAATCCACCACTGATAAAGACACCTTAGATAACTGACTTCAGACTTTCTCCTTCAAGAGAAGTTGCCAACCAGCTAATTCATTAAGCCGCCCGTCATCTTCACTGGAGAACTCGTTGGTGCATTTTCACATTCTTTAACTAACAGCGGGGAAATGTGAATTTTTTATCGCGGTACTGAAGGCACTGCCATCCTTCCTCGAAGCAACTGCCTTCTTTTAAAGACGAAACAAAGTGAGGGATAAATAAACAACCCTGCAGGATTTTTATGTAATTATGATCTCGTCGTTCCTCCTTGTCAGCCACCGGAGAAAACATGTTTTATTAAGTATTGTTTAGAGTCAGCCAGAGATTTACAGAGAACGGAAGATGTCGGGAATAAAGAAAGACTAATTTAATACGTAGGTGGCTATCCGAGAAAATTGGGCTGCTCAGAGCATCTTTGGTAGAGGTACAGTCTGAGCTTTGAAAAGGCCCTTCCTCAGGGGTGGCATTCATTTACTTTCCCTACCAGTTTGCAAATGTGAGCACGCGTGACCCTGTCCACACATGTGCACAGCCATCCGTGCATGTGCTTTTCTCACGTGCATGGCTTGCACACATGCATGTGGCTTGAAAACGTGTCTAAATAGGATGGCATAGCGGGAGGGCAGGGGAGCAGGCCCACCCACGGGTTGCTACAACCGATTCGGGTGAACCGATCCGAACCGGCTGAATATCACCTCTGCCCTTCTTACGTGGCCTGAGAGGTTAATCGCTTCTTCTTTGCATCCCACTCCCTTGTTAATAATAATAATAATAATAATAATAATAATAATAATAATAATAATAATAATAATAATAATAATAATATTATTATATCAATTTATAAACCGCCCTTCTCCTTGCGGACTCAGGGCAGTGAACAGCCAGAATAAAACATGGTATACAAAAGTTAAAAACAATTAAAAATATTAAATATTATTTGGCCAAGAATTAAAACAACCCAATTTAAAATCAATTTCAAATTTAAAAACGGAGGATGGGATCAAGCTAGCCCAGCTAGATGGAATAAATGGGTTTTAAGGGCCCGACGAAAGGTCTGGAGATCTGGAATCCTGCGTATCTCCGGGGGTAGGTCATTCCAGAGGGCGGGCGCCACCACAGAGAAGGCTCTCCCCCTGGGGGTCGCCAGCCGACACTGTCTGGCCGACGGCACCCGGAGGAGGCCCTCTCTGTGCGAGCGTACTGGCCAGTGGGAGGCTATTGGTGGCAGAAGGCGGTCCCGCAAGTACCCAGGTCCTAAGCCATGGAGCGCTTTAAAGGTGGTCATCAACACCTTGAAGCGCACCCGGAAGACCACCGGGAGCCAGTGCAGCTCGCGTTAACACCTGAGATGACACGAAGTTGGGCTTTTAAAGTTTTCTTTCATTTCAGAATACATGATGAATTAGACTGGGAAGTTGTCCCAGGTGAAGGATGTGCTACACGACATCCTTCTAAGGAAACGAAACAGTATATACCAATGATGGTGAACCTATAGTAGGATTGCCACAGGTAGTACACATAGCCATATCAGTGGGCACGCAAGCTCAGCTCCAGTGCATATGCGCGCTCTGGCCAGCTGAGTTTTGGGCCTTCTGAGACCACCAGAAGTAGGGTAACAGGCTGTTTCCTGCCTCCGGAGGGCCTGGGAGGTGGTGGGGAAGGCCGTTTTCACCCTCCCCAGACTCATAGAGAAGCTCTGGAGCCAGGTGAGAGAGAGAAACAGGCCTACCGGGCCATCGTGTGCTGGGAGAGGGGGGTGCATGTGCATGCATGGGGGCGGGGTACATAGAATTACGGGTGTGGGGGGGTGAGTGCGTGTCACACACCCCGCCGCCCTCTCCGGGCACGCGACGGCAAAAAGGTTAGCTATCACTGGTGTATACACTTAAGGATTAAATAAATAATTAGTTAAAAATATATATTGTTGCCAAGAAAGTAGCACAGGACTCATCTGGGAAGTCACCAAGAACATCCTTAGCTTAAGAGACTTGGTTGTTATCTATTGTTTTACGAAGAGCAGGTTTATAGCTCTTCCCTTTGAGAAGAATCTTGAATTATTGTCCTGCATACCTCCTCCTTTTCATCCTCCCTTCTTTCGGCATCACCCAAAACAGCTTGCAGGGACATATAACAGGAATAAAAACTTCACCACTGTGATATATCTCCCTTGCCAGCAGAGGCAGCTCATAAAAGAAAACTTGAATATCTTCAGCTACTCTCTTCCTGAGACAAATTTTCACCCATCCCTGGAAACTCGGCAGAACTTGGTTCTTAAGTCTGGAGGCAAGTTGGATGTTATTATTATTTATTGAGAATATTTTTTTACAGGCAGTCCTCAACTTAGGACCCCAATGGAGCCCAACATTTGGCTCACTGTGAAATGAGACATTGTTAAATGAGTTTTGCCCAATTGTGCAACCTTTCTTGCCACTTGTTGTTAGTGACGTGTTCAGAAATGGTATTCAGCCGGTTCGGATCGATTTGCCTGAACTGGTAGTGGAAATCGTGAGTGGCTCTTTGCCCACGTTGGCGAACCTGTGGCACGCGTGCTGGAAGTGGCACACAGAGCCATCTCTCCGGGCATGTGAGCCATCGCCTGTTGCTCTTCCGGGTTCCGGCACACTGGCCACTTAGTCTTCATGTGCACAGGAATGCTGGAAACCGGAAAAGCAACGAGCAATGGCTCATGTGCCTGGAGAGATGCTCTGCGCACCAGGAAGCTGATCTTCCGTTTTCCGGCGCACACATGCACACAGGCCAGCTGGTCTTTGTGCATGCATGCATGCAAGAAACCAAACCAGGTGGACCATCTTCCTGGCAGCTACTCTTCCCATTTCTGGCACGCGCACACAGGCACTCCCATAGTGGGTTTGAAATCCCGGCGCTATCGGTTTGCTATCGGTAGCGCGCGGGCATGCACGATCGCTTTGTTAGTGCGCAGCATTTCTGCGCATGCACAGAGCATTTTTGATGATGTCTGGGCAGGTGGGCGGAGCCTCCCTACACCGCCACTACCAGTTCGTCTGAACCGGGGCGAACCGGAAGCAACCCACCACGGATACACTCGCATTTTGGCACTCGGTGGCGAAAAGGTTCGCCAACATTACTCTATGCCATCTTATTTAGGCACATTTAGGCACGGAAGGCGTGTATGCAGCGAAGCACATGCCCAGAATGCTGGGCATGTGTGTGGAAGGCAGGCGCATGCACGAACTGGGCATGTGCCCGAAGCGAGCATGCACCCACGCGGCGAACAGTAATACCATAATGAGAAATCCATCTCTGGACATGTTAAGTGAATCGGGCTGTCCCGTTGACTTTGCTTGTCAGAAGGGCAATGACCCTGGGACATTGCAACCATCATAAATATGAACTAGTTGCCAAGTACCTGCATTTTGATCACCTGATCAGGGGGACACTGCAAAAAGCGTAACTTTGAAAAACGGTCGTATGTCACTTCTTTCAGGGCCATTGTAACTTTGAATGGTTACTCAATGAACTGTTGTAAATCAAGGACTACCGGTACAGTGCATAGAAAAATAGCAAAAAGCAGCACATTAAGGTAGAGAGAAGTTCCCTGAGGATGGGCTCCAGCACAAATCCGAAAGCTTGCGAAATTAAACCGTTGGTCCTGGTGGCAAGTTTGGATCCTGCAACATTAGAATGGAATGGAATGGAATGGAATGGAATGGAAGGGGAGGGAAGGGGAGGGGAGGGGAGGGGAGGGGAGGGGAGGGGAGGGGAAGGAGAGAGGGAAGGAGGGAGGGAAGGAGGGAGGGAGAGAGCGAAGGAAGGGAGAAGAGAAGGGGAGGGGAGGGGAGGGGAGGGGAGGGGAGGGGAGGGGAGGGGAGGGGAAGGGAAGAGAAGGGAAGGGAAGGGAAGGGAAGGGAAGGAGGGAGGGAGGGAGGGAGAGAGAGAAGGAAGGGAGAAGAGAAGAGAAGGGAAAGGAAGGGAAGGGAAGAGAGGGGAGGGGAAAGAGGGAGGGGGGAGAGAAGGAAGGGAGAAGGGAAGGGAAGGGAAGGGAAGGGAAGGGAAGGGAAGGGAAGGGAAGGGAAGGGAAGGGAAGGGAAGGGAAGGAGGGAGAGAGGGAGAGGAGGAAGGGAGAAGAGAACGGGAGAGAAGGAAGGGAGAAGGGAAGGGAAGGAGGGAGGGAGGGAGAGAAGGAAGGGAGAAGAGAACGGGAGAGGAGAGGAGAGGAGAGGAGAGGAGAGGAGAGGAGAGGAGAGGAGAGGAGAGGAGAGGAGAGGAGAGGAGAGGAGAGGAGAAGAGAAGAGAAGAGAAGAGAAGAGAAGAGAAGAGAAGAGAAGAGATGAAAGGGATCTTGGAGGTCTTCTAGTCCAACCCCCTGCTCAGGCAGGAAACCTAATACCATTTCAGACAAATGGTTATCCAACATCTTCTCAAAAACCTCCAGTGTTGGAGCATTCACAACTTCTGGAGGCAAGTCGTTTCACTAGTTAATTGTTCTAACTGTCAGGAAATTTCTTTTTAGTTCTACGTTGCTTCTCTCCTTGATTAGTTTTCACCCATTTGCTTCTTGTCCTGCCCTCAGGAGCTTTGGAGAATAGCTTGACTCCCTCTTCTTTGTGGCAACCCCTGAGATATCGAAACACTGCTATCCTATCACCCCTAGTCCTTCTTTTCATTAAACTAGACCTACCCAATTCCTGCCACCGTTCCTCATTTCTGTTGAAGATAACCATCGGTGCTACACCGGAGAGACATGTGAAGAAGGACCAGAGGAAAACTCACTCCGTTTTGATGCGCTGGAGGGAGATAATCTTGCTAAAGCCCCAACGGGGAAGTAAAATGAAAATAAATCACTTCAATCTGCAGTAAAACCTACAGACATGACCCTTTCTCTACGAGCCTGGGGAAAAAAATGATAAATCAAAGTGGCAAGGCAGTGAATCTGCCAGTCCATCCGGCCCTGTGTTCTGAGCAGCTTATGACTTCAGATATGGGCCTGACGACGTTTGTGCGACGTGAGGGAGCAATTCCGTTTTTCGTGTCTTGCCTGCTGAGTTGCTATTTTGCCTTCGTGAGGGGCTGAAGGACCCACAAGAGCTGAAATGTTGAGATTTCTTTGGGTCAGGATGAAGGCTAGTCCCAAAACCGACGTCCAAAGCTAAGCAGAAGCTTCAATCGGCGACAGGCAGTCCTCGACATACGACCACAATTTTATGCTGCTAAGTGAGACGTTTGTGAAGTGAGTTGGGCCCCATTTTACGACTTTCCTTGCCACCTTTGTTAAGTGAATCAGTGAACAAACTGATTTAACAACTGCAGTTAACAAACTGCAGTTGTTAAATTAGTAATCCGGTTGTTAACCTGATTTCCCCCATGGACTACATTTGAGAGAAAGTCGCAAAAGGGGATTGCGTGACACCCCCCCCCCCGGGATGCTGCAACCGTCATAAATGCGAGTCAGTTGTCAAGCATCCAAATGTAAATGACGACCCTGCAACGGTCATAAGTCTGAAAAATGGTCATAGGTCACTTTTTTCAGTGCTGTCATAACTTTCAATGGCCACTAAGTGAACTGTTATAAGTCAAGGACTACCTGTACCTTTGAAGGGAGGAGCAGAAAACGTGAAGAAAGGATGCCCTCAGATTTCAGCAGGGTGATGTGGAGTATCTCCTGAATTTGCAAAAATTGACCTTGAGCTATAAACAGGCCACACGTTGTAAGTCCCTCTTAAATATGCAAAAATATGCATTCAGTTTTGGTCACCACAATGTAAAAAAAGATGTGGAGACTCTAGAAAGAGTGCAGAGAAGAGCAACAAAGATGATTAGGGGACTGGAGGCTAAAACAGGCCTGGAGGAACATTGTCCATGGGGTCACGATGGGTCGGACATGACTTCGCAACTAACAACAACAGATTATAAACTAATAAACAATTGTTTTTTTAAAAAAATGCATAGTATTGTCTGCCCTAAAAGGGAATAGAATGAGCGGGCCTTCGTGTATTTAATGGAGAAATCTATGAACAGAAGTAGGCGTTGGGTGCAAGATCATATCGATTAGCTCATCTCATTCAACAGAAGTGAACTAACTCTTTCAATGGCTTTTCCGTCCTTGCGTTTTGCTTACCGATCCCTCAAAGAGCTCTTAATTATGGCAGTTGTCTTCAAATATTACACCACAGTGGAATCTATTCATCAATAAATACAAGGGCTTTTTTTTTCCCCCACCTCGATAGAGAGTTAATTGCTTCTGTGACTGAAGCAAAGTAAGAGATATCTCTACTTTCAAGGGCCTCCATTGAAGTCAACAGAGGCAAATGGAAATGGGAAATATTGCTGAAAAGCAGCAGGAGCTGTCCATGGTTCTGTATTTATGCTGAACATTCATCACACATAAGGAATGGACATGTGTAGCTTAAAGGGTGTGAGTGAGATGGGCTGAAACTATACAGGCAGTTCTCAATGTATGACCACAGTTGAAGCCTGCTAAGCGAGACAGTTGTTAAGTGAGCTTTATAGGACAGGATCAGACTGAGGGAGGAGTCAAATGCATCATCGGTCATGAGTCCCTGCGTGCCTACAAAAAATCAAAGTCCAGCCCACTTTGAATTCCTTGCTTAACTCCCGCTAATTTCCCTTGACCGTTAGTAGCTCAGATTCTTATAGAGAGCTTAACCTTGCAACCAATTTTTATACTCATTTCAACCGCCTGAATTTCCTGAGTTCCCCAAAAGAAATAGTTCTTTTGACCTATTTTGCCACAGTTAAGAAAATCACCACAATCGTTAAGTTAATAATATAGTTGTTATATAGTATAATAATATAGTTGTTACATAGCTTCCCCATTGGATTTGTCAAAAGGTCTCAAAAATTGATCACAGGACCCTGTAACTCTTCTTGTAAAAGAAGAGATTGGACAATCATTTCTCTGGAAGGAGAAGGAGATAAGGTCTGCTGCTCAAGCAGAGAGTTGGATTAGAAAACCTCCAAAGTCCCTGACAATCAGGTTATTCTATGTTCTATGCTCCTTTGTTCCATCCATGAAACAGTTTCTCATTTGGGTTTACTTGGATTTGCTTGAGTTGGTTAGAAGAGTTGACACCTTGGCTGTACCCCATCTTGACTACTATAATGCATTGTACATGAGACTGCCCTTGAAGAATATCCAAAGGTTTCAGGTACCAGGATCCTACTATCATATATGGTGGACTAGTCCAATGGCAAAAAAAAATATTGGTCAAAGATAAAAAGGTGGTTAGAAGAGATGACAGCACAACAAATAGATTTAAATTTTACTTGTTTACTTTTGTTGTTTGCTGCAACATTTACTTGTTGCTGTATCCTTACGATTTATATTGATTGTTTCCTAGTATGATTTGATTGCTTATTTGTACCCTATGACCATCATTAAATGTTGTACCTTATGATTCTTGACGAACGTATCTTGTCTTTTTAAGTACACTGAGAGCTTATGCACCAAAGACAAATTCCTTGTGTGTCCAATCACACTTAGCCAATAAAGAATTCTATCTATCTATCTATCTATCTATCTATCTATCTATCTATCTATCTATCTATCTATCTATCTATTTATCTATCTATCTATCTATCTATCTATCTATAATAGATAGATAATCATCTATCTATCTATCTATCTATCTATCTATCTATCTATCTATCTATCTATCTATCTATCTATCTATCTCTCTATCTATAACCAAAACTATTCTTATTAGGTATACTAATGGGGAAATACAAAAAAAGAATTACATATTTAATGTAATTTAATATTTTCTTTTATGTACACTGATAATTTTATGCACCAAGACAATTCCCTTGTGTGTCCAATCACACTTGGCTAATAAAAAATTCTATTCTATTCTATTACATATTTAATGTTACATGTAATAACAGCAGCTTGAATCACATATGTACAAAATTGGAAAAACGAAAGTATACCTATAGACAAAAAGGTAACGAAGAAAATGTTAGAATGTGCTGAATTGGACAGTTTAACGATGGAACTTAAAGATAAAGAGGAATCAGAGTATTACTTAACATGGGACTTATTGTACAAATGGTTAGATAACAGGTGCGGAGATTAGTAACTTAATAATGAAAGAAGATCAACGAAATAGAAATAGATACAGTTATATAGACATATATAAGTATATATATCGTAACTGTACATGACTATAGATTAAAACATACAGAGTGATAAATGTATAGTTATGGTACAACTATGAAAATATTGGTTATAACCAGGGGTAAAATCCAGCAGGTTCTGACAGGTTCTGGAGAACCGGTAGAGGAAATTTTCAGTAGTTTGGAGAACCGGCAAATGCCACCTCTAGCTGACCCCAGAGTGGGGTGGGAATGGAGATTTTGCGATATCCTTTTGCCTGGAGTGGTTAGGGAATGGAGATTTTGCAGTATCCTTCCCCTGTCACGCCCACCAAGCCATGCCCAAAATACCAGTAGTAAAAAAGTTAAATTCCACCACTGGTTATAACTATGACGTACAACATTATGTATTTAAAAGGGACTATATTGTATGACTACGAGAATAATGGTTATACTCAGGGTGTATAATACTGTCTATACTTCAAAAGGACTGGATACAGCCACGACACTGTCATTGCAAAACTTGAAATGTGATGTATAAAAAAGGAAAATGTATAATAAAAATATTTTTTTAAAAAAAAGGATATCCAAAAGTTTCAGTCAGTTGGAAAATGTAGGCGGTAAGTTATTCTCAAGATGTTGGCTTGGAAAGTTGTCTGTTGCTTTCCAGGCGCAGTTTAAACTGTTGGGTGTTGAAGCATTAAACAGTTTAGGATCTAACAATCTGACACGCGTCTCTCCCATTACACACCTGACTGATCTTTGGGGGGGAATGCTGTTTCTGAATTTTGTTAATCTCCCTCAGTACCCACTGAGAAGAGAGGCAGGGTACATATTGAATAAATAAACATCTAACTGTTCTTTCCCTTGATCTTCCTTCTGGGGTAAATCAAGATTCTTGAACCGTTCCCCTTGATGGATATCCCTCAGCCAAAGCAAGCAGGGAAGCATTTCTGATTTAAACAACCACATAACCCTTCTGTATATTTGTGCTGGCTTTCATTCACTGTTGTAATTATTTCTAGCGACTTTCTGATGCTTTTATAAAATGTCTTAATCCGCCGTTTTGCACCGTTAGATTAAAAACGAAAGCCCCAATCCAATCGCTCATTTGCAAGGTTTATACAGCTGGTCCTTAAGCGGATGTGGTGGCTCAGTGGCTAAGATGCTGAGCTTGTCAGTTGAAAGGTTGGCAGTTCAGTGGTTCGAATCCCTAGTGCTGCATAACGGGGTGAGCTCCCGTGACTTGTCCCAACTTCTGCCAACCTAGCAGTTCGAAAGCAGGTAAAAAATACAAGTAGAAAAATAGGGATTTTCGGAGAGTGCTGGCTCGTCGGCTTTGAAACGGAGATGAGCACCGCCCACTAGAGTCAGGAACAATTAGCACATATGTGCACCTTTACCTTTACCTTTTTACAGCTGGTCCTTGACTTATGACCACAATCGAGCCCGAAATTTCTGTTCTTAAGCAAGACAGTTATCAAGGGAGTTTCGCCTCATGTTATGACTTTTCTTGCTGAAGTTGTTAAATGAATCATTATGGTTCTTAAGTTAGTAACCTGGTTGTTAAATGAATCTGGCTTCCTCGTTGACTTGGCTTCGTAGAAGGTCAGAAGGGGTGGATCACATGACTGCAATCATCATAAATAGGAACCAGTGGCCAAGTGTCTGAATTTTGACTCCAAAGATTCCAAAAAGGTCCGCTTAAATTCTAGGATTTAGATCAGGGGTCTCAAACTCAATTTCATTGAGGACCGAATCAGAGCGGTGGATGACCCTGGGGGACTTTGTGGGCGTGGCCGACTGGGTGGGTGTGGCTGACTGGGTGGGCGGGGCCAGCTTGATGCCACTCACTGGGTGTGGCCAATTGGGTGGGTGGGGCCGATTGGGTGGGTGGGGCCAACCTGACGCCACTCCCCAAATTGGTAGCATTTTTCCCTTTTTGCATTGGGTAAACTGGGCCAAAGCAACACAGGACGTCCCCTTCCATTTTCCAGGACATCCCTGTGGGCCAGATCCGACCACATCACAGGCCGGATTTGGCCTGTGGGCCTTGTGTTTGACATTCCTAATTTAGATTAAATGCAGAACACAACAGTGGTGGGTTCCTCCCGGTTCAGCCTGGTTCTCCCGAGCCGGTAGAGGTGACAATATGACATCACCAAACCAGTTCTGCCCTCTCCTGCCCCCCCTTGTGCTCCCCCACCCCCCCGCACCCTCCCCCCACATTATTCTTACCTTTTATTTGGCCCCACCTCCAATCTATTGCTGCCTCCTGAGTCCCAGCTAATGGCTAGAGGGAAAAAACTGTTTAAACTCTTGTGGTGGGCTTCAAAGGGCCGCCCTACAGCTGATCAGTGTTAAAAGAAAACAAATGGGTAGACCAGTGCCTGCAAAAATACATGAGTAGATCAGTGCCTGCAAAAATAAATGGGTAGACCAGTGCCTGCAAAAATACATGAGTAGATCAGTGCCTGGAAAAATACATGAGTAGATCAGTGCCTGCAAAAATAAATGGGCAGACCAGTGCCTGCAAAAAATAAATTAGTAGATCGGTACAGTTCTGCAAGCAGTTAAAAGCCTGGTAGACCAGTACCTCTGCTAAATCCTAAAGAATTGTCACATGACCATCAAGCCATGCCCACAAAATAAGCCACGCCCATAGAACCGGTAGTAAAAAAATTTAGAACCCACCCCTGGAACAGTTTTGCAGTTTTTAAGTTTTTAAGAAGAGACTGGATAACCATTTGTCTGAAAAGGTATAGGGTTTCCTGCCTAAGCAGGGGGTTGGACTAGAAGACCTCCAAGGTCCCTTCCAACTCTGTTATTCTCATTCTAATTCAACTTGGGAGAACCCACAAGTTTCATTCTTGATAGTCCTGATAGCTCTCAAAATACCCAATTATGTGGCGTGCGGGAGGATGAAGAGACGGAAGCCAGGAAGAACTGAGATAATTGTTGGAAACATACGCTGAGTAAGAATCCGGTGACACTAAGCAGAAGGGAAGCAAAGCCCGTCCGGTGTAATTGTCCTCTTTTAATGACGTATTGAAGCCTTGATGATGGTTTCAAGATGCTAACGTTCTTCTTCAGACTCAACACACACACGCCCAACTTAGCCTGCCTTATCAACAGCCACGGATCAAGAAACTGGGCCGCCACTAATTTCAGCTGCAAATCAATCCGGGCTATGAGATATGGCAAGGACACAAGAGACACGGGAGCTGAAGGGGAAATAAATGAACAGCTTAATTACCTGCCATAATTTATTGGAGATCGGCAACCAAGTCAATGGCGCTCCAAAATTAATGCACGGCGCCCTTGAAAAGGATGCATGAAATACAGCCAAGAAATGTTTTAAAGGGGGGGGAGAGGGTTCCTTTTTTTTTTTTTTAAACGGAGGGAGGGAATTTTCAAGGTTCATTTTTGTAGATTGCCATTGACAGGTTGGAGAGCAGCACATTCAGCGATTTTCTCTTTCTATTCTAGATCAAATTTATTGGAACTGCCCAGTGGTGAGTTTCCAATATTCTTTTTTTTTTTTTGATTGAAAAAGTTTTACAAATACAAATTTTTCCCCTTTCCCCCCCCCCCACTTCCCCTCCCTGACCCTCCCTGACCCATCCCTCCCCACCCTTGACTTCCCTTTTAACCTTAACAATTACAGTTCCCCAAATATTAAAAGGTGAAATCCAAATCATATCATATCCTACAATTCCCCCCAGCTATTCTACCTCCTGTCAATACTAAAAATTTCTACATAACATCCAAGTAAAAACTATCTGTTATAGTACTTTATACTACACATAATCTATCCCAAATATTAAAAGGTGAAATCCAAATCATATCGTAATTCCCCCCAACTACTCTGCACCCTGTATATACTATAAATTTCTACATAACATTCAACTAAAAGCTATCTGATACTTCTTTGTTTGGTATTTATTCTGCACATAGTTTATCCATTTCTTCCTTTCCCACACAAAAATTTCTTGAGTCCGGTCTTTTAAATATGCTGATATCTTTGCCATTTCTGCAAAACTAGCCACCTTCAAAGTCCATTCTTCAATAGTAGGTAAAATATCTTTTTTCCAATATTGACCAATCAATAACCAAGCTGCTGTGATCATATATAATATCAGTTTTGTTTCGTTCAGTGAAAAATCCTTAACTATGCCCAATAAAAACAATTGTGGAGAAAATTGAAGTTTCTTCTTCAAAACATTTTGCATAACCCACCAAATTTTGATCCAAAAAGCCTTCACTTTCCTGCAAGTCCACCATATATGGTAATATGTAGCATCTAAACAATCACATCTCCAACATTTTGGCTGAACATTAGGATACATGCATGACAATTTCTTAGGATCTAAATGCCACCTGTAAAACATTTTATAAAAATTTTCCCTCAAGTTCTGTGACTGAGTAAATTTAACGTTCTGGACCCATATTTTTTCCCATGTTTCCATCATAACTGGTTCTGCAAAGTTTTGTGCCCATTTTATCATACAGTCTTTAACCAGTTCATTTTCAGAGTCTCTTTCCAACAAAATATTATAAACCCTCTTAATATGCATTGGGCTTTTCTCTTTTATCTGTCTTACCAATTCCTCTTCGTATAACATCAAACCAGTTTTTTGATCTTCACTCCATCTTGAGTTTCCAATATTCTTACCACCGGCTCACCGCAGGTGCACACGCTTGCTTTGAGCACACATGTGCATCCCGCGCATGCGGCCAGCCTTCCACGCATGTGCTTTGCTCGCACACGCACCTTCCATGCATGCGCCTGGCCTCGAAAACATGGCTAAATATGTCAGAGTATGAATATTCATGGACTGGAATAGATCAGCCAATGGGGACTGAATAGAGACAAGGTCAGCCAATGAATAGGCATGGTAACAGGCTCAGCCAATGAAGGCTGATTAGAAACAGAAACTTAAGGTAGAAGTCTGGGCATGGCTTAGGCAACTGAGTCTGTGCAGAAGCTTAACTGCCCTGTATAGAGGAAGCTCTCTTCGTATTAAGCTCTGTGCTCAGTTCTGAAATAAACAAGTCTGGACTTGCATCTCTGCTGAAATGAAACTAACTGTTCTCTCCTGTCTTCTCTTTTGCTTGTAACTGCTACTAAGTTGAAGAAGAATCTATATTGGTATTGTACATTTATCTTCATATGTTATTACGTATATAAAGAAGTTAATGAATCCTGCTGCATCAGCCTGCCTGTGCGTGTTTTCTGGATTTAATTTCTGCAGCAAACTCTGACAAAATAGAATGGCATTACGCCAAGGTTGATGGGCAGGCCCACCCACAGTCGCCGCTACCAGTTCGCACAAACTGGTCCAAACCGGCTGAATACCATCTCTGGAATTGCCCCCCTGAGGCTGAAGTGGATTTTGGAAGCTCCTGCTAAAAAATTCAGTGTTTGGGGAGAATACAATCTACATTTATTGGTTTGTTTATTTTTATTTATTACATTTTTAGGCTGCCCATTTCTCCTAAAAGTCGAGTCTGGGTGGCTTGCAGATTATAAAAAGACAAATAAAAAAATAAGTCAGGTATTAAAACTGTTTTAATATTTAAATTTAAATATTAAATTCAATCTTTAAATTAATAGTCGAATTAATATCAATTGGTTTAATTTGTTTTTATTTTATTTGTTAATATTTATTTTGTTTATTTCACATTTAATTTAATCATTCCACCCATAACTATCTCATAAAGTGTTGGTTGATTTAAATAAATACTTTAAATTAGAATAATGTCTAACATTAAATTAAAATGGAATATTACATTTAAGTAGTTGAGTAAATTTAAATTTTAAAACTATAACAAAAACCAGAATTAATTCTTACTGTATTAACCACATCCAGCAGTGAGCGCCCCCTTGTGGCCCCAATCCAGCCAGCAAACTAAGAACTTTTCTGATGATGTTTTTTTCGTCATGTGAAGTTATTGTGATCAGAGATGATATTCAGCCGGTTCGGAGGGCCTCCAGGGTGTGTGTGGGGAAGGCCGTTTTCACCCTCCCCAGGCTCCTAGAAAGGCTCTGGAGTCTGGGAAGAGTGAAAAAGGGGTCTACCAGGCCCACTGTGCCATCACGTGCCAGAAGGAGTGCGGGGGGGGGACACACACACATGCGTAAGGGGGCAGGTTGCATAGAATTTTGGGTGTGGGCACATGCATGCATGACCCCCCCCCCCCCGCTCCCCCCGCTTTTGGCACACGATGGCAAAAAGATTAGCCATCAGAGGTATAGGGTTTCCTGCATGAGTAGGGAGTTGGACTAAAAGATCTCCATGGTCCCGTTCTGCTCTGTGATTCTATGATTCTAAGTCTTGCTGTCATGAGCCCAAATCTATTTTTTCTTGTTTTCCCCTCTTTTTTTTTGCCCAAGTCTATTTTTTCTCTTGGTCCCTGCCTCGGTTTCTATTTCCTCCCCCACAAATAACATTCACTGTCCAAATGTCCACTTTGTCTTTATTAATCTGCAGGAAAAAGTTCCCTTAAAGTATTTTATCCCTTTGTGTATGCTTGCAATCCACACAGGCTCCAAGGCAGAGGTGTAATCTAAAATTTGTTACTACCGGTTCTGTGGGTGTGGCTTGGTGGGGGGACGGGGGTAATGTGACTGGGTGGGCATGGCCAATTTTTTTTTTTTTACTTCTAAAACCATTTTTTACATGTAAAACCATGTAAAAAAAATGCTTTCAAAAGGCTCTGACGATCCCAGGCGCTGGGATCGTCAGAGCTTGGATCGCCAGAGCGATTTAAAAGGGGAAAAAAGGCTCTGATGATCGCGTGGCTCAGCTGAGCATGGAGGGCCGGGGCAGGGATTTTTGCTACCGGTTCTCCGAACTGCCTGCCATCGCTACCTACTCACCCGAACCGGTCCAAACCAGGAGCTTTTCACGCCTGCTCCAAGGCTCTCTTCCTCTTGTCTGTGCTGAATAAAAAAACACTTCCATTTACTTCTCTTCTCCTCTAAGTATATTTAAAAAACTGTGATAATATTGCAGACACTGTTTTCTACTGTTAAAACTGAAGAACCGAAATGATTTCTTCGCCAGGAAAAATGTGATAAAACTGAAGCTCACCCATGAGAAGTCTGCAGGCGGCACTAACCTATCGGCCAAAAGAAAATCAAATTTCTCCTATATTGGCTAATAAGACAAACTCTCCACATCAGGCTGGACTCCTGGTGACTATTTGTCCATTTAGCTTTCCTGACATTGCTACAGAAGTGGTTTGCGTCTGCCTTTTCCTGCTGTTGTTGTTGGTTTTTTTACCGATAGAAAAGAATGTATTAGCACCAGACAAACAATCAAGCAGAAACCAATACTTTAATCAAGGAACTACCCAGGAGATAACAATCAAGCAAGCTTAAGACAATATCCTCCTCAACGAATGATCACAGAAAAAAATCACACACCCTAACAACACAGACAGGGCAAGATACTCTGAACAGGTAGTCCTCGATTTAAAACAGTTTATTTAGTGACTGTTCGAAGTTATAACGGCACTGAAAAAAGTGACTGAGGATCATTTCTCACATTTATGACCGTTGCAGTATCCACGGTTTCACGTGATTTACATTTGGATGCTTGACAACTGGTTCCTATTTATGACCGTCGCAGTGTCCTGGGGTTCTTGTGATTCAATTTTTGTGACCTTCTGACAAGCAACGTCAAGGAGGAACCCAGATTCACTTAACAACCGAGTTACTAATTTAACAACTGAAGTGATTCACTTAAGAAACGCAGCAGGAAAAGGCATAAAATGAGACAAAACCTACTTAACAAATGTCTCACTTAGTAACATCAAATTTGGGGCTCCGTTGTGGTCATACGTCGAGGACTACCTGTATAAGCAGGAAGCAAAACCCACACTCTCTTGCACTGATGATGTTACCTAGTTGTGTCGGCAAGTGAACAATTAAGTTCAGAGATCACTAAGGAAGCTACAGTGGGGGTTTTTAAACCTCCCAATCTGGCCTGCTTTTAAATTTTTTTTAAAAAAGCCTCTGATGATCCCGTGTCTCAGCTGGGAACGTCAGAGGCTTTTCAAAGCACTTTTTTTACCACCTCTTCAGCTGAAGAGGTGATAAAAAAATGCTTTGAAAAGCCTCTGACGATCTCAGCTGAGTTGCCTGATCGGCAGAGGCTTTTCAAAGCATTTTTTTCTGCAACCTCTTAAGGTTGTAGAAATAGGCCTCCCTGAAGCCTCCTGGGAGTGAAAACAGACTGCGGGGAGGGGGGGGGCAGCCAGTCAGCAATTTAACTACCGATTCGCCCGAACCTGCCTGAACCAGCTGAATCCCACCACTGAATTGGGTATGTTTAGATTAATGAAAAGAAGGACTAGCGGGTGACACGGTGGCAGAGTTCCAATATTTGCGGGGCTTCCACAAATAAGAGAG
>CM075962.1:10704323-10769323 GCA_038048745.1 Coluber constrictor foxii | reverse complement strand
CACCAAGCCACACCCACAGAACCATTAGTAAAAAAATTTGAAACCCACCTCTGCTTTCTGGCCATAGCTGTTAAGCGAATTACTGTCTAAATTTTGACCCTGGGGATGCTGTCATGGTTGCAAGCACGAAAAACAGTCATATTTTTTTCAGTGCCTTTGAACAGTCACTAAGCAAAATGTTATAAGTCCCTGTACTGTGGGAATTAGGTCTTTAAGCAAAGGGATGGCACGAGGCAGGGGGAGAAAAACTGTCTTTGTGACTAGTTGTTTTGGCATGCAATGTCCTGTAATAGCGTCCTGAGGGGAAGAGTTGAAACAGTTTATATCCAGGATGTGAGGGGCCTGTAGATATTTTCTCAGCTCTCTTTCTAACCCATGCAACTAACTTTCTAACTAGCCCTAGCTACAGTACTTTTTACACCCCCCTAAAAGAGGGTGGAAATGTTGGTGCGTCTTATACACCGAATACAGCCATTTTTGGACTCCAGAAACCCTGCCCCGCATGTCCCGTTTTCATGAAAATAGGCCTGTTTGTCACAAAAATGAAACGCACAGAGCAGTGGTGGGTTTCAAATTTTTTACTACCTGTTCCATGGGTGTGGCTTGGTGGGCGTGGCTTGGTGGGTGTGGCAGGGGAAGGATACTGTAAAATCTCCATTCCCACCCCACTCCGGGGGAAGGTTACTGCAAAATCCCCATTTCCTCCTGATCAGCTGGGACTTGGGAGGCAGAGAATAGATGGGGGCAGGGCCAGTCAGAATTTGTCCTACTGGTTCTTCGAACTACTCGAAATTTCCCCTACCAGTTCTGCAGAACTGGTCAGAACCTGCTGCAATCCACCTCTGGCGCAGAGGGTTTGGGAGGCCTCCAGAGTGCTCCTGGGGGCTGGGAAGGGCAAAAAGATTTAAATAATTTTTAAATAATTTAAATAATTTTTAAATTATATTGGGGTGTTTTAATTCTGTCCGGGCCAAATTCATTTAATCTGTTTTTAGTTGGTTTTTAAATTTTGTACATATGTATTTTTATTGTTGGCTGTACACCGCCCTGAGTCCTTCAGGAGTAGGGCGGTATATAAATCCAATAAATCCTAAATCCTAAAAAGAGACTGGTGGTGCAGCAGCTTAAGCAGCAGCTTAAGTGGTGTTAAAGTGACACCAGCTGCCTGCAATTACTGCGAGTTCAAATCTCACCAGGCTCAAGGTTGACTCAGCCTTCCATCCTTTCAAGGTAGGTAAAATGAGGACCCAGATTGTGGGGGCAATAAGCTGACTATGTATAAAAAAGAACACCGCTTGGGGGGGCCCGAAAGCCCTACTAAGCAGGTATATACAAAAGTATGAAGGCTATTGCTTAACACATTGTAAGCCGCCCTGGGTCTCCGGAGAAGGGCAGCATATAAATTAATTTTTTTAAAAAAAAACTATTTTTTTTTCTTGTTTTCCTCTTTGAAATCTTGGTGTGTTTTTATACTCCAGTGCGTCTTATAGTCTGAAAAATACGGTATTTAATTTAACTCGTTTTGCTGAAGACCAGCATTGTCTTCCAGTTTTCGGCAAAACCGCACCCACCGCAAAGCTTTTTTTCCCTGTTAATTGTTTAAGACAAATTGGCAGGGAAAAGGGATATATATATAAAACTCTGTGGGACGCAGGGGCTCAGTGGCTAAGACACCATCAAAAAGTTGGCAGTTCAGCAGTTCGAATCCCTAGTGCTGCGGAATGGGGTGAGCTCCCATTACTTGTCCCAGCTTTTGCCAACCTAGCAGTTCGAAAGCAGGTAAAAAATGCAAGTAGAAAAATAGGGACCTCCTTTGGTGGGAAGGGAACAGCATTCCGTGCGCCTTTGGCATTGAGTCATGCCGGCCACATGACCACGGAGACGTCTTCGGACAGCGCTGGCTCTTCGGCTTTGAAACGGAGATGAGCACCGCCCCCTAGAGTCAGGAATGATTAGCACATATGTGCGAGGGGAACCTTTACCTTTTATAAAACTCTGATCTTTATTTATAATTTGACCAGTAAACCTGTCTCCATCGATGTATGAAAAATGAAGTAAAATCAATACTACAGCTCCATATTTCATCGTTCAGAAGCTCTTGGCGATCCAAAGTGTCAGAGGCAAGAGGCCAATGTCTTCCTGACAGCCATTTAGTCTATGTCTAAACACCACCGTACTTTCAAAGGAAGAGAAAAAGGAGAAAGGGAAGGAATAGGTCTTCATATTCCATGAAAAAAAAATCAGATCCAACTTTTTCTGACAATCAGAACATTAGTGTTTTAGCACCATCTAATGGAGATGAAGCAGAATGCTACCATCATCAATAAAATGTATTTCCAATTTTAACAATGTCCCATAATAAAATTGAACTTGTTTGTCCGGTGCCCGATTTGAGACCAGGTAAATAAAACTGAAGGAAAGTCGGAATAGCTGGACAACTGATAACTGAAAACTATGGAATAGCCCCCAAGTTTATCTAGAGCAGTGTTTTGCAATCTCAGTCTTTTGACTCAGCTCCTCAAACACGATAAACCCTCTGACATGAACTCTAAAGATTCCTTTATTAGGAGCACCAGGAGCCCTGGCAAAAAAGTTTCTCTCTCAACGCAGGCTAACAAGTCTGACCGGCTAGAAGATGAATAGTTGTCTGCACACATCTATTCATCTTCACCCCCTGCCTTTTATCCCCAGAGCTAGGGTGGGGCTTCGCTAGCAGCGGTGGCTCTTCTGTCCCAAGGATCAGCCCATAAATTTCCACTGCTCTCCTCTCCTCTGCCTTCTGAGCATCCACACGTCAGGCACTGGACCCAGCTGTTCCTCCTCTTCCTCATCAACCACCTCCAGACCTGGGAGCTGTTGACTCTCCATCTGAGGGCTGACGGATGGCCCAGGCTCCACCTCTGTCTCTCTCTCTGACAGCTCCATTCCCTCTTCCCCCTCGGAGCTCTCAGGTTGCCTTGATGCCGACCCTGACTCCCACGCCTCCTCCTCCTGCTCTGATTCGGCTGCTAGAGGGGCCAGCGGCCAACAGGCCACAACATTCAGGTACTTTAAAGTGGGTGGACTTCAACTCCTAGAATGCATGCACCTGTTCCATTTTGGACACTCGGTGCCGAAAAGGTTCGCCATCATGGCCCTTTATCATTTCAGACAAGTGACTGTCTAATCTTGTCTTAAAAACCTCCAGTGATGGAGCACCAACAATTTCTGGAGGCCAGCTGTTCCATTGGTTAATTGTTCTGTTAGGAAGTTTCTCCTTAATTCTATGTTGCTTCTCCCCTTGATTAGTTTCCATTCATTGTTTCTTGTCCTGCCCTCTGGTGCTTTGGAAAATAATTTGACCTCCTCTTCTTTGTGGCAGCCCTTCAACTACTAGACTTCTGCTATCATGTGTCCCTCCCAGTGCTGTGGAGTCGGAGTCGAGGAGTCGGAGTCGGAGAAAATTTTGGGTACCTGGAGTCGGAGTCGGAAGTACAAAAAATTGAGGAGTCAGAGTCGGAGTCGGAGATGAAACATTTATCTCCCGACTCCACAGCCCTGGTCCCTCCCCACCCCTCCCAGCCCCCCAGTCCTCCTTTTCTCTAGACTGTCCAAACCCAAATCCTGCCACCTTTTTTCATATGTTTTAGTCTCCGGGCCTTTAATCCTCTTAGTTGCACTTCTTTGTACTGTTTCCAAAGTCTCAACCTCTTCTTTGTAATGTGGTGACCAAAACTGGATGCCATATTCCAGGTGTGGCCTTACTAAGGCTTTATAAAGTGGTCTGAGTGACACACTTGTTCACACTCATGCCATGTGTACCAGGGGATGAGTTCTACTTAGCTTTACTACCTGTTCGAAACGGGACCGCATGCGTGCGCGAGCTGATGACATCAGGGTCGGTGGGCAGAGACTCCCGCCGGTTTTACTACTGGTTCTTGCAAACCGGTTCGTGTACACGGACATCAGTATATGGTCCGTGTACACACATCAGTGTGTACACATCTTACACACTGATGTGTACCCCCTGAAAGAATGGTGAAATTTTCAGTCCTTCGAAGATACGCTCAGTGTTATGAATAAGATGATTACCACCAACTCGGTCAGCAAATACAATCTGCTAAGAGAGAGACAAGCCACTGTTAGGGAAAAACGAGGACAATTCATAATCCGCAGTCGGTTATTGGCCTCCTCAGTTAGTTGGTCTTTGCTTGGAATCTATTAGCAGAACCTCCTTGAAGGGAGGAAAATAGATATTTTCCTTTCTTTTGCTTTTTTCCTCCTGCATAACTGGAGTAACTGCTTCTGAAGCAAAGAGGGGAGTTATAGGGAGGACTAGGAATATAGGTAGTCCTCGACTTACAACCACGGGTGGGCTTCAAAAACTTTAGCAAGGATTTCTCTGCCCCAGTAGTAGATTTCAAAATTTTTTACTACTGGTTCTGTGGGTGTGGCTTGTTGGGCGTGGCATGGCTTGTTGGGCGTGGCATGGTATGTTGGACGTGGCAGAGGAAGGATACTGTAAAATCTCCATTCCGTCTCCACTCCAGGGGAAGGCTACTGCAAAATTCCCATTTCCTCCCGATCAGCTGGCACTCAGGAGGCAGAGAATAGATGGGGGCGGGGCCAGTCAGAGGTGGTATTTATCGGTTCTCCGAACCACTCAAAATTTCCGCTACCGGTTCTCCAGAACTGGTCAGAACCTGCTGAAACCCACCTCTGCTCTGCTCTGCCCTGTTGCTGGGTGGGCGTGGCCATGGTGGGCGTGGCCAAGTCGGCCTGCTGCACCACAGCAGAGGCGGCGTTTTTGTCCTCCCCAGGCTCCGGAGGCTTTCCTGGAGCCTCCGGAAGGGCGAAAACAGCCTCCCCAGGCTCCAGAGGCCCTCCGGAGGCTAGAAACAGGCCATTTTCCAGCCTTCCCAAACTTCTAGTAGGCCTGTTTTTTACCTCCCCAAGCCTCCATGTGCGCCCTGCACTTACCTGCATCCAAAACGGGCCATGTGGAGACTCCTGGGAGGGGCAGGGTGGAGTGGGGTGGGCGGAGCCAGCCAGAAGTGGGATTTGGGGGTTCCCCGAACTGCACAGAATCTTAGCTAGAGGTTCTCCTGAACCCGTGTGAACCCCCAGCAGCCCACCCCTGCTTACGACCACAGTTGAACCCAACATTTTTGTTATTAAGTGAGACATCTGTTAAGTGAATCCGGCTTCTCCATTGACTTGGCTTGTCAGAAGGTCACAATAGGGTAATCACACGACCCCCGGGACACTGCAACCATCATATAAACATACCAGTTCTCAAGCATCTGAATTTTGATCACGTGGCCATGGGGCCACAGTCGTAAGCGTGAGAAATGGCCGTAACTCACATTTTTCAGTGCCACTGTAACTGAACGGTCTCTAACCCAATGGCTATTAGTCAAAGATCACTTGTATGAGGAGGTATCTGACTTTTTTTTTCTGATTCAGATACTATTTGGGGAAAGATAAGCACAGGATTATTATTATTTTTTTACTTGAAATTCCTATCACATCTTCCTAATGTTGAAACAACGTATCTTCACATTTCCCTGCTTGAGCACCAAAAAATCATTGCGCTCTATAAAACCTCTGGCGAATGAAATTTGGCAATTTCAAACAAAATCTTCATGGATTTAAAATTCTTTTCTGACTACTTGTAAATCTAATTTAGAGCTCTGAACGCTTATTATTTATTTATTTATTTATTTTATTAAATTTATATACCGCCCTTCTCCTAGTGGACTCAGGGCGGTGTACAGCCAAAAATAAAAAGCACTCCAATACAAAATTTAAAATATTAATAAAAGAATGCTAGGATGCTAACCGGGTCCAAAGAATGCTAGGATGCTAACCGGGTCCAAATTATGAAAATAAACAGAGAGGATGTAGTATCCAAAGAAATCCACCAGATGGTGCTAAAGGACTTTGTCTATTAAATATTTCCCTGTCCTTGAAACATAGGTGCATATTTTACAGTACTGTATAGGAGAAGTTCTCTCTATACTTTTCATGCCACAATTTGATGAGTGTCTCCAACCACCGTGAATTTATCGTTCGGGCTGTGGATGCCCATCATTATAATTTTCCCCATGCTAGGAGAAACCTTATTAAGATTGGCACTAAGAGTTGTAGATGCACATCGTAATAATCCCACTAATTAGCATCAATTCCAGTTTGGTTTAGTGGATAAATCACCAGACTAAAAACCAGGAGATTGTGAGTTCTAGTCCTGCCTTAGGGATAAAAACCACTGGGTGACTTTGGGCCAATCAGCAGGAGAAAGTGGCCTTAGCCATGAAAGCAAGTTGGGTTACTTAGAACCAATCAGCAAGGAATGGTGAGTTCTAATCCTACCTTAGGTTTTCACAGCTGCTGGGTGACTTTGGGCCAGTCACTAGGAGACAGTGAGTTCTAGTCTCACCACAGGCAGGAAAACTGGTTGGTGACTTTGGGCCAATCACCAGGAGACAGTGAGTTCTAGTTCCTTTTCTGGAGGGGAACCATGTGGTTCCCCTCCTGCGCGAGCTGCACTGGCTCCCAGTGGTCTTCCGGGTGCATTTCAAGGTTTTGCTTACCATCTTTAGAACTCTCCATGGCATCGGACCGGGGTATTTACGAGACCACCTTCTGCTACCAACAGCCTCTCACCGACCAGTATGCTCCAATAGAGAGGGGCTCCTCCGGGTGCCGTCAGCCAAACAGTGTCGGCTGGTGGCGCCCAGGGGGAGATCCTTCTCTGTGGGGGCACCTACCATCTGGAACGAGCTCCCCCCGGAGATACGGAGGATCCCGGACCTGCGCACGTTTCGACGTGCTCTTAAAACGATTTTGTTTCAGCAGGCTGGCTTGGCCTAGCTCTCCCTTTTAAATTTTTTAAATTGTTAATCTGTTTTGTAATTGGGTGTTTTAAATTGTTTCGGCCACAATATTTAATAATTTTAATGGGTTTTAATGGTTGTACTATCTGTTTTTTATCCTGGCTGTGCACCCCCCTGAGTCCCCCTGGGGGTAGGGCGGTATATAAATGTGAGAAAGAAAGAAAGAAAGAAAGAAAGAAAGAAGGGAGGGAGGGAGGGAGGGAGGGAGGGAGGGAGGGAAGGAAGGAAGGAAGGAAGGAAGGAAGGAAGGAAGGAAGGAAGGAAGGAAGGAAGAAAGAAAGAAAGAAAGAAAGAAAGAAAGAAAGAAAGAAAGAAAGAAAGAAAGAAAGAAAGAAAGAAAGAAAGAAAGAAAGAAATAGTTCCGCCTTGAGTATTAAAGCCACCCATTTCATGGGTGACTTTAGGCCAATCACCAGGAGACAGTGGCCTTAGCCATGAAAGCAAGTTGAGTTACTTAGAACCAACCAGCCAGAAATGGTGAGTTCTAATCTTGCCTTAGGTTTTCACAGCTGCTGGGTGACTTTGGGCCAGTCACTAGGAGACAGTGAGTTCTAGTTTTTGGTTTTTTCAAAATGGTCAGCCTCTGCAGAACATGTCAGTGGCTCATTTTGCCTATGTACAGGTAGCAAAATGTGCTTGACTTACAAGCACAGTTCAGACCATAATTTCCATCGCTAAGCAAGGCAGCTGCTAACTGAATCACACTCAGTTTTATGATGGCGGTTGTTAAGTGAATCACTTCAGTTCTTAAATGAATCCGGCATCTATTAAGCAAATCGGCCTTTCTCCGTTAACTTTGCTAGTCGAAAAGCAGTTGGGAAGATCGCAAACGGTAATCATTTGAACCCAGGATGCTGTGATTGTCATAAATAGGCGGCAATTGCCAAGCGACTCCATTTTGATCATGTGACCGTGGGAAACTGCAACAGTCATAAGTCCGAGGCTCAATTGTAAGTTACTTTTTTCAGTGGTTTTATAAATTTAGTCACTACAGCAGTGGTCAAAATTGTGGGAACCTTTTGGGAAAAGTGTATTTTTGAGGTTTGATGGCTAATAACACCACTTTTCTTTGGGTTTTTTTTTTTTTTTTGAGTTTCAAGATAACCCTATTTCATTGGTGGAATGGCCTGGGAATAGCCCAGACCTTCACCCAATGGAAAATCTATGGAGCCGACTAAAGAAACTTGTTAGTCAGAAGCCACCCAGCAATAAAACCCAGTTAATAGAAGCCATCCTTCAATCTTGGCTTTCCCATGAGAACAGCTGCAGAACTCAAAGACTTGGTTCCCTCCATGGGAAGACGTTGTAAGGCCATAATTCAGGCTAAAGGTTACCCAACTAAGCATTAACTGACATGGTGATAATTTTTGAATCTCTTGTTTTTTCTATGGTGATCAGTTTTGTACATCTCATTTTTTTCTGTGTTTCACTTTTCTTCTTTATGCTGTAACTGCTAGTCTAATAGAAAATCCTTCCTCAAAGTGATTGCATTACATTCTTGATGAAATTATCTTTCCACGGATATATAATTTTATGGTACTACTCCCCCCCAAAAAAGTGGTTTTATTAGCTAGTTTTAGAAAATACACTTTTCCCAAAAGGTTTCCACAATTTTGGCCACTACTGTAAACAAATGGTTGTAAATCAAAGATTTGAAGAAAGCCCTTTGTTGCTGTAAACGGAGGGCCGGAAGGATGCATGCACCCTTGGAGAAGATCCCTGATGTTGGTGTTGTGGTCCATCAGCAGCCTGCGGAGCTGGCACCGAAGTCGGACAGTAAAGAGACTGGGGAAGACAATGGGCCAGTCCTGGAGTCTGGGGAAGGCCCAGATGAGGACTCTGCGTCAGAGGCAGGGATGGAGCCAGGGCCTCCTAGGAGTTATCTGCTGCAGAGGCTGACAGCAGAGAGGCAGAGGAACAGGAGGAGCCTGTTCCTAGTGCACGCATGCACAGAGCTGCCAGAAGGCAAGAGCAGCTAAAGCAAAAGGGACAACTCAGGAGTAAGGCCAGAAGATGATTGGCCGCTCCCATAAGGCTTAAAAGAGCAGCAACGGCTCTTGGGATCTTTGTAGAAAAGCAACGTTGATTCTAGTGCTTCTTGTCAGCCTCTCTTGAACTTTGTGGGGGGTTTGCCAAGAAAAGCCTTTGGCAGGTTGCCAAAGACATCAAAGGTTGGCGAAAAGGCCGATGGATTGGTTATGAAGAATTTTGTTTTGGACTAAGCTGAGAATGAATTAATTCTCAGTTGTTTTATTAAAACAACTTTGTTCAGGACTGAATTATGTTTAGTAATCACTACTTGGGCCTTGGTCACAACACTTGGTAAAGATGGAAGGGAGAAGGAGAAGGAGAAGGGGATGACAGAGGACGAGTTGGTTAGTGTTTTAAGTGTAAACTTTAAATTAAGTTAAATTAAGTGTTCTGCATGAGGAAAAACACTGACTATGTGTCTAGTTGTTTTTGCACAGAGACATATATTACAATACATGTGCAAGGAAAGCACCTCCGAGGGAGACCCCAGCTGTGATATAAGGATATCTGCAAGAGGGACCTAAAGGCCCTGGGAATGGACATCAACAACTGGGAAACTTTGACCTCCGATGGTTCAGCTTGGAGGCTAAAGAGGCAGCATGGCCTTCTCCAATTCGAAGAGACGCTTGTTCGGCAGGCTGAGGCAAAATGGCAGTCCCAGATCCAGCGCAATCTGGGGGCTGGGCAGGGGACAGAATGTATCTGCTCTCAGTGTGGAAGGGATGGCCACTCTCGAATTGGCCTTTTTAGTCACACCAGATGCTGTTTTAGGACCTCTTTCCAGAGTACGATACCATAGTCCCTTGAGACTGAAGGATGCCAATGAACAGGACTGAACTGTGATCAGCTGTGGTTCTTGGTGTACTCTGAATTTGGTACAGAGTCTTCCTTTTGTTTCCCTTTGAGCTCAGCAAAAATTAGTAATAATAATAGTAGCAGTAATAATTGTAATAGTATTTTACTGTTGTCATGATTGTTATAAAACTGGCTTTCCACATTAACCCTGATTGATTCGTCCTAGCCACAGCTTTTGCAAAATCCCAACCTCCCTTAAAAATATTTTTTTTTAATTTTAAAAAAACAAAACCTTGAAGATGCAGGAAAACAAGCAACTCACAGCCAACCACTTAACCAGAGTTAAGAACATATTTATTTGAAGGATTTTTCTACACCTGAAGTTCTCCAACTCACTTTACAACTCGTATTAGGGGGGTTGGGGCCGTAGATCAAGGCACTCTCTGTATTGCCTCACCCCCCCACTTCCCCAATTGTTTGTCATTAATCATTACAGCACAGTGCAGCTTGATGGAGTTTAATTAGCATAATTTAATTCTCAAAATTATATTTTTGCATGGCCTGCACAAGTTCTGGAGATGTTACAAACGGGATCAAGGCTTCGATTTGCATTGAATAATCCCCAAATGATTATTATTTTTTTGCAGTATCTTTTGATACGTTGTTAACCCGTTGCAAACCTAAAAACAGATTAAGATTAATCTGGGATATCTCTGGGATATGTAGCCTTGGGTTTTGCACATGGCTCTAAACTAACAGTGGTTTTTGTTTTTAGCTGCCTGCCCTGTGAGAAGCCACGGGTCAGCCATCCATGATTTATGGCTTTGTGCCAGGGGTGAAATCCGAACCGGTTTGCTATCGGTTTGCTGGTCACGCATGCGCAGTGCGCACCGTATGTGCGTATACACAGTGCACACCAAACCTGTGATGTGCACATGCATGCACAGCATGCACCAAAAGGAGGCTTGGGAAGATAAGTAGAAACCAGGGGGGAATAAGCTGTGACGCACGATTTAGCTTTGCTAGAAAGCAGCTAAAGCCACTGCACAGCAGATCGTCGGAAATACCAGCTCGGAGGAATCGGTAGCTTTTTTTAACTACCATTTTGCCCAGTGGTGTTTTGCTCCTGGCTCGGCCCAGTTCAGCCGAGCCGGTAGCGGTGACAATGTGACGTCACCGAACCGGTTCTCCGTGACTGGGAGCTGGGCCCTCCCGCCCCGGCTTTATTCTTACCTTTATTTCTTGGGTTTTAGCCCAGCTGATAGGCGCGGTAGAGTGGATTGCCGCACCTCAGCTGGCCAGAAACCTAACGCGCTTGCGCAGAGCACAAGTATGCGTGGCGATCACACGCAAAGCACATGCGCGAAGAGAACCGGTAGTAACACCATTTGGAGCCCACCACTGGGTTTGCCCAAACTGGTAGTTTTGATCACTACCGGTTTTCCCGAACCGGAGCAAACCGGTAGCATTTCACCCCTGGTTTGTGCACTGCAGAACCCAGCCGCTTTTTAGTCACAAACCATGGTTAGCAAAGACAGGCTTAGCCCATGGAGAGTTCGGGGTTTAATATCTATCGGCTTAAACAGCACTCTGCAATAAAAAAAAAATTAGTGCAATCTGCTGAAGTTTTCAGGATTTAGTCACAAGCGCAATGCCGTTTTCTTCCATTAGGAACATTGTTGGCACCCATTAATAAAAACACAGAATCATGATGTACAGGAATAGACAACGACACTGCAAGAACAGGAAAGGACGGAGGAGGGAGACGGCTGTTGTTGAAAAACTGAAGTTGTGTAGAAAAGTTAGCACCGACCCCTCTCCTGGAAGAATGAAATACTTTAGGAAATATTTAAAAGGAAGGATGTTTCCCCTAAAAGAGAAATAAAAAATGTGAAGGGAGACAGAAACTAAGAGCAGATATTTGGTGCCTGTTGAGAAAGACTGAGCCAGCCCTATCTACAAGACAATTAGACCTTCAGCTCCAGGGTGATGGGATTAAGACATGACCCCTTAGGACATAATAGGATTAGCCCTCTACCCATCTCACAGCAGAGGTCACTGCATTTCAAAATTTCCTAAGGACATTGCATCACCCAGCAAGGTTCAACCAAACGTATCTCAGACAGCCTACAAAGTTAGCAGTGACCCGTACAACAACCAATAGAATACATGCCCTTGCCACAGGAACAGGAAGCTCAAGTTCAAAGCCCAAGAGAGGTATAAATACCTCTCACTCTCCTCTCCTTGTGTTCAGCTATACTCAAACCCATGTGGTCCTGTTTATTGATAAACCATCTTTCCAATCAGCCTCCATGTTTCTATGACCTTTCCTGCCTCAGTTAAGTCCTGTTGTTAAATGAGTCACACGGTTGTTAAGTGAATCTGGCTTCCCCCTTGACTTTGCTTGTCAGAAGGTTGCAAAAGGAGGTCACTGCGACTGTCATAAATATGAGTCGGTTGCCAAGGGTCTGAGTTTTGATCACATGACCATGGGGATGTTTCAACAGTCGTTAAGTGTGAAAAAACAGTCGTAAATCACTTTTTTCAGTGTCATAACTTTGACCGGTCACTAAATGAACTATTGTAAATGGAAAACTACCTGTGTTGCATTTATGCTTATTTTTGGAGGTAACTCATAATCCTGTTCTTCACTCCGTCAAAGTGATATGGCTGTTGTATGTTTTATTACCTCCATCTGACTTATCCTATCATCGTCTAATGTACAGCACATTTCATTATCCTGAGGATGAAAACCATACTCAGAAAAATCTAGTAATTCTTCTGGGTCAGCTCCAACAGACACAGGGGGTGTGTTTTTTAGAAAAAGATATTTCATTTCGAATGGACTCTACTTAGCAGATTTTCTTGGAAGATGCTTCCCCATAACTTCAGCGGATAGGTAAAGGTTCCCCTCGCACATATGTGCTAGTCGTTCCTGACTTTAGGGGGCGGTGCTCATCTCCATTTCAAAGCTGAAGAGCCAGCGCTGTCCGAAGACATCTCCACATGTGGTCATGTGGCCGGCATGACTCAACGCCAAAGGCGCACGGAACGCTGTTAACTTCCCACCAAAGGTGGTCCCTATTTTTTCTACTTGCCTTTTTTACCTGCTTTCAATCTGCTAGGTTGGCAGAAGCTGGGACAAGTCACGGGAGCTCACCCCATTCTGCAGCACTAGGGATTCGAACCGCTGAACTGCCGACCTTTTGATCGACAAGCTCAGCATCTTAGCCGCTGAGCCACCGTGTCCCCTTAAGGACCAGCTGTATAAACCTCGCAAATGAGCGATTGGATTGGGGCTTTCGTTTTTAATCTAACGGTGCAAAACGGCGGATTAAGACATTTTATAAAAGCATCAGAAAGTCGCTAGAAATAATTACAACAGTGAATGAAAGCCAGCACAAATATACAGAAGGGTTATGTGGTTGTTTAAATCGGAAATGCTTCCCTGCTTGCTTTGGCTGAGTGATATCCATCAAGGGGAACGGTTCAAGAATCTTGATTTACCCCAGAAGGAAGATCAAGGGAAAGAACAGTTAGATGTTTATTTATTCAATATGTACCCTGCCTCTCTTCTCAGTGGGTAACCGACAAGCTCAGCATCTTAGCCACTGAGCCACCATGTCCCCTTCTGTGGATAGGGTGCAGCAAGAATCCATCTAGCATGGAAACTGGGACAAATAACTAAGTCGTAACCAATTCCCAAAGTGTTTTTTTTTCCCCAAAAGGCAACTGGTCTTCCTTTGTTTTTCCTTGAAGACGTTTCGCTTCTCCCCGAGAAGCTTCTTCAGAACTTCGGAAGAACAATGTCCTGGATGACTGAGAATCTCTACAGACTTTTAGCTGTACAATTTGGGATGGAAGACCCTTGGAATGGTGCATGAGTAGGAAAAATTGGGTTTTCGGAAAAATTGCAGGCTATAGAAACCATTCGTGCTTCCGTTTGAGATGCAGAGAACCACAAAATCATCCCAACAACCTGTTCCTGTGTTCAACAGTGGAGGAAGGGACTCAGGGCAGAAAGCATCCTGCAGAAAGATCAGCTACACAACACAGCTACACAACACAGTCCTTTCAGCAGTTCCAAGGCTCCACACCCATTTGTACCACTCAGGTGACCCTGAGGACACAAACAAACCTCCAAGTGGCCTCAACGGCTCCCTAAAACAGATGCAAATGACCAGCCGTCTGCAAGGAGTATCCATCCTTCCGTTCCCCACCATCCAATCCAGAGCTGAAGAAGCTTCTCGGATGAGAAGCGAAACGTCTTCAAAGGAAAACGAAGACCTTCTAGCTGCCTTTTGAAAAAGCACTTTGGGGACAACCATGACCAGGAATGGCTGAGAATCGCCACAGAGCTAACCAATCCCGACTTTGCAAATTTAACTGCTGAGTCACGCTTTTTTGCAAAATGAAGTGAGATCCTGCGCTACCAATTTAGAACTGCATGGATACCCTCATACAGTAAACTCCCAATTGGCGCAGAATGAGGCATCTCAAGAGTTATATCAGGGAGTTTGAATGGACAACGGATTTTCCGATCCGCTTCGATCAGATGTAACTTAGAACAGAATTCTGCCACGTCATTTTCAAGGTAGAGTTTAGATCAGGAATGGTTAACCTTGGCGACTTTTAAGACCCGCGGATCTCAACTCCCAGAATTCCCCCAGCCGACGTGTCAACCACAAGTCACCTTTTCATGATGGATAACGTCCAATGAAGTGCTAAGAAACACCTGTCTAAAATACAATTTCTGGAAAGAATGCAGAGAAGAGCCCCAAGGATGATTAAGGCAGTGGTGAAATCCACTTACCTTCGCTACCGGTTCGGGAATGGGAGCCCATGCGCCACTTCTACGCATGCGCAGAGCCTTCTGCGCATATGCAGAAGGTCAAAAATTGGATGCAATGACATCCCGGCATGTGGGCGGAGCCTCCCGCTGCCAGCACTACCGGTTTTCACGAACCGGATCGATCCGGATGGATTTCACCGCTGGATTAAGGGGGCTGGAGACTAAAACATATGAAGAACAGTTGCAGGAATTGGGTATGTCTAGTTTAATAAAAAGAAGGGCTTGGGGTAACATGATAGCAGTGTTCCAATATTTGAGGGGCTGCCCCAAAGAAGAGGGAGTCAAGCTATTCTCCAAAGCCCCTGAGGGCAGGACAAGAAGCAGTGGGTGGAAACTAAACAAGGAGAGAAACAACCTGGAATTAAGGAGTAACTTCCTAACAGTGAGGACAATTAACCAGTGGAACAACTTGCCTCCAGAAGTTGTGGGTGCCCCATCACTAGAGGATATTAAGAAGAGCCTGGACAGCCATTTGTCTGAAATTGTACTCAAGCAGAGGGTTGGACTAGGAGACCTTCAAGGCCCCTTCCAACTCTGTTAATTTTATGTTCTATGTTCTAGCCTGATCTGCATGCACACACTAAACTAAAAATTATGAATCTGGTTATGAGAAAAATCCACACGTCGTTATCCACACAATTCTGAATGAACTGTGCATGAAGCATTAACAAAGCAGGACATGACCAGTTTCATCCTTACTGGGAATCGTCAGGTGCGCACAGCCAAACACCATTCGGCAGCAAAACCCGGACAGAGCCTAAAACGAACATGCTGTACAGGCATTCTTTGACTTACAATCACAGTTAGGGCGAGAATTTCCATTGCCAAGCAAATTAAGTGTAAAGGGAGTGGTGCCCCATTTTGCGACCTTTTGGGGTGCAGTTGTTAAGCGAATCAGTGCGGTTGTTAAGCGAAACATAGTTTGACTTTCCCCATTGATTTTGCTTGTCAGAAAACCAGCGATCTGATGACGCTCGGATACTGCAACCATCATAAAATAGATGCTTGGTTGCCAAGAGTGACCACGATGGTCGTTAAGGGCAAGGACCAGTCGTTAAGTCACTTTTTCCAGTGCCGTTGTAAATTTGAAAGGTCACTAAAGCAAATGGTTGTAAGTTAAGGACTACCTGTATCATCGTTCCTCTTTTAATGACCCCTTAAATCCCTTGCTGGGTGGAGTCTGGGCAACTGAATGGAGCTGCTGAGTATTTACTGGCCGGATGCCCTGACTGTCACCAATGCAGAGTTTTGTTTTTGTTTTTTCAGCAGATATATTCACATTGTGCCCACAGAGAGAAACATCTGCCTCTACCTTGGATCGAACTCGCAGCCTCCTGATTGTGAGGCAAGAATTCCACCTCTAGGCTACCACATCACTCTTTAACAACTATCTGTACGTAGTCATATAAAGCACAATGGCCCACGAATTCAATTCCTGATACATTAAGAGGGTTTGAACCCCGCCAAAAAATATTTCCTGTACATCTAGAGTCCCGGAAAGGATACATACAGTCATGTACACCCTCCAGAAGGTTAATATAACTGAATTATCACCAAACAGAACATTAATTGTGAAAAACAAATAAGTTCCATGTAAACTGTCAGGTAAAATCTTGTGGACAGAGGCATAACAGGAATGTAACACCTATACAGCTTAAGGGACCCGGTTGTATGTAACATTATGAAACAGAGGGGCAGGAAGTCCTCGACGTACGACCATGATTGAGCCCAACATTTCTGTTGTTAAGCAAGACAGTTTGTTCAGTGAGTTCTTCTGCCCCATTTTACAACCTTCCTGGTCGCCGTTGTCGAGTTAGTGACACAGCGGTTAAGGGATTGCGGCTCCCGCATTGACTTTGCTCGTCAAAATGTCGCAAAAGGGGATCTTGACTGACTGCAACCCATCATAAAGAGGAACCAGCCGCCAAGCATCTGAATTTGGGGAAATGCCGAAACGGTCATAGATGTGAAACAGGGTCATAAATCCCTTTTGTTTCAGTGCCGTTGTGACTCTAAACAATCACTGTGAATGGTTGTAACTCCAGGACTACCTACAGTCCTCGACTTACAACCAGCCTCTTAGCAATTGTTTGAAAATGAGACTTATGACCTGATTTTGAAGTTCCAATATCCCCCCACCTCACATTCCTGTGACCACATATTCGGCCACTCTGCAAACTGGCGCTGATTTACAACTCTTTGCAGAGTCCTATAATCATGATTTAAGTTTTCTCCTTCCACAAAAAAGGTCATAGAATCAAGTCCGGTCAATGTGGCCCAACTTGCGACTATTATTTCCATCCTCAATTACAGTCGTAAGTCAAGGACTTCCTGTAAAGCAGATGATTATATTTTTTTTCATTCTCTTGCTTGCAACTTAGTAAAGAGGAATAAAGTTTGCAGATTGTCATTGCAGATAGCCTGGTCTGCCTACACAATGCAAAGAACGTTACAAACAACCGTATTTTTCGGTGTATAAGACGCTCCAGACTATAAGAGGCACCTATCTTTTTTGGTGAGGAAAACAAGAAAAAAAAATCTGCCTCTGCCTCCCAGCAATTTTGCCTCATTGCAGCAAACAGCCTAGTTTACTTTCATTTTCGTTTTCAGCATAGCTTGATAGGCACAACAAGAAAAAGAAAAATCTGCTCCCAGCAATTTACCTCTTTGCAGCAAGCAGCAGAGGCCTGCGCAAAACAGCTGAGAGCAAAAGAGCTGAGAGTCGGGAGGCCGATCCAATCGACTTGTGCTAATTAGGCTGTGCTGAAGCTGAAACAGGCTTGTTTCTTCTTGCTGCTTGCGGCAAAGGAGGTAAATTGCTGGGAGGCTGAGGCCAAAGGGTGGGGGCCAGTGAATGGGCTACATTCGGAATATAAGACACAGCCAAATTTTCACCCCCTTTTAGGGGGGAAAAAAGGTGCATGTTATACTCCGAAAAATACGGTTAATTTTTTTTTTAATATATCAAGCCAAGCCACTATGTATAGGTAGTCCTCAACTTACGACAGTTCATTTAGTGACCGTGCAAAGTTGCAACAGCCCTGAAAAAAACCGACTTAGGAACAATTTCCACTCTTACGACCGCTGCAGCATTCCCACCATTGTGTGATTTACATTCGGGATACTTGACAACTGACTCACATTTATGACGCTTGGAGTCTCCCGGGCTCATGTGAACTCCTTTTGCAGAGCACTTGACAAGCAAGTCAATGGGGAAGCCAGATTCATTTTAATAACCACGTTACTAACTTCACAACTGCGGCACAAAAGGTCGTGAAATGGGGCAAAATTCACTTAATGAATGTTTCACTTAGCAACAAAAATTGGGGCCTCAAACGCAGCCGTAAGTGGAGAATTACCTGTATATCTCCCCTACAATCTGGGTCCTCCGATCTTTGGAAGGATAGAAGGCCAGGTCAAACCTTGAGCCGGTCAGGATCAAACTATTGGCCGTCGGCAGAGTTTGCCTGCAATACTGCATTCTAGCCACTAGGCTACTGTGTTGTTTTTATGATTTCATTCTGCAACTAAGCTAAGGCATGCAAATCCCCAAATCCAACATCAATTCTTCCCTCCCCCACCCCAGATAACAAGACTTATTCAGCTTGGACAAAACTGGCCCATAAGGGTATGAAAATGTTACAATTCAGAGCAATCTCAGTTTAAGACTTAACATAGGATTAACTGTCCTGGGGGGCGGGGGGTTTCCCCCAAATTCTGGGACAGATGGGTTCTTCTGTTAAAAGACTTAATAATTCTCCTGCCAGTCACTCTTCAACCATCAACATCCAACTTCCTTTGACGTCAAAACCCTTTCAGGACCCTCTGAAGTTCAACACATGTCTGCATCATCGGAGGCAAAGCTGGAAGTGGAGGATGGAAAATGTAGTCCAGGACATCCAGAGGACATCAGGCATAGTTTTTCCCAAGTAGTCTTCTTCGTCCGATCAATGAGAGGATGCCCACTTCCAGGGGTCCCTCACCTTCCAAGTCCACACCTCACCCTCTTTGCCCCCTTATATCGGGGGTCCGGGAAGGGGGGACCCCCAAATTCCTGGGAAAGGATGGGTTCTTCTTTTAAGAAACTAATGATTCTCCTGCCAATCACTCTTCAACCATCAACATCCGACTTTCCTTTGATGTCAAAACATTTCAGGACTCTGTAATAGGAGGCGGTGAGGCTGGAAGAGGAGGGTGGGACCTCCAGAGGGCATCAGGCAGGGCAAGGCTGCCCAAAGTCTTTCCCAAGTAGTCTTCTTTGTCCTACCAGTGAACGGGTGCCCACTTCCAGGGGTCCTTTCGCTCTCCAAGTCCACACTTCGCCTCTTTGCCCCTTATATCAGGGGTCCGGGGAGCGGGGGTCCCCCAAATTCCTGGGACAGATGGCTTCTCCACCTTTCTTTGATGTCAAATCCTTTCCCGACCCTCCGAAGTTCAAGTCTGCGTAATCAGAGGAGGGGAGGCTGGAAGAGGAGGGTGGGACCTCCAGAGGGCATCAGGCAGGGCAAGGCTGCGCATAGTAGTCTTCATTGTCCTACCAGTAAGTGGGTGCCCACTTCCAGGGGTCCTTTCACCCTCCTAACCCGCTTCGACCCTTTAGATCGGGGTCCCTCCATTCCTCCACACCCCACTTCCTCGGCTCTTCCGCGCGCCCCCCCCCCCGACACCCCAAGGACTAAAGGCTGGGGTAAGGCGCCCCCCGATTGTAGCCGTAATCGTAGGGCATCGACGGCGGAGGCGGCAGCGGGCAATCCGCGAAGAAGGGCGCCGTCGGATCCGACACGGCGGCCACGGCGGCGTAGAGAGCCGGCAGGGGTCGCAAGGGGGGTCTCGGCGTAGAGCAGGGGCGCCAACGACGGCAGCGGGTCGTACAACGGCGGCTCCAGAGGCAGCTCGGTCGCAAAGACGGGTGGCGGCGGAGGAGGATGCGGCTCCGTCGAATCCTGAAGCAAGGCGCGGTAATCCGGAGCGGCCAGCAGATCGAAGAGCTCTTCGGCCACCGACGGGACGGGTCCTCCTTCCAAGCCAGCGGGGTTGGGAGCTCGGTTGGGAGCCGGCTCGGTGAAGAAGGAGCGGGGCAGGTTACGGTTCCGCAAAGGGACTTTCTTGCAGGCGGTGGGAGCCGTCGGGGCTTCCTTGTGCGAGGCAGGAGCGGCCGCGGTTGGAACGGCCGCCGTCGGGGCGGTGGAGCGCAGGCAGGAGTCGAAAAGCGCCGCTAGGCTTTTGCTTTCCCGTTTGGCCGGGGGAGGCTTGCAGGAGGGAGCCGTCGCGGCGGTGGAAGGCGCCGGGGAGGCCGAGCCTGGCTTGTTCGCGGGGGCGGCGGGACCCGAACCTGCCACCGAAGCGGGAGCCGTCGTCGCCGCCGCCGCCGCCGCAGCCTCCGCGTTGGCTCCGATGAGGCCGGTGCAGCGCTTGATCTGCTTCTGCAAATACTTCCGATGGTTGACTTTCCGCTTGGATTTGCCCGGCTTGTCCAAGGCCAGCTTGATGTTGCTCGACGCCGAATCGATGAAGCTCAACAGGTCCCGGGTGGCTTCGCGGAAATCGGCCGCTTCGGGGCAACCGTCGGGAGCCCCGACGCCGCCTTCCAGGAACAGCAGCGCCCCGCCGCCGCCGCCACCGCCGTCGTGGCCGTAGCAGCTCTCGGCCGTCGGGAAGCCGAAAGGGCCGAAAGGGCCGTGATGGGGAGGCGGCAGAGGCGCCGCTTGCACCGCCATCGCCGCAGAGGTTTGGGGTTTACTGCGGGCTCCGGGCAGCTGCCAAAGGACGCAACGGGCGGGGAGGAAGAGGCTGCCCGGATGGCCCGAGCATCTTGGGAGTTGGGGAGCCGGGGCCTGGCCGGGCAACGGAGCCGGCCTGCCAGTTGCCGGGGCCGCCGCCTCTGCAAACTCGGGGAAGCTGCGAAGCGATGGTGGTGGCGCGGCTGCTTTTTTTTTTTTTTCTCCCCACCCCTCGGCTTTCACTTGGCGGGAGGAGGAGGAGGAGGAGGAGGAGGAGGCGGGGGACAGGACGGGGGCTCGTCTGGGGCGGAGAGGGGAGGGGGCGGTTAACTCTTGAGTGGCCTCCAGCGACAAAGTGTGTGGGTGTGGGAGAGAGGGAGAGAGGGAAAGGGAGGGAGAGAGAGAGAGAGAAAGGGAGGGAGGGAGGGGGAGGGAGGGAGAGGGAAAGAAAGGGAAGGAGGGAGGGAGAGGGAGGGAGGGAAGGAAGGAGGAGAAAAAGGGAGAGGGAGGGAGAGCAAAAGAAATAAAGGAAGGGAGAGAGAGAAAGGGAGAGAGAAAGTGAGGGAGGGAGGGAGAGAGAAAAGCGGGGAGAGAAGGGGGAGAGAAAGGGGGAGAAAAAAAGGAAGGGAGAAAGGAGAAAGGGAGGGAGGGAGGGAGAGGGAGGGAAGGAAGGAGGAGAAAAAGAGAGCGGGAGGGAGAAAGGGAGAGGGAGGGAGAGGGAGAGAGAAAGAAATAAAGGAAGGGAGAGAGAGAAAGGGAGGGAGGGAGAAAGAGAGAGAGAAAGGGAGGGAAGGAGAGAGAAAGGGAGGGAGAAAGAGAGGGAGGGAGGGAGGCAGAGAGAAAGGGAAGGAGAGAGAGAGAAAGGGAGGGAGGGAGAAAGGGAGAGGGAAGGAGAGAGAGAAAGGGAGGGAGAAAAAAAGGGAGAGAGAGAGAGGGAGGGAGGGAGAGAAAGGGAGAGAAAGAGAGGGAGGGAGAGAGAAAAAGAAAGAAAGAGAGAGTTATTTGATGTCTGTAGAAAAGGGAGGTGGGACATTCTTCCAGGCAAGTTCTTGACTCTTCATGAGAACCTCGGGGCAGGGGGGTTTTTGGGGAGTGGGAGGTTGGATTCAGAAAAGAAGTTTTGCCAGGGCCACTTTCTGGGAATTTCCTCAGTTTTTAACACTTTCCAGGCCAGCTTCCACGTTTGGGGGTCTCCTGGTGGTCTCTTGGGGGGGGGTTGACCAGGAGTAAGTGAAAGGGCACAAAAAGCAAAAGAGAGAATAACAAAGTTGGAAGCGTTTAGTACAGGGCATCGATTGATTGATTGATTGATCTTTCCATCCATCCATCCAAATACAGAGCTTTACCGGTCTCTATATCTATTTATCTCTACAAATAATCAAATCTATATCTATACCTGTCTATCTATCCAAATAGGCAATGTATCTATTGTATATATATATATAGAGAGAGAGAGAGAGAGAGAGAGAGAGAGAGAGAGAGAGAGAGAGAAGAGAGAGAGAGAGAGAGAGAGAGAGAGAGAGATGAATAGATGGATAAACAGATGGATAGATACAGATAAAGGTAGATAGGTAGATAGAAAGATGGATGGATGATGGATGGATAGATAGATTAGATAGAAGATAGATAGACAGACAGACAGACAGACAGACACAGACAGACAATATGGAAATCTATCTGTCACTATATCTGCCTGACTATCTATCTATCTATCTATCTATCTATCTATCTATCTATCTATCTATCTATCTATCTATCTATCTGTAGAAAAATGTCTATCTTCCCTCCATCCGAATATAGCGATCTATCTATGATATATCTATTTATTACTACAAATAATGAAATCTCTATCTATATCTATCTATCCATCCTTCCATACAACTATGCAGATGTATCTGTATACAGTATCTAATCTCTATCTATCTATCTATCTATCTATCTATCTATCTATCTATCTATCTATCTATCTATCTATCTATCTCTTTATCTACAAATATGGATATATATATATATCTCCCCCTATCCCTGCCTACCGACCTATTCAACTCTCTCTTTCAATATGGAAATTTACCTACGTATGGTACCTATCTATCCCACTTCGCTTCAGCTGCCTTGTTGATTCTGGCTGCATCAAAGCCATCCTAAATTGCAAACAGTTTCCCCCACCCCCAACCACCCCCAGTTAACAAGATGGACAGAAAGAGTCCGACGACGATGAGGTATGGAGCATGGCCAAAGTGAGAATATTCTCTCTTTCTTCCTCTCCCCCCCCCCTTGTCTCTCTCTCTCTCACACTCCCTTCTCTCTCTCTCTCTTTAATTTGATCAAAGTGGGTACCCCTTTTCTTTTCTTCCTTTCTCCCTCCGGCCCGGCCGATGGGAAAATGAGAGCGGCCAAACAGGTGTCCCCCGCCCCTCCCCGCTCCCCCCCCCACATACAATCTCATTTCCTGCTTGCGTCTTAATCTGCTCGTCAATCGAGTAAGTCAGCAGTGGGAATTTCTCTCCCTGCCTGACAAGCATTATGGGAAGGCTTTGACATACAGCCTTCCAGGACCTAAACAGGCCAGCCTATTCTTTGCCCTGCGTGAAAGAGAGCTTTGTGCCAAATATTCATTAAACTGCACCACACAAGACCTTCAGAAAGCCCGGGAGGAGGAGGAGGAGGAGGATAAGAAAGGGTGTTGGGGGGGGGAGGGAGGTCCCCTCAATAATGAATACTCCATTTAACTGCAAAAGGAGCCAGAGCTGTTAAATTAAAGGGAAATCAAGGGCATTTTGGGCTGAGTGACCTAAAAGGGGAAGGGGGGAGATCTTGGTGTGCTCTGGGTGTGTGTGTGTGTGTGTGTGTGTGTGTGTGTGTGTGTAGGATTTTTACAAAACTGGAAGGAGGCCTCTGCCTGCAGAAGTTTGCAACTCCAATTTGAGGCATGCGGGGGGGGGGGGACGGGGACGGGACTCCGTGTGCCTCCTCCTCCTCCTCCTTGTAACTTTTCGGCAGGACGCAGCTGGAAATGTTCGGCTTGAACATCGGGCGCTATCTAACAAAATGAAATTTAAAGTAAGGTTCCACATTTAGGCAAGGGAAACCAGCTGCACAGGTACAGTATAGGTCAGTGATGACTAACCTTTTTTCCATCGCGTGCCAAAAGTGGGGATCATGCGGGAGGGGTCGTGCATGCGTGTGCCCATACCCATAATTCAATGTGCCCCACCCCCTGCACATGCACGCATGACCTCCCACCCCCTGCACTACCCCCACTTTTGGCACGCGATGGCACAGTGGGCCCGGTAGGCCTATTTTGCACCCTCCCCAGGCTCCAGGGGCTTTCTTGGAGCTTGGGGAGGGTGAAAACAGCCTTCCCTCCCCCACCTGGGAGGCCCTCCAGAGGCCAGAAACAGCCCATTTTCCGACTTCAGGTGGGCCCGGAAGGCCTGAAAATTAGCTGGCTGAGTAGGGCAATGCTCGCGTGCCCACAGATATGGCTCCGCGTGCCACCTGTGGCACCCGTGCCATAGGTTCGCCATCATGGGTATAGGTGGTACCTCGCTCAGTAGTAGTAACTGTGAGAGGGATCTTGGAGTCCTAGTGGACAGCCGTTTAAATATGAGGCAGCTGTGTGCGGCAACTGCCAAGAAAGCCAACACAGTTCTAGCCTGCATTAACAGAGGGGTAGAATCAAGATCACGTGAAGTGTTAATATCACTTTATAAGGCCTTGAGAAGGCCACACTTGGAATAATGCATTCAGTTTTGGTCGCCACGATGTAAAAAAGATGTGGAGACTCTAGAAAGAGTGCAGAGAAGAGCAACAAAGAGGATTAGGGGACTGGAGGCTAAAACATTTGAAGAACAGTTGCAGAAACTGGATATGTCTAGTTTAATGAAAAGAAGGACTAGGGGAGACACGATAGCAGTCTTCCAATATCTCAGGGGCTGCCACAAAGAAGAGGGAGTCAAGCCATTCTCCAAAGCTCCTGAAGGTAGAACAAGAAGCAACGGGTGGAAACGAATCAAGGAGAGAAGCAACTGAGAACTAAGGAGAAATTTCCTGACAGTCAGAACAATGAATCAGTGGAACAACTTGCCTCCAGAAGTTGTGAATGCTCCAACACTGGAAGCTTTTAAGAAGATGTTGGATAACCACTTGTCAGAAGTGGTGTAGGGTCTCCTGCCTAAGCAGGGGGTTGGACTAGAAGACCTCCAAAGTCCCTTCCAACTCTGTTATTCTATTCTATGGGTAGGGAAGGCCAAGGTTCAGATCATTTGCTGGGCCATGGAAAAGTGGTCCAGGCAGAAGAAGAACTATCATGGGTTCAACAATCTAAGGACAAAACTCAGCAGCACTTCTTTTGTGGAGACAATAATTTGGTCCTTGATACCAATAAGACCAAGGAGCTTATAGTGGACTATAGAAGGAATAGATCAGATATCCAGTCTTTGCTTATCAATAGAGACCAAGTGGAGCAAGTGGCCAATTTGAAGTTTCTGGGTGTTATCCTAAAAGAGGACCTGATCTGGGGCATACACATTGCAGCACTGGTCGAAAGGCCTCAGCAGAGATTATACTACCTGAGACTTCTCAGGAAACAACAACTGAATGAGAAATTGTTGGTGACCTTCTAAACTGCACCATAGAGAGTATTTTAATTTATTGTACCTGTGTATGGTTTGCTGAGTGCACAGTGGCAGATAGGACAGTGCTCCAGAGGGTCAAAGTCATTGCCCAGAGGATCATTGGTTGCCCTTTCCCCTCTTTGGAAGAGCTTTATAGCTCCCTCTGCTTTAAGAAAGTTCAAAATGTTCTTAAAGATCCATCTCATCCTGGGCACCTTTTTTTTTTTAACTATTACCATTTGGCAGACGGTACAGGATCATAAAAACAAGGACAAATAGGCTGAAAAACAGCTTCTACCCCAGGGCAGTAACTCTATTGAATTCTACTGTATAGTGCAATATTAATACTATATCGGTTTTTTTCAGTTCAATTGTGTAGAATGTGAAGGGTGTGTGTTTGTGTTTTATTTTTATAGTTATAATGTACACTGCGGATGGCATTTAATTTCGTTGTATGAGGTGCAATGACAATAAAGTAAACTAACTAACTAACTGTTGATAAAAATAGGATTGCCAACATGATCGTCAACGTCCGATGATGGATATGGCACAAGAAGAAGAAGACGATGCAAAAATTGGCCAAATTATTTTTATTGATTGATAACTAAATACTTCACCATGTGTTTTCCATACCTTCAGTTGGAGAATACGGTGCTGCCTGGGGGAAAAAAACTTTCAAAAGTTACAGATGCAGGTAATCCTTATGACCGGTTGGAAGTTACAACAGCACTGAAAGAAGTGACTTACAATCAGTCCTTGCTCTTAACATGCAATGAGAAATAAATTACCTAGAGAGGTACGTGTTAGAGTCACCAAGAAAGCAATAAAAAATAAGATTCTACAGAAAGCAAGACACAATCCGATTAAGTATAAAGGTAGAGAAATAGTAGTGTTAAAACAAATTCCGAGGAAAGTTAGAGATTTAAGGAGAGAATACCAGTTTTTGACGAAGTGATCAAAAAAGGAGTGAATTTTAGATGGTTGATACCAGAGGGAGTACTGGTGACATGGCAGGAGCAAAGATATAGGCAGTGGTGAAATCCAATTTTTTTTACTACTGGTTCTGTGGGCGTGGCTTGGTGGGTGTGGTGTGGCTTGGTGGGTGTGGCAGGGGAAGGATACTGCAAAATCTCCATTTCCATCCCATTCTGGGGCCAGCCAGAGGTATTTGCCAGTTCTCCGAACTACTCAAAATTTCTGCTACCAGTTCTCCGAACTACTCAGAATTTCTGCTACCAGTTCTCCAGAACCTGCTGGATTTCACCCCTGGACATAGGTTAGATTCAGTAGAGAAGGCAGAACAATTTTATGATGAATATTTGGGACCGCAAGAAGAGGAGAGATTAAGAGAAGAGAGAAAGTTTAGACGCCAAGAAAAATTTGTGGAAGAGAGGGACAAACAACAGAAAAAAGAGGCAAGAGGCAAGGAGGAAATAGCAATAAGAGAAGGAGCAAGGGTGAAAGAACCAAGAGAGACAAGAATTACTAGAGCAGCAAATCCTATATACAAGTAAAATTATGGAAGAAGAAGTAAAGTTAATGTCCATCCATTGCTTCTTGTCTTGCCTTCAAGTGCTTTGGAGAATAGCTTGACTCCTCTATTCTAGAGCCACGGTGGCACAGTGGTTAGAGTGCAATACTGCAGGCTACTTCTGCTGACTGACGGCTGCCTGCAATTTGGCAGTTTGAATCTCCTAGGCTCAAAGTTGACTCAGCCTTCCATCCTTCCAAGGTCAGTAAATTGAGGGCCCAGCTTGTTGGTGGCAGTATACTGACTCTGTAAACCGCTTAGAGAGGGCTATAGAGCACTGTAAAGAAGTATATAAGTCTAAGTGCTATTGTGAAGGAAGGAAGAGAAGGAGGGAGGGAAGGAAGGAAGGGAGCCCTGGTGACACAGTACTTAGAATTCAGTATTGCAGGTTAACTCTGCCCACTGCCAGGAGTTCGATCCTGACTGGCTGAAGGTAGTTGACTCAGCCTTCCATCCTTCCAAGGTCAGTAAAACGAGAACCCAGCTTGTTGGGGGCAGTAGGCTGACTCTGTAAACTGCTTAGAGAAGGCTGTAAAGCACTGTGAAGTGGAACATAAGTCTAAGTTGCTATTGCTATTCTATTTTTTTCCTAAGGGAAAAAAATTGGATATTTAGATATTTCCTCTTTAAAAAAAAATCAGTACTCTGTGGCAGCCCCTTGGATATTAGAAGACTGCTATCATGTCACCCATAGTCCTTCTTTTCACTAGAGTAAAAGTAAAGGTTCCCCTCGCTCATATGTGCTAGTCGTTCCCAACTCTAGGGGGCGGTGCTCATCTCTATTTCAAAGCTGAAGAGCCAGCGCTGTCCGAAGACATCTCCATGGTCATGTGGCCGGCATGACTCAATGCCAAAGGCGCACGGAACACTGTTCCCTTCCCACCAAAGGTGGTCCCTATTTTTTCTACTTGCATTTTTTACGTGCTTTTGAACTGCTAAATTGGCAGAAGCTGGAGCAAGTAACGGGAGCTCATCCCCTTACGCGGCACTAGGGATTCGAACCGCTGAACTGCCGACCTTTCGATCAACAAGCTCAGTGTCTTAGCCACCGAGCCACCATGTCCATCTTCACTAGACTAGACAGACCCAATTCCTGCAACGGTTCTCCATATGTTTTAGCTCTAGACCCCCTAATCCTTCCCTGCACTTTTTCCAGAGTCCCAACATCCTTTATCTTCGACAGCCCTATTGGAAAACAAACCCCCTCAAACTGGCATGGAATCACACTGGTTCTTGATAAGATAGAGAAGGCGAAATATTTCTGTTTTGGTATTACGCTCTTAAATCCAATCTTGCTGGCTAATTCTGTTTAATCCTGTTGTATGGAAGAAAAGAGATTTTGGGAAACTCACAAGGGTTTCAACACAGATGATCAACTCTTGTTTTCCTAAAACAAAGGCAACATACTTCATTCTCTCTTATTTGAATCCAGCCCTTTTGGTGGGGAGAGAGGAGGAGGGAGACCACACATTCTGATGCAAATTCAGCCAGATTTGGGGGGTAAAGGGAGAAAGAGAGGATAGCGAAAATGATACCAATGATCTAATTATCTGCAGCCCCAAATAAGAGAATTTCATTGAAAGAGGCCTCGAAGGAAGGTTGCCCCCAACCACAAAACACAAGAGGGAAACAAAAGGCAACATAGCAACAGTTTAAAACACACCCGCACGCACACAACTCCTTTCTGGGCACAAAGGACAATTTTATGAGCATCCCCCCCCCCCCCGCACCAGGCTTTCAGTGCTGAAGAAAGAAAAGGAGAGAGAGAGAAAGAGAGGTGGAAAAACCCAAAGCATTTTCTCTATGAATCAGTTTCCCCGTCTTTGAGGCTGATCCAAACCATGAATTGAGTGGCTGTGAATTTTCCCACAGCTATCTTCTAAGCATAAACTTTTGCAAAACTTTAGGGCAAAGACTGATAGTCAGACAAATGCAGGCAGATAGATACAGAGACACATATATATCTGAGATAGATCAGGTGTGTGTGTGAGAGAGAGAGAGAAAGATATGGTAGATAGATGATGGATGGATGGATGGATGGATGGATGGATGGATGGATGGATGGATGATAGGTGGATGGATAGATAGAGTGGTGAAATCCAAATTTTTTTACTACCGGTTCTGTAGGCATGGCTTGGTGGGCATGGTGTAGCATAGCTTGGTGGGCATGGCAGGGGAAGGATACTGCAAAATCTCCATTTCCACCCCACTCCAGGGGAAGGATATTGCAGAATCCCCCATTCTCTCCCCACTCCTGGGGCCAGCCGGAGGTGGTATTTGTCGGTTCTCCGAACTACTCTAAATTTCTGCTACCGGTTCTCCAGAACCTGCTGGATTTTTACCCCTGATATAGATACAACACACATTGGTAAGTAACTTACACCTCAACTTACACCGATTCATTTAGGGACGGTTCAAAGTTACAACCACCACTGTAAAAAAGTCCTCTCACTTACGGCCTTTGCAGCGTTCCCCACAGTCACGTGATCAAAATTTGGACGCCTTGGCAAGCGGCATGTATTTATCACTTCACAACTGCCTTACTTAACAACAGATGTCATGATTCCAATTTGGGTCATAAGTCGAGGACTACTTGTATTTATTTCTTTTTTTTTTTGAAAAAGTTTTACAATACAAAAATTTTTCATTTCCCTCCCCCTCTCCCCCCCTCCCCCTACCTCCCTCCCCCCCAACCCCTTCCCCCTCCCCATCCCCCCTTGACTTCTGCTACAGATTTTAAAAAAAAGTTTAAAACAAAAAGGAAAAAATTTTAAAGTATTCAAATTTTTAAATTGGAAAAAATTTAAAAAGACAAAAAAAAAACCAAACCCAATACATATAACAAAGTAATATAACAAATACACCTATAAATAATAATATTTTTCTAAAGTTAACAATATTGTAATAAAAAGAACTAATAATAAAATTTACCTCATTAACCAACCGTCAATATTCATTTAACAATCAATAAAGTACTTATAATATTCAAACCCAATTAAAAATATCATATCTTTCTGTGATCCATTAATATTAACATTACTAATCATATACCAAAGTCAATCCCCCTTATAATAAAATATAATATATCACCTCAATATCCATATCAGATAATTTTATCCCAACTACACCCCTTGACTAATTTAATTCTTGAGTCACCCCATTTTGGCATCCCAGCCAAAATCCCAGGAGTGGGGAGGGAATGGGGATTTTGCACTATCCTTCCCCTGGAGTGGGGTGGGAATGGGAACTTTGTGGTATCCTTTCCCTGGACTGGGGAGGGAATGGGGATTTTGCAGTATCCTTCCCCTGGAGTGGGGCGGGAATGGGAACTTTGCGGTATCCTTTCCCTGGAGTGGGGAGGGAATGGAGATTTTGCAGTATCCTTCCCCGGCCACGCCCACAGAGCCGGTAGTAAAAAAAAAAACTGAATCCCAGCACTGACCCAGATGTGGGCCATCCACATGCTAATCAGAAATCTGATTAAATGAATGGGATATTTAATTAACATCTTTGGACCCACTTCCTTTAAATCCTGTGCTTTCCTCCCCACCCCCCACCCCCTTTCCTTTTCTCCGTTGAAAGAAAGGATAGCATCCTCCGTAATCCAAAGTTTTCCAAACATAACCGACAGCTTGAAAGTCAGACATGGTTTGGTTTTAGAAAAGAGCCTCGGACTGGTTCATTGATTCTTTTCCCCGGCTTTGTTTAAGAAGGGCAGTTGGGCCGGGCTCCAAAGGCAGGAAGAGAAAAGGACATATTGTTCAATGGGAATCAGGGGTTGCTTCAGAAAAACGTCCTCTTCAGAAGGACACAATCGAAGGCTTAGATCCCGGGTTTCTTAAGGGAACACAGTCATGCAGCAGAGGTTGGAACCTGATGGGGCTGATGTGATATCCCGTATTTGGAAGAAAAAGAAAGGGGGGGGGAAAAGAAACCCCAGGAAGATGCTGAATCGAAATGCCTAAAGCGGGACTAGAACTCACAGTCTCCTGGTGATTAGGCCAAAGTTACCCAGCTGGCTTTGAAACAAATGATTGTCCAAACTCTTCTTCAAAACTTCCAGTGTTGGAGCATTCACAACTTCTGGTGGCAAGTTGTTCCACTGATTCATTGTTCTCACTGTCAAGAAATTTAGTTCTAAGTTGCTTCTCTCCTTGATTAGTTTCTACCCATTGCTTCTTGTCCTGCCCTCAGGTGCTTTGGAGAATAGCTTGACTCCCTCTTCTTTGGGGCAGCCCCTGAGATATTGGAGCCCTGCTATCATGTCTCCCCTAGTCCTTCTTTTCATTAAACTAGACATACCCAGTTCCTGCAACCAATCTTTATATGTCTTAGCCTCCAGTCCCCTAATCATCTCTTCTCTTCTCTTCTCTTCTCTTCTCTTCTCTTCTCTTCTCTTCTCTTCTCTTCTCTTCTCTTCTCTTCTCTTCTCTTCCTCTTCCTCTTCCTCTTCCTCTTCCTCTTCCTCTTCCTCTTCCTCTTCCCTTCTCTTTTCTCTTCTTCAGAAAACTGGATAGCAAGTTTATGCCCACCGGATACATTACAGCATTTGCAATCATCAAAGAAGAAAAATTTAAGGAATTTGCATCCCCATGGTCAGAGGATCAAAATTTGGGCACTGAGCAACCAGCATTCCAGGTGATGTGAATCATGGTTTGCAATGATAATCATCATCTTTCCAGCCAAGCAGTGAACGGAGGAAGCTAGGTTCGCTTAACAACCTCATGATTCCCTTAACTGCAGTGATTCGCTTAATAACTGTGGCAAAAAAAAAAGGATTGTAAAATTGGATGTGACTCACTTAACAACCCTCTTCCTGCGGTCGTAGGTCAAGGACTAACTGTAATCACTCTGAAAACATGAGTGTGCCGTTTTGGGGCAAGATGGGTGGCAAACAAATTGAATCAACAAACAAATAAATAAATTTGAGGGGTGTGACATGCAACCCCCAAAGAATCATTTCGATTCTTAAACAGTATTCGATTTTGTTTTGTGTTAAATTGTGCTTAGCGTTTGAACTTCTGTTACCGGCCACTGTAGCCTCCTTTTTCCACTTCTGATTTAGAAAAATGTGTGGCCTTTGGAAGGGTTAATTAAAAAAAAAATCTTGAAACAAATACACTGACCAGAGGGGGAAAAAAAAGGAGTAGAAAGGAGAGGAAGAAGAGGAAGAAAAAAATGCAAGCATGGAAAGAGGGCGGAAGAGAATTCTACATCCAGCCGTGCTCCGAGGAAGTGAGAGCTAATAAAAAATAATAACAATAAGTTGCACCAAGCCTATTTGCATTTCTATGGCATACAGTGGAAAATACTGATAACACCGGCTTTATTTAAAAGAAAAATAAATAAATAAAATCCGGCGAGTATCTGGCGTAACATCTGTGCCCGAGCACAAAAGGGAAAACAAGTGTGATTGTGACATTTCAACGCTGAGGCTTTTTCCAGCGATAAAGGCAGAATTGTATGCAAGAGAGAGAAAGAGAGAGTCGGTCTTTTTTCACTCTTATTTATCTCTGGATTCAACCAACAATAGAAGCAGCTTCTGGAAGGCTGTGGAGCCAAATCACAACTGCCAAGAAATGATTTCCAAGAGAGAGATCTGGGAAAATGCCTAAAATGTTCCTTTTCTCCCCACCACTCCTTTCTCATGGTGGCTTAAATTAAAAGGCCACTTTTATTTTAAATATGTATATATATTTATGCGTCAGGATAGAACTTAACTGCACCTATCTAGGGATAGTTAGTTGTCCCTAGTAAAATATTCATTTCATGTTTTACCAAGTGCATTATATTATGTGCCTGGCAGGAAGTATTGACAGTTACGGGCAGGGGTGGAAATCCATCAGGTTCTGACAGGTCCTGGAGAACGGGTAGCGGAAATTTTGAGTAGTTCGGAGAACCAGCAAATACCACCTCTGGCTGGCCCCAGAGTGGGGTGGGAATGGAGATTTTGTAATATCCTTTCCCCAGGAGTGGGGAGGGAATGGGGATTTTGCAGTATCCTTTCCCCTGGAGTGGGGTGGGAATGGAGATTTTGCAGTATCCCTCCCCTGCCACGCCCACCAAGTCACGGCCACAGAACCGGTAGTAAAAAAAAATTGGATTTCACCACTGGTTACGGGGAATGGTTGTTTTTCATTCCAACAGTCATAATTATATTATGTTTTGCATCAAATACATAGTTTTTCCTCCTTCTCTCATTTTTTCTTAAGGCTGAATTTCAATTTAGATGGCAATGACTGAAAGCCAGCCAGAAACCAAAAAAGTTGTGAGTTCTACTCCCATGTTAGGTATGAAAGCCATCGATGTGATTTTGGGCCAATCACCAGGAGAAAGTGAGTTCTAGTCCTGCATTAGGCATGAGAGCTGGTTGGGTGACTTTTCACCAATCACCAGGAGACAGTGAGTTCTAGTCCTTGCATTAGGCATGAAAGCTGGCTGGGTGACTTTGTACCAATTACCAGGAGACAGTGAGTTCTAGTCCTATGTTAGGCATGAAAGCCATCTGGGTAACATTGTGCCAATTACCAGGTGACAGTGAGTTCTAGTCCTGCGTTAAGCATGAAAGCTGGCTGGATGACTTTGTACCAATCACCAGGAGACAGTGAGTTCTAGTCCTTGCATTAGGCATGAAAGCTGGCTGGATGACTTTGTACCAATTACCAGGAGACAGTGAGTTCTAGTCCTGTGTCAGGCAGGAAAGCCATCTGGATGACATTGTGCCAATTACCAGGTGACAGTGAGTTCTAGTCCTGTGTCAGGCAGGAAAGCTGGCTGGGTGACTGAGCCAGTCACTCACTCTCAGCCTAACTTACCCCACAGGGTTGTTGCAAGAAAATAGAAGGTGTATTAGGTATGTTTGCCCCCTTGAGTTAGTTATCACGTAATAAAGTTAGGATAAAAACCTAAAAATAAAGAAGAGCCTTGGTGGCGCAGCAGACTAAAGTGCTGTTAAAGTAGCACTTAGTTGCCGGCTGCCTGCAATTACTGCAAGTTCAAATCTCGCCAGGCTCAAGATTGATTCAGCCTTCCATCCTTCCGAGGTAGGTAAATTGAGGACCCAGTTTGTGAGGGCAATAAACTGACTTTGTATAAATATACAAAAGTATGAAGGCTATTGCTTAACGCATTGTAAGCCGCCCTGAGTCTCCGGAGAAGGGCGGCATATAAATCAAACTAATAAAGAAAGAAATAAGAAATAACTGCATTGGGGCAGATGGCAGCTCAACTGCTGGAATGCCATCCATCTTTCCTTGCCCATAGAACCAAACACTGCTGTCCTTGCTAAAAAAAAATTCTGTGTGTCCTGCAAAGAATTGATTTTCTGCAGGAAGAATTTTTCAACTTTAGTATTAGCTGGGCAAAGTTCAATGAGAAAAAGGCCCGTCTCTGTTTTGCATGTGGTTAATGAGCTCCTTTGATCTGTTTAAATCGGGGGTCCGGAGCCGCATGTGGCTCTTTCACCCCTCTGCTTCGGCTCCCTGTCACTCAAAATATGTGTCACAACCACAATGTGCGACACCTGCCGACACATGATTTATTGAGCTTTGCAAGGCCCGGTAGGCCAACCATGGATAAATCCAAGACAAGTTTAAGAAGAAAACAGAACGTTTAATTCAACTACATATGCTAGTTTTTTTGGCCGCTCGAGAAATAGTCAGGCACGGGAAGGGTTTTGTGGCTCCCGATGTTTTCTTTTCTGTGGGAAACGAGTCCAAACGGCTCTTTGAGTGTTTAAGGTAGCAGACCCCTGGTTTAAATGATTTGAATGCGTGGTGCAATTGTACTAGTCCTGTTGCTCTGGAAATTGTTTCTGTTGTTAAGCTGAGTGAGAGAAATTATCCAAAGAGGCAATCACTGCCAATCTTTCGATTTCATTTATTAGCTTCCTCCACCTCTCCCGCGCTTAGAGTTCTTCCAAAATCAAAGCTCTGTTTTCTCCTTTAAAAAAAAAAAATTATCCCATCCGGGAATGAAAGCCACGGAATCCTTAGGCTATCCAACTGTGAATAAATTATTTATTTACTTCATTCCCATCTCAAAGGCGGCCAATCGCTTGGGAGGTTTCCAGATAAAATGAAAAGAAACAATGGGAATAAAAGAGGCAACACAGTCAAACAGAAGAACAAAATTAAGCAAAATTAAAAGAGGCTTCTCTCGACATTCCTGTCCCCAAAGCCTGATGGAATAACCAGGTTGTTGTTATTTTAAAAGAAATTTCTGGATGGTTATAAAAGTGGGCGGCACAGGAATTTTGGGGGGGGGAAATATCATTTCGGAGGGCAGGCGCTCTGTGGTCTGCTGGATCAAATAAGAAGGCCAGGTTTGATGGATGGACCTTGCAGTCCATCCTTAATTACAGATTCCAGATTACCAGAGTTGGAAGGGACCTTGTTGGTCATCTAATCCAACCCCACCCCAAAGCAGGGGACTCTACACCATTTCTGACAAATGGCAGTCCAATCATTCACGTTGCTTGATTAGATCGTACAGGCAGAAAGAATAGGTGGTAACATCAAAAAAAACAGGATTTTAAAGGTGACCTCCAGCACCTTGAATTGCACCCCAAAGCCAATTGTTAACCAGTGTGGTTCGTGAAAAATGGTATATTCTAGTGGTTAAGGCACCAGGCTATAAACTGAAAATAACCTTAGGTCTGAAAGATGGCGAGGTGAGTTTGGACCAATCACCAGGAGACAGTGAGTTCTAGTCCTGCCTTAGGAATGAAAGCTGGCTGGGTGACTTTGGGCTCATCAACAGGAGACAGTGAGTTCTAGTCCCACTTAGGCATGAAAACCGGTTGGGTGACTTTGGACCAATCACCAGGGGACGGAGAGTTCTAGTTTGCCTTAGCCATGGAAGCCGGCTGGGTGACTTTGGCCCAATCAACAGGAGACAGTGAATTCTAGTCCCACTTAGGCATGGAAGCCGGTTGGGTGACTTTGAACCAATCACCAGGAGACAAAAAGTTCTAGTCCTGCCTTAGCCATGAAAGCCGGTTGGGTGACTTTGGACCAATCACCAGGAGACGGAGAGTTCTAGTCCCGCCTTAACCAGGAAAGCTGGCTGGGTGACCTTCGGCCAGTCACCCTTTCCCCAGCTCAACCCACTTCACAGGGTTGTTGTTGTGAGGAAAATAAGGGGAGGAAGGTCTGTTGGATAGGTTTCCCCGCCTTGAGTTTTTTGTGAGAAAGAAAGAAAGAAAGAAAGAAAGAAAGAGAGAGAGAGAGAGAGAGAGAGAGAGAGAGAGAGAAAGAAAGAAGAAAGAAAGAAGAAAGAAAAGAAAGAAAAAGAAAGAAAGAAAGAAAGAAAGAAAGAAAGAAAGAAAGAAAGAAAGAAAGAAAGAAAGAAAGAAAGAAAGAAAGAGACAGCGGAATATAAACAAATAAATAAATAAACCTTATGCCAAGGGCTCCAACTTTTGGGGTTAAATATTTGGTGCTCGTTTGGAGAAGGCCAGCCAAAATCACAGGCATGGCAACAGGCTTCCTGTGCAAACCAAACCCCAGCCTTGCCAGTTTTTCCGCTGTGGAGCGTCAGAGGAGAAATGGCAAGGAAGAGGCCCAAGAAAAGAAAGGCCCGTTTCTTGGGAAATGTGGCTGCAGAAGTTAGTTTGGGTGGCATCGAAAACATGGCACACGCAGGACCGGGAGAGCTGAGGAAGAAATAATGTGAAGCGCTGGCAACCGATAGAACCAGGTTGCCAAGTCCCAGTTGCTCGATTAATGCCAAAGGGCTGGTGGGGAATTTGGGGGTGGGGGGGGGGGTGGGGGGAGGTAGCTAAGCAACCACAGAAAAGATGGCACTGCTGTTTGGAAGGAACATTTAAATCCCATCTTTTGCCCAAAATGCTTCAGCGCAGAAGCAGATCCTGTGAAGTAGGCAGGATAATTTTGTATCTATGTGTTTTTATTTCTTGGCTGTTCACCGCCCTGAGTCCTTCGGGAGTAGGGCGGTATGTAAATCTAATAAAATAAAATAAAATAAAATAAAGGCAGGGATCGATCCAATTGCAAATCCAGATGTTGGCAGCCATGTTTCCTTAAGGTCTTTCCCATCCGTAGAACTAAGGAGGAATTTCCTGACAGTGAGAACAATTAACCAGTGGAACGACTTGCCACCAGAAGTTGTGAATGCTCCAACACTGGAAGTTTTTAAGACGACGTTGGATAAACCATTTGTCTGAAGTGGGGGAGGGTTTCCTGCCTAAGCAAGGGCTTGTTTTCTTGCAGGCGTTTCCTTACCCCACTAGGTAACATCATCAGTGTTAGGAGGGAGTGGGGTTTGTGGAGTGGAGGAGGGAGGAGGAGGAGGAGGGAGGAGGAAGAAGAGGAGGACGACTGTGGGGTCCTTGGTGCTGCCTGAGCTAGCTTGTTTTCTTGCAGCAGACATTTCCTTACCCAACGAGGTAACATCATCCGTGTTAGAAGGGAGTAGGGTTTGTGGAGTGGGGGGGGGGTAGAGAAGGAGGAGAACTGCAGGGTCCTTGAGGCTCTCTGAGCTTGCTTCTTTTCTTACAGACGCTTCTAGCCAGCACTGATGATGGAACCTAGTTCGGGTAATGAAACTGGCTTCCGGTGGTCTTCCGGGTGCGGTTCCAGATGTTGGTTACCACCTTTAAAGCGCTCCATGGCTTAGGGCCCGGATACCTACGGGACCGCCTTCTGCCACCAATAGCCTCCCACCGACCAACGCGTCCCACAGAGAAGGGCTCCTCAGGGTGCCGTTGGCTAAACAATGTAGGCTGGTGACCCCCACGGGGAGAGCCTTCTCTGTGGAGGCACCCGCCCTCTGGAATGAACTACCCCCTGGGATACGTACGATTCCCGATCTCCGTACCTTCCACCGGGCCCTAAAAACCCTGCTATTTCAACAGGCTGGCCTGGCTGAATAAGAACCTGGATGGGGTATTTTTAAATTATGGGTTTTAATGGACAGGGCTAAATTTGTTTAATTCTTTTTAAATTAAAGAGCCTGAGTAGCGTAGGGGGCTAATGCCTCCTACTAAAGGCAGCAATTAAGATCCAGCTGCCTACAATTTCTGCGAGTTCAATCCTAGCCAGGCTCAAGATCGACTCAGCCTTCCATCCTTTCTAAGGTGGGTAAATTGAGGACCCAGTTTGTGGGGGCAATAAGCTGACTTTATATAAATATACAGAAGTATGAAGGCTATTGCTTAATGCACTGTGAGCCGCCCTGAGGCTCCGGAGAAGGGCGGCATATAAATCAAATTTTTTTTAAAAAAATTGGTTTTAAGTTTTGTATGATTCATTGTTTTATCATGGCGGTGCACCGCCCCGAGTCCTTCGGGAGAAGGGCGGTATAAAAATCCAATAAACATCAACGTCTACAGGAAAACAAGTCAGCTCAGACAGCACCAAGGTCCCCTCGTACTGACCTATATAGGCGACTCCCTAAATTGCAGAAATCCATCTAGAGAAAAAAAAAACTTTGTAAAAATGGTAATCAGGGCAAGGAAGATTTCTAACCTCCCCCCTTCTCTCTCTCTCTCTCTCTTTTAACCTTCCCATTAGCTCTTAATTCTGGATTTTCCACTGATCGGTGGCCACCTCCAGCTTAGTTGCTCGAGCCGAGTGGCTTTTCCCGGCCCAGCACCCTGCTGATGGTTGATTGCATTAATAATACGAACAGCGGTAGTCAGCAGACAGCGAGGGCCCTGGGCTGTCCAAATTGTCCTTGAGCCGCCTCAGTAAATTACTTGGTGACCCAGGATTTCGGCAGGGAGCTACTATAACTCAAGCCACTCGGTTTATTGAATTGTTCTCTCTCTCTCTCTCTCTCTCTCTCTCTCTCAGCCTCCCATGTATTGATCTCTCGGGATGTCAAGGGTCTGATTTTCGTCTTTTTGCAAAACGAGAGGCTGGCCCCGATTTCAGAATCAAGAAGTTCGAGTTGGTTGTTTTGGACAGGACTCTGCTGTTCCATGGGTTGATTGTTCTCACCGTCAGAAGAGTTCTCGTTTCCAGATTGAATCTCTCCTTTTAACAGATTAACAGAGTTGGAAGGAACCCTGATGGGTCATCTAGTCCAGCCCCCAGCTCATGGCAGTCCAATCTTTTCTTGCAAGTCTCACGTGGTGAAGCTCCCACAACTTCCAAAGGCAACTTCTGTTGCATCGGTTGATTGTTCTCGCTGTCAGAAAAGTTCTCCTTATTTCCAGGTGGAATCTCTCCTAGATCAGTTTCCATCCATTATTCCTTGTCTGGCCTTCAGGTGCCTTGGAAAATAGCTTGACCCCTTCCTCTCTGTGGCAGCCCCTCAAATATTGGAAGACGGCTATCATGTCTCCTCTTGTCCTTCTCTTCACTAGACTAGCCATGCCCAGTTCCTGCAACCGTTCATCATATGTTTTAGCCTCCAGTTCCCTAATCCTCTTTTTTGCTCTTCTCTGCACTTTTTCTGGAGTCTCAACATCTTTTTTTATAGTGTGGTGACCAAAACTGGATGCAGTATTCTAAGTCTGGTCTTACTAGGGCTTTATAGAGAGATATTAGTACCTTACTGGATCTTGATTGTATCCCTCTGTTAATGCAATTTAGGATTGCATTAGCTTTTTTAGCTGCTGCTGCACACTGCTGCCTCATATTTAGCTGATTGTCAACTAAGACTCCAAGATCCCTCTCGTAGTTACTGCTATGCAGCCTAGTTTCACCTCGTCTATATGTGTATTTTTGGTTTTTCTTGCCGAAGTGTCAAACTTTACTTTTCTCTACATTGAATTTCATTTTGTTAAGATAGGGCCCAGGGTTCAGGTCTGTCAAGATGCATGCTGTTTAACACAGGCATGATCATTGACTTACTTTTTTTTTTTTATTTGATTTATATGCCGCCCTTCTCCAAAGACTCAGGGCGGCTTACAATCTGTTAAGCAATAGCCTTTGTACTTTTGTATATTTATACAAAGTCAGCTTATTGCCCCCACAAATTGGGTCCTCATTTTACCTATCTTAGAAAGGATGGAAGGGTGAGTCAACCTTGAGTCTGGGGAGATTGGAACTTACAGTAGTTGCAGACAGCTGGAGTTAATCACAATGCATTAGTCTGCTGAGCCACCAGGCTCTTGTCACTATTGAGCCCAGAATTGACGCTGCTAAGTGAGAGAGTTGTTGAGTGAGTCTTGCCCCATTTTACGACTGTTCTCGCCACATTCGTGTTTTTTTTAATTTGATTTATATGCCGCCCTTCTCCGAAGACTCAGGGCGGCTTACAATGCATTAAGCAATAGCCTTCATACTTTTGTATATTTTATACAAAGTCAGCTTATTGCCCTCACAAACTGGGTCCTCATTTTACCTACCTTAGAAAGGATGGAAGGCTGAGTCAACCTTGAGCCTTTGTTAAGCCAATGATTGCAGTTGTTCTATTTGACGCACGGTTACTGAGTGGATCTGGCTTCCCCGTTGACTTGTTGGCAAAAAGGGATTGCGTGACCGCGGGACACTGCAGCCGTCATAAATAGGAACCAGTTGCCAAGCCTCCGAATGTAAATCACGTGACCATGGGGAAGCTGCAACGGTCGTAAGTGTGAAAAATGGTCAAAAGTCACTTTTTTCAGCGTCGCTACTTCGGCACAAGTAACTTCGAAGAGTCACTAAACGAATTGTTGTAAGTCAGGGACAGCCTGTATTTATTTATTTCTATCCCACCTTTGGATGGAAACTAATCAAGGAGAGAAGCAACCTGGAATTGAGGAGAAACTTCCTAACAGTGAGGACAATTAACCAGTGGAACAGCTTGCCACCAGAAATCGTGTGAATTGCTTCATCACTGGAGGTTTTTAAGAAGAAACCCAAAATGTTTTTTTCCCCCCAAAAGGAAACTGGATTTTCTTAGTTTTCTCTTGGAAAATGCTTCGCTTCTCATGCCAGAAGCTTCTTTAGTGCTGATTCAACTACAGGGTGGTCCTCGACTTACGACCACAATCGAGGCCAAAATTTCTGTTGTCTGAGCAAGACATTTGTTAAGTGGGATTTGCCCCACTTTACGCCCTTCCTTGCTGCCGTTGTTAAGCGAATCGCCGTGGTTGTTATAAGTTAGTCACACGGTTGTTAAGTGAATCCGGCTTCCCCGTCGAGTTGGCTTAACAGAAGCTGGCAAAAGGTGATGAGGTGAACTTAACACACCGCAACCGTCATAAATGTGAGTCAGTGGCCAAGCGTCCGAATTTTGATCACGTGACCAAACGACGCTGCGAGTTGAGGAAAAACGGCCGTCAGTCACTTTTTTTTTCCCCATGGCCGTTTGCCTCTCCGAACGGTCACTAAACGAAACCGTTGTAAGTCAAGGATACTTCCTGTTGTTTGGATTTAAAAGTATTTCCTCTCCGCCTCGAGTTCTGTGGAGAGATTTTATTTGAAAGAAGAAAGATATTTCAAATCCCCTTGAGCGACTGGCGGCCTTCCTCCGAAGACGAAGCGTTTAAAAGAAAGAGCAACTGTGGTGCAGCCATCTTAAAAGATTTAAGCTGATACATTCAGCTATTCTAACAGATTTTCTTTAAGCCTTCCATCCACGCCCCCTCCTCACATTCAGCCCGATAATCACATTACTTTTGTCATTAAAAGGTCTCCCTTCCTCTTTATGGCAGAGGCCTAAACTCCCAATGGGGTTCCACAGATTAGGAAAAAACAAGGCCCAACGGAAGGAATTTGGTGCCCCAAATCTCCCCCTTTTCCAAGTCTTTCTAAACTCTGAAAACTATGCTCTTTTTTTTTTAAAAAAAAGTTTTTTTTTCCTCTTCGAGCGCAATATTGGAGACCCATCTAGAATAACTCTTGTTACGGTGTGTTAAATTGGAAAAACTTTTTTTTTAAAAAAAGGAAATAAATTACATTTTATTCCCGAAGTCGGGATGTTTTCTTAAATACAATACTGCCCCCTTAAGTCCATGTTATAAATAGAATTTCACATGGGTTTTTTTTCCCCCCCCCCGAAAGAAGGCAGAAGTAGTCCTCAATTTACAACAGAAGATGATAGCCTGTTTCCCCAAAAATAAGACATCCCCTGATAATAAGCCCAATTGGGCTTTTGAGCGCATGCACTAAAATAAACCTCCCCCCCCCCCCGAAAATAAGCGCTCCCTGAAAATATTTAAACGCACAGCTGGAATGTATGTATGTATGTATGTATGTATTTATTTATATAAATCAGGAAATCAGGTAAGACGGCAAGAGGAGCCCCATCTTGCTCCACGCACCCCAAAATAATAAGATCTCCCTGAAAATGAGGCCAAGTGCTTATTTCGGGGTTCAAAAAAATATAAGACAGGATCTTATTTTCAGGGAAACACGGTACAACAACATATTGATTTGAAACCCGAGATATTTTTGTTGGGGATTTTACCAGAAACTTATAATAAAAAGAATGTATATTTGATTATCCATGTCATAACTGCAGCTAAGATTGTATTTGCACAAAATTGGAAAAATGAAGAGATTCCTACGGATGAGAATGTGATTAGGAAAATATTAGAATGTGCAGAAACGAATAGGTCAACATTTGCAATCAAAGAGAAGGAATAAACTGACTATTACATTGCATGGGAATTATTTTACCGATGGCTAGAGAATAAATATGAAAGTTAGAAATAAAAGTAGATTGGTGAAATACAGAAAATATAGTAATAGAATTCAACAAGTTAAGAAGAGAATGGTTATAGTATTAGACATGCAATGTATATCAATATAAAGAATAGACAAATAATGAATATGGATGTAAATTTTCATTGTTATTGCACAAGACATTTGTACCCAGATGACACACTGTTTAATGGAAGATGGATTGTTTGTATTAAAATAAAAAATAAATAAATAAAAACTTACAAGTTTGTTTAGTGACAGGTCAAAGTTTCCACGGCTGTTGGAAAAAAAGTGATTTACGATTGTTCTTCCACACTTAATGGCCATTGGCAGCAATCCCCTTATTTATGACCCTTATTTATGACGGCTGCAATATCCTGGGATCATGAGATCCCCCTTTTGCGACAAGCAAATTCAGTGGGGAAACCAGTTTCACTTAACAACTGGGTTACTAATTTATCAACTGCGGCGATTCACTTAACAACGGTGGCAAAAAAGGTCGTAAAACAGGGCAAGACTCACTTAACAAATGTTTCCCTTAGCCATAGGAATTGCGGTCGTAAGTTGAGGGCCACTTGTATTTTACTTCGTGTTCACTGAAGTTTGTACTTTGAATAAAATTTGTTACCTGAAACAAACGGAGCTGGCTTAGGTTTAGCCAGTTGACAACTCTTCAAGGTTTTTTTAAAAAAAAATTTAAAATTTGATTGATATGCCGCCCTTCTCCGGAGACTCAGGGCAGCTTACAATGCATTAAGCAATAGCCTTCATACTTTTGTATATTTTACACAAAGTCAGCTTATTGCCCCCCACAAACTGGGTCCTCAATTTACCTCCCTTAGAAAGGATGGAAGGCTGAGTCAACCTTGAGCCTGGGGAGATTCGAACTTACAATAATTGCAGACAGCTGGTGTTTAATTACAATGCTTTAGTCTGCTGAGGCTCCTTGTTACGGTTGAGAAGTTGTTACGGTTGAGAAGAAAGAGATGGTAAAGTTGGAAGGAGCCATCGAGGATCGTTTCCCGCACTATGGGGACGGGGTGGTGGTGTTCACCAGACTCCAGAGGCTTGGCTTGAGCCTTTGGGAGGGTGAAAACAGCCTCCCCTGGGCTCCGGAGGCCCTCCAGAGGCCAGAAACGGGCCCATTTCTGGACTTCTGAAACTTCCAGTAGGCCTGTTTTTCATCTTCCCAGAGCATCTGCACGAGCCCTGCACTTATCTGGCATCCAAAATGGGTTGCATGGAGACTCCTGGGAGGGGAGGGGAAGGGTGGGTGGGGTGAGTCAGTCCTTACAACAACTGGTTCGGCGAACCACATTAAAATTAAAATTTCTGGGCATTTATATCTCGGAGGACCTCTCATGGACTATGATTGCTAACATGCTTGGAAAGAAGGCACAGAAGAGGCTGTACTTCCTGAGAATGCTCAGGAAGATAAATCTATCTCAGCATCTACTTCTGTCCTACTATCGCAGCACCATTAAGAGTGTCCTGACAGACGGCATTCTTGTATAGTATGGGAGCAGCTCTGCAGTGGACATAAAAGCTCTACAGGGAATCATTAAAACTGCCCAGAATATCATCGGACTCCAGCCACCAGCCCTGGACGACATCTTCGAATCTCGTTGTTTGAGAAAGTTGCATAACATTCTCAGAGACTCTTCCCATCCTGCTTACAATCTTTTTGGACTGTTGCCTTCTGGCAGAAGATACAGAACAATTAAAACTCAGACCGCATGTTTTCTGAATAGTTTTTATATCCCAGAGCTATAATTGCATTCAACGATGTACTAAAGGGCCACCATCAGTGAGCTGTTGGACAGCATTACTTGGTCTGTTGTGTGGATGTTTGGGTGGTTTAGGGGTGGGGAATTTGTGGTGGGTGGGAGGGTGTTTGGGGATTGTTATGTGTGTTGGACCTACTCTTTGAGTGTTAAATGAATTTCGTTGTATGGGTATATTGTGTATACAAGTACAATGACAATAAAGTTATTATTAATATTAATATTATTATTAATAATAATAATAATTCCACTCCTGCACACATTACATGCAGAGGTGGGTTTCAGCAGGTTCTGACCAGTTCTGGAGAACCGGTAGCAGAAGTTTTGAGTAGTTCGGAGAACTGGTAGTAAAAATTCTGACTGGCCCCGCCCCCATCTATTCTCTGCCTCCCGAGTCCCTGATCGGGAGGGAATGGAGATTTTACAGTATCCTTCCCCTGCCATGCCCACCAAGCCACGCCCACCAAGCCACACCATGCCCACTAAGCCACGTGCACAGAACCGGTAGTAAAAAAAATTGAAACCCACCACTGAGTACACGGTGCACAGTTTTCAAAGATACTCATTTGATTGTAACTTGTGTGGGATTTAAAAAACATAGGGGATAACTTTCGTCTGACATCCAGCTTGTATCTGGGGTCTTGCCAAGGTGTGTGTGTGTCGGGAGGAGGTTTCCAAAAAGTCAAGATCAGCGAAAGCCCCCTCTCCCCTTTTTAAAGTGCTTTCCAGGCACTTGAAAATATGTTTCGGTATCTGTATTCTGCTGATCCACAATCATCGTTTCTCGTTCGCAGTTACCCGGGTCTCTTTACAAGACATATTTTCCAGGGTCCTTAGCTTAGTTGCTCTGCCTGGGTTTGTTTCATTAACGAGCATTGCCAAATGGATATACTGGTTTTCTAACTTTTATTAACAGCAGTATTTTATCTCATCGCAATCTTATTTTAGCGTCGTACAAACTGCAGTTCGTTTTCTCAAGAAAAAAAATAACCCAAGTAAAGATCGATCGATCGATCCATCAATCTCTCTTTCTCTCCCTCTCTCCATGCATCCATCCATCATTTTGTGCTACAACATTGGATCTGTACAGCCTTAGAGAAAAAGTAGGCATAGCCTCAAAAATGTTGAGAAACAGAAATGACCCAAATTGGTGCCACCAACCAACTTTTGGCCAAAATTTTACAGTAGCTAAAATTTGCAACCAATCCATCTCTCAAAGGCCCACAAAGGTTTATTGGAGATTTAGAATAGAATAACAGAGTTGGAAGGGACCTTGGAGGTCTTCTAGTCCAACCCCCTGCTTAGGCGGGACACCGTACACCATTTAATAGAAAGGCTGCTTGGATTATTTAAGTGTTTGTTCCCTTATTATTTCCTTCTCAAAATGATTTAAAGCACCTGAAGGTTTTAATAAAGAGAGATATAGTCAGCCTAAGAAAGCATGAACTTTTTACCATGACGAGCCTCGATTTTTAAACTATAAGAGCATTTAAGCCTTTTCTGGACTACCTATATATAGGCAGTCCTCGACTTACAATGGTTCGTTTAACAACCGTTCCAAGTTACAACGGTACTGACGAGCGTTTTTCACACTTATGTCCACTGCAGCATCCCCATGGTCGTGTGATCAAAATTCAGGCGTTTGGCGACTGACTCCTATTTATGACGGTTTGCCGTGTCCCATGGTCAGATGTTCAACCTACTGGCAAGCAAAGTCAATGGGGATGCCAGATTCACTGAACAACCGGGCGACTACCTTAACGAACTGTCATGGTTCACTTAACAACGGCGGCAAGAAAGGTCACAAAAGGAGGCAAAACAAAAAAGTTTGGGCTCCGTTATGGTCGTAAGGTGAGGACTACCTGCATTTCAACTATCAGTGGTGTTAAAGCTGTGGTGCTCTCTACATGGGGCTCCCCTTGAGGAGCACCCGGAGGCTCCAACTGGCGCAGAGTGCGGCCGCGCGGGTGGTGATGGGAGCGACGTGACGCTCCCATGTAACACCTCTCCTGCGCGAGCTGCACTGGCTCCCGGTGGTCTTCCGGGTGCGCGTCAAGGTTTTGGTTACCACCTTTAAAGCGCTCCATGGCTTAGGACCTGGTTATCTACAGGGCCGCCTACTACCGCCAATAGCCTCCCACCGGCTGGTACCCTCTCACAGAAAGGGGCTCCTCCGGGTGCCGTCGGCCAAACAATGCCAACTGGCAGCCCCCACGGGGAGATCCTTCTCTGTGGGGGCACCTACTATCTGGAATGAGCTCCCCCGGGAGTTACAGAGGATCCCGGATCTGCGCACCTTCTGCCATGCTCTTAAGACTTTTTTATTTCACCAGGCGGGCCTGGCCTAATCTTTCCCCCTCTTTTAATATGTACAATTTTAAATTATTGGGGTGTTTTAATTTGTTTGGGCCAAAGTGTTTAATTCGGTTTTATATTTTTATTTTTAAAATTTTGTATTTATGTATTTTTATTGTTTGGCTGTTCACTGCCCTGAGTCCTTCAGGAGTAGGGCGGTATATAAATGAAATGAAATGAAATGAAAATGAAATAAAGCTGGTCAGAACCAAAATGTCTTAATTTGCACGGGATTATTTACCCACTCCCTATCTTCTAGATGAGCTATTACTACCATGGTAGCTCAGAGTTACAAGATTTACAGATTAGCAGAGTTGGATGGGACCTTGTTAGGTCATCTATTCCAACCCACCATCCAAGCAGGAGACCCTACACCATTTCTGACAAATGGCAGCCTAATCTCTTCTTGAAAGTCTCAAGTGATGATGCTCCCACATAAATGGCCACCAGACACATCTTGTTTAGCATCACCCTTGTAAAAAGACTCTCCGTCATATCCAGGTCATGGTTATCCCAAAGGTGCTTTTGCAGGAGGCAACTGGACTTTCTTGTTTTTTCTCTGAAGGCATTTCGCTACTCATCCAAGAAGCTTCTTCAGCTCTGAGTGGATGGTGGGGAATTGTTGTGGCCCATCAGCGGCCTGTGCAGCTAGTAGCTGATTCAGACAGCGAGGAGACTGGTGTGGTGCTGCGCCAGTAGCCTGTGCAGCTGGTGCTCAAGTCGGACAATGAGGAGGCTGGAGAAGATGTGGTGCCAGAGGCGGGGATTCAGCCAGGGCCTTCAGAACCTCCAGAAGCTCCCATAACTGAAGAGGAAGAAGAGGAGGAGCCTCTTCTCGATGCACGGGGGCGCAGAACAGCCAAAAGGCAGGAGTGGCTCCTCAGGAGGAGGTCTCCTCGAGAGTAAGGCTTGGGGCTAATTGGCCACTCCCTTAGCCTATTTAAGGAAGGACAACAACTGATGCAATTTGCAGGGAACAACTTCGTTCATATTCCTTCGCTTCTTGATTCCAGAAACGTTCGGATCTTGTTTCTCTCTTGTCGGTTTTCCTGCAAATTGCTTCTGGGCATTCTGCCAACCACAGTAAGATTACGGTTATCTGAAATACTGTGCCTCAGAATTGAGTTATTATTCTTTGGATTCTTGTCGGCTGTTAATGAAGTTAAATTAACAGCCCTTGGTTCAGAAAAGACTAATTTAAACTGCACTTCTGTTTGAATAACTACTAAGAAAGCTCATTAGTAGTCCTTAATTAGTAAACTAAGGTTTGTACGGACTTTATGTGTCCTGCATTCTTTTGGGTCCATAGCTGGGGCAGAACAGGAATGGAAGGATTTATATTCCTTGTAGACAGCTGGTCATTTGCATCCTTTTAGAGGGTTGTTGAGGCCACTTGGAGGTTTACCTGTGTCCTCAGGGTCACCTGAGTGGTGCAAATGGTTCCTGTAGTCTGCATTTTTTCCCCCTAGAAATCCGTTCTTTCAAGCTATGCAATTTGGGATGAACCCCCTTCGAATGGTGTGAGAATATGAACCAGTAGCGGAAATTTTGAATAGTTCATAGAACCGGCAAATACCACCTCTGGCTGGCCTCAAAGTGGGGTGGGAATGGGGAGTTTACAGTATCCTTCCCCTGGAGTGGGGTGGGAATGGGGATTTTGCAGTATCCTTCCCCTGGTGTGGGGTGGGAATGGGGATTTTGCAGTATCCGTCCCCTGGAGTGGGGTGGGAATGGAGATTTTGCAATATCCTTCCCCTGGAGTGGGGTGGGAATGGGGATTTTATACTATCCTTCCCCTGGAGTGGGGTGGGAATGGGGATTTTACCGTATCCTTCCCCTGGAGTGGGGTGGGAATGGAGATTTTGCAGTATCGTCCCCTGGAGTGGGTTGGGAATGGAGATTTTGCAGTATCCTTCCCCTGGACTGGGGTGGGAATGGGGATTTTACAGTATCCTTCTCCTGGAGTGGGTTACGAATGGGGATTTTGCAGTATCCTTCCCCTGGACTGGGATGGGAATGGAGATTTTGCAGTATCCTTCCCCTGGACTGGGATGGGAATGGGGATTTTACAGTATCCTTCCCCTGGAGTGGGGTGGGAATGGGGATTTTACAGTATCCTTCCCCTGGAGTGGGGAGGGAATGGAGATTTTGCAGTATCCTTCCTCTGCCACGCCCACCAAGCACGCCCACCATGCCATGCCCACCAAGCCACGCCCAGAGACCTGGTAGTAAAATAATTTGGATCTCACCCCTGGTATGAATGGATTTCCAGAAAAGATTGCAGTCTATGGGAACCATTAGCATTACTCAGGGGAACCTCCAAGTGCTTCGACGACTCTCCGAAAGGATGCAAATGACCAGCTGTCTTGCAAGGAGTGTAAATCCTTCCATTCCCCAGCATCCACTCAGAGCTGAAGAAACTTCCTGGATGAGAAGCGAAATGTCTTCAAAGGAAAAAAAAAGAAACAAACCAGGAAGTCCAGTTGCTTCCTGAAAAGAAGCACCTTTTGGGATCATCCTGGCAACCAAACAACACGCAGAGAGGCAAATCTTCTGCTCCAATAGTGCTTCCGTGGCGACTAGATTTCAAAGTAAACAGCCAAAATCAAGAGCGGGATCTATTCAAGTAGAGCGCCTTCCAAGCCAATGGCAAGGAACGGCAAAAGTCTTGCCTGAAGTATTTTGAGGGCCGAGGTTCCTTCACAAATTTGTCTGTTCTTCCTTTAAAGTCGCCTCCTAAGTTATCAGCCGCCCTGCCACCTGTTGGTCCGCTGAATTCCGTAAATTAAGACAATACGGGTAGTCCTCGACTTACAACAGGTCAGGCAGTGATGGTTCAAAGTTACGACGGCCCGGCAAAAAAAAAAAGCCATGACCGTTTTTCACACTTATGATGGTTGCAAGGGTCACGTGATCTGCTTCTGTGAGCTTCCGATGAGCAAAGTCAACAGGGGCGGGGGGGGAAGCCAGACGCACTTCACAACTGTGTTATCGTTTTCACAAGTGCAGTGATTCACTTAAGAAATCTTTTAAGGACCCCGTAATCCCTTGCGGGATAGAGTCTGGGCAACTGAATGGAGCTGAGTGTTTACTGGCCGGATGCCTTTCCTGTTGCCAATGGGGAGTTACATTCAGCAGATATATTCTCATCGTGCCCAGAGAGAGAAATATCTGCCTCTGCCTAGGATTGAACTCACAGCCACTCACAGCCACTCTATGATTCGCTTAAGAAACATGGTGGGAAAAGTCGTAAAACGGGGCAAAAGTCACTCAACAAATTTCTCACTGAGCAAGATCAATTTGGGGCTCCGTGGTGCTTCGTAAATCGAGGACTACCTGTGGAGAGAGTACAAAGACAGCTAAGCAAGTGGGGCAGGCAAAGGGGATTAAGAAGCATTCTCCTTTCCCACTTGTGGGTCCTATAGCTCAGCGAAGAACAGGAAGAAATCGTCTTGGCTTCCTGGAAAGAGAGACATGGATGGGACGTCGCTAACCGAAGCCGAGCCATCTCGGTTCCAACTTGACTCGAACAGACATCTTGATGAAGAATCAGGAGAAGCTAAAGAATGCTCAGAAAAAGCAAGACGAAGAGGAGACAATCCAGAAAGGAGACAATCAACCAAAGGATAACCATTGCTACAAACCCCCCCAACTGTTATCCAGTTACTTTGGGCATTTTTTTAACCCTCTTGTGCTTCTGTAACCACAATTTCATGTAGTGGACTTCCAAGAGGCGAGCCTGCTGGACGGATTTTGGATCAGAGGGGTTGCTGGCACGCAGATCCAGATGATGAGCTCCTTCCGGGATCACGATGGCCACAAGAGTATCCGTGATGTTCTTTGTCACGCCACCTCCATACCAGGGATCGAGCCCTCCGTTGCTGGCAGAGAATGGAGAAGATAGGTGTGAATGGCATGTGTGGACTTCAAGGAGAATGCAGAGAAATAGTTACAGCACAATAATTCCGTCTCAGGTCAAGATTTGGGTCGAGGGCATCTCTCTCATCAAGCATCTTGAATTATGACATCTGTCAGGTTCCGAGGTCGTCTCAAAGAAATTGCATTTCAAACGAAGTCTTTAATGAAAAAACTCCCATTTATTAAGCACAACATTCTCTCCGACTCATCGTAGCCAACACTGACTTCCGACCCAAAAATCCTCCTTTTCCTTCCCCCACTCCTCTGCACTCATTGGCCATCTTCCAAGTCACTCTACCTCTAATCTACTGCTCCAGCTCAAAGGAATTTCCTCCCTCCCATCCCATCTCCTAGGGGATATTATTTCCAGGGAAAATAAGTAGGTGAAAAGTCAACCGTCCCTTTCCAGACGCCTCCGCTTCTCCTTCTTATGTCAGCACTAGAGTAAAACGCAGCTTGAAGTGCTGACAACATCAACACACAAGAATCAGAAGACAATTCCTTCTGTACTCATCCCGGTACCTGATTATTTTTCTATATTTATATCCTATCTTTTTTATTTTTATAAAATTACTCAAGTGGGCAAACATACTTAGTGCAAGCGCAGTGGTTAGAACGCAGTACTGCAGGCTAACTCTGCCGACTGCCAGCAGTTCGATCCTGACTGGGCTCACGGTTGACTCAGCCTTCCATCTTTCCAAGGTCGGTAAAATGAAAACCCGGATTTTTGGGGGCAATATGCAAATAATGCTACCGTGTTTCCCCGAAAATAAGATTTCCCCCGAAAATAAGCCCTCCTCAAAAATAAGCCCTCCTCTGAAAATAAGCCCTCCCCAAAAATATTTAAACGCATGGGCAGCTGGTCCCTGCTTCCCCTTTTTTGGATTCTGGGGCGCAACTGTCCTACCCAGGATGAGGTCCCGCCTTCCCACCTCTCTTCCACCCAGAGCTTTCCTGGTGGTCTCCCATCCCCGTTCAAAAGACTCTGCTCACCTTCGCTGTTTCGGATCCTCTGTCAAACTGGTTAGGGTTAAGAAGACAGAGCTGGAAATTGGGTAAGACGGCAAAAGGAGTCCCATCCTGCTCCATGCCCCCCAAAATAATAAGACCTCCCCAAAAGTAAGGTCAAGCGTTTATTTGAAGGTTCAAAAAAATATAAAACAGGGTCTTATTTTCGGAGAAACATGGTACTACATTGTAAACTGCCCAGAGAGTGCTGTAAAGCACTATCGAACTCCTGGCTGCGGGCAGAATTAGGCTACAATTCTAACCATTGCACCACCACAGTTCCTCTTATACTTATATACTGTACTATGGGACCGTATATGTCCCATAGTACAATATATAAGTATAAGGGGAACTGTGGTGTTGCAGTGGTTAGAATTGTAGCCTAATTCTGCCCGCAGCCAGTTCGATCCCGACCTGCTGAAGGTTGACTCAGCTTCCAATCCTTCCGAGCTCGGTAAAAGGAGGGCGCAGATTGTTGGCGCCAATAGGTTGACTCTGTAAACTGCTTAGAGAGGGCTGTAAAGCACTATAAAGCGATATATAAGTCTAAATACTTCTGCTATTGGTTATTGGTACAACTCACCTGAAAATGATGTTACTGTGAGCGCTTATGTTTTTCCCACCGTAAATGGTGGGAATCAAGGAAGGGCGTGGTCGTACCCCCCAGGCTTTGAAACAGCTCTCCGAGTAAGAATGGAAGTCCCATTTCTGTGGCTCAAACATATCATTGATACCATCTGAACACATGGGCATCACCATCTCAGTGCAAGCCTTGGAGACGAGAAAGGAAATAGGAGAGTTTCATTTGATAAGATCTCCTGGCTTGGCATAGCTCTGTCAGAGAGAGAGAGACGTTCATAGGCGAATCCCTAAAAATGCGAACTCCTAAAGATTTTTGTATTGTTTATTAAATTTCTAGGCTGCCACCTGACTAATACAGCGACCATCGGTAGGCTTACAATACAGGTACTCCTCGACTTAGAACAGTTCATCTAGTGAGTTATGACGTCACTTGAAAAAAAGGGAGTTACTGTTCTGCCCCAGCTACGGATCCCAAAGAACGCAACACACACAAAGTCCGTTCAAACCTTAGTTTACGGAATAAACCAGTCTTTTACAACAACGGCTGTTAATTAATTGCATTAACAGCCGTCAAGAATTCAAAGAATAATAACTGAAAGCTTACTGTGGTTGGCAGAATGCCCAGAAGCAATTTGCAGGAAGCTGATAAGTTAAGCAAGACAAGACACGAAGGTATGTGAACGAAGTTGTTCCCTGCAAATTGCTTCAGTCGGCGTTCCTCCTTAAATAGGCTAAGGGAGTAGCCAATTAGCCCCAAGCCTTATTCTCGAGGAGACCTCCTGAGGAGCCACTCCTGCCTTTTGGCAGCTCTGCACACCCGTGCATTGAGAAGAGGTTCCTCCTCTTCATCCTCTTCACTTATGGGAGCTTCTGGAGGTTCTGGATTAATCTCCGCCTCTGGCACTACATCTTCTCCAGCCTCCTCATTGTCCGACTCGTGTGCCAGCTGCACAGGCTGCTGGTGCAGCACCACACCAGCCTCCTCACTGTCTGAATCAGCTACTAGCTGCACAGGCCGCGTACGGGCCACAACAATTACAACCATTTTTCACACTTACAAACCATTACAGCATGCCCACCAGAGGTAGTATTCAGCCGGTTCAGGCGAATCGGTAGCGGCGACTGCGAGTGGACGTAATGTTCTCCTCTTTATCCATGTTTTCATGGCTATGCGCATGCACGGAAGGTGTGTGCAGCAAACTGGTGGCAACAATGTGTGAAATGTGTGACCCTGATCCCCACGGTCATGTGATCCAAATTCAGACGCTTGGGAATCTGGTATGTATTTATGACGGTTGCAGTGTCCGGGGGGGGGGGGAGGTGTCTCGTGACACCCACCCCCCTTTTTTTGCAACTTTCTGATCCAGCAAAGTCAATGGGGAAATCAGACTCACTCCACCACCATGTGGCTGACTTATCAACCGCATTGATCCACTTCCCAACTAGGCCAAGAAAAGTCGCAAAAACGGGGCAAAACAAACGTTTCCCTCAGTGACAGAAATTTTGGCCTCAACTGTGGTTGTACGTTGAGGACTACCTGTATTGTAAGTTAATGAAACGTTTCAAAAGCACTAAAAAGATTAGAACAAAAGGCTACAAATTGAAAAAATGACTACAGTAGTGGCCAAAATTGTGGAAACCTTTTGGGAAAAGTGTATTTTTGGGGTTTGATGGCTAATAACAACACTTTTTGGGGGGGAGTTTCAAGATAATCCTATTCCACTGCTGGAATGGCCTGGGAATAGCCCAGACCTTCACCCAATTGAAAATCTATGGAGCCGACTAAAGAAACTTGTTAGTCAGAAGCGACCCAGCAATAAAACCCAGTTAATAGAAGCCATCATTCAATCTTGGTTTCCCATGAGAACAGCTGAAGGACTAAAAGACTTGGTTCACTCCGTGGGATGACGCTGTAAGGCCGTCATTCATGCTAAAGGTTATCCATCAAAGGATTAACTGACATGGGGATCATTTTTGTATATCTTGTTTTTTCTATGGTGATAATTTTTGTATATCTCATTTTTTCTACGTGTTTCACTTTTCTTCTTTATACTGTAACTGCTATTCTAATAGCAAATCCTTCCTCAAAGTGATTGCATTACATTCTTGATTAAATTATCTTTCCATTGATATATAATTTTATGGTACTACTCCCCCAAAAAAGTGGTATTATTAGCTAGTTTTAGAAAATACACTTTTCCCAAAAGGTTTTCACAATTTTGGCCACTATTGTCTGACTTTTACATTGGAAAAAGGGGGTACCTTACATCATGATCGCCATTTCACCCACCCCTCCCATTATTGCCACGATGATTACGGGGTACACACCCACCTGATAAGACCAGCCCTTGAGGCCCAGACTTTTAGTAGCAGTCTGAGTTAAATTCAAGCAGGATGCATGTCCAGTGTAATTGTAGTAGATGTTTACAGCCCGGAAAATATTCTGCAGCAACAACCTGTCTGGCTGTTTGGGGTTTTTCAGGTATTTGCAGATAACCTAGAGGGGGGGGGGGGGAAGCAATAGAGAAGAATCAAGTCTCCCCAAATTAGCAGAGAGTTACACAATCCAATCCTGCGCAGAGCAGCTTATCCTTGGCACATCTGCAAAGCACAGACAGTCCTCGACTTATGACCGCAGTGGAGCCCAACATTTCCATTGTTAAGCGAGACATTTGTTAAAAGGGTTTTACGACCTTTCTTGCCCTCGGTTGTTAAGTGAATCATTGCAGTTGATAAGTTTGTTTTTGTTTTTTAAATTTGATTTATATGCCGCCCTTCTCCGGAGACTCAGGGCGGCTTACAATGCGTTAAGCAATAGTTTTCATTCTTTTGTATATTTTATACAAAGTCAGCTTATTGCCCCCACAAACTGGGTCCTCATTTTACCTACCTTAGAAAGGATGGAAGGCTGAGTCAACCTTGAGCCTGGTGAGATTCGAACTTACAGTAATTGCAGACAGCTGGAGTTAATTACAATGCTTTTCGTCTGCTGAGCTTTCCATATAAGTGGATAATCCATATAACTGGATAATCCATATAATTGCACCACTTGCATAAGTGGTGCAATAGGACTGGGTGTTTTGTTAATATTTCTTTATTTCTTTATTTATTAGTTCGATTTATATGCTGCCCTTCTCCAGAGACTCAGGGTGTCATTGTGTGGATTGTGGAGGCAATAAACTGACTTTGTATAAAAAAGAACACCACTGGGAGGGGGGGCGAAAGCCCTACTAAGCAGGTATATACAGAAGTATGAAGGCTATTGCTTTACGCATTGTAAGCAGCCCTGAGTCTCCGGAGAAGGGCGGCATATAAATCGAATCAATCAATCAATAAATAATAAATACATAATCACTTAATAAAGTATTGTGGGTGGCATTGTGCAGATTGTGGGGGCAATAAACTGACTTTGTATAAAAAAGAACACCACTGGGGGGGGGGAAGCCCTACTAAGCAGGTATATACAGAAGTATGAGGCTATTGCTTTACGCATTGTAAGCAGCCCTGAGTCTCCGGAGAAGGGCGGCATATAAATCGAACCAATAAATAAATAAATAATAAATACATAATCACTTAATAAAGTATTTCCTAGCTTTTTCCAGTTGTCCGAAATCCTTTTTCTCAGCTGGAAAGTTCAGGATTTCCCAAAAACGTTTTTGCTCCTGAGACGGGCCATACGGAAGTTAAAAGAGTTCCTTAAGAGGCTGCGACTTCTATGGAGAGCAGTGGGAACTAGAGACACAGAGCCTCCCATTTCCCCAAAGGGACTATTCCCCACCTCCACCCCCACCCCATGACTGAAGAGGATTAAACCGATGTATTCAAGCCATCTGAATGAATCCACCTTCCTAGCTACTCAATAGCTCTCCGGCTCAGTCTCAGAATAATCACATTAAGTTGGGTCACTGAAAACTCTCCGGGTTTCTAAACAAAGAAAAAAGAAGAAGAAGAAGAAGTGGTGACTGGAAAAAGCTTACGCACCCAGGGAAGCTGAATATGTTAGGGTTTTTTTTTTAAAGGATTTGACAAAAGAGGGAAAAAAAACCCTTCTTGATTTTTAGACCCTGGATGGACTGGAATATCTTGTGTGAAAAGGTTTTCTCAAGGAAAGCCCCACCACAACCATTTCAAAAATAAACAAACAAAGCTTTTTTATTAAAAAAAAGGCTGCAAACACCAAGGGCACCCAGAAAGCTCAAATCATAATGGACAAATCTTAACAAGCCAGTACTCAAGGGTTGCTTTCGATAAGTTATCAACAGTAGAGTCCTTCAAGTTTCTAGGTTCTACCATATCTCAAGACTTAAAATGGACGCCTAACATCAAAAACGTCATCAAAAAAGCACAACAAAGAAGGTTCTTCCTGCGCCACTCAGGAAGCTCAAACTGCCCAAGGAGCAGCTGATCCAGTTCTACAGAGGAATTATTGAGTCGGTCATCTGCACCTCCATAACTGTCTGGTTCGATTTTGCAACCCAACAAGACAGACACAGACTTCAGAGGAGAATTAGAACTGCAGAAAAAATCATGGCTACCAACTGCCTTCCATTGAGGACCTGTATACTGCAAGAGTCCAAAAGAGGGCTGTGAAAATAGCTACAGACCCCTCGCATCCTGGACATTAACTGTTTCAAACTCCTACCCTCAAAATGACGCTATAGAGCACTGCACACCAGAACAAATAGACACAAAAACAGTTTTTTCCCCGAAGGCCATCACGCTGCTAAACAAATAATTCCCTCAACACTGTCAAATTAAGTACTAAGACTGCATTACTATTCTTCTCCTTACTAGTACGTACCTATCTCTTCCCACTTATGGCTATATCCATTTTGCTTGTACCTTTACAATTTATATTGTTTTTATTGTTTCCTAGTATGATTTGATTGCTTATTAGTATCCTATGACTATCACTAAGTGTGGTATCTTACGATTCTTGACGAATATATTTTATCTTTTCTTTTTATGTACACTGAGAGCATCTGCACCAAAGACAAATTCCTTGTGTGTTCAATCACACTTGGCCAATAGAATTCTATTCTATTCTATTCTATTCTATTCTATTCTATTCTATTCTATTCTATTCTATTCTATTCTATTCTATTCTATTCTATTCTATTCTATTTCCAATTCTTATTCCAATCTATTCATTCTTATTCTTATTCTTAGTCTATTCTTTTCTTATTCCTATTCTATTCTATTCTATTCTATTCTATTCTATTCTATTCTATTCTATTCTATTCTATTCTATTCTATTCTATTCTATTCTATTCTATTCTGTATTCCTTATTCCTTTTTCTATTCTATTCATTCCTTATTCCTTATTCTATTCATTCCTTATTCCTTATTCTATTCTATTCTATTCTATTCTATTCTATTCTATTCTATTCTATTCTATTCTATTTCTATTCTATTCTATTCTATTCTATTCTATTCTATTCTATTCATTCTTTATTCTAATCTATTTAATCCAGGGCACTATCGGTTCGGGCAAACTAGTCGAACCGGCTGAATACCATCTCTGATTCAAAGTGACAATAAAGCTATTCTATTCTATTCTATTCTATTCTATTCTATTCTATTCTATTCTATTCTATTCTATTCTATTCTATTCTATTCTATTCTAATTTCAATTCTTATTCCAATCTATTCATTCTTATTCTTATTCTTATTCTTATTCTTATTCTTATTCTTATTCTTATTCTTCTTATTCTTATTCCTATTCCAATTCTATTCTATCTATTCTATTCTATTCTATTCTATTCTATTCTATTCTATTCTATTCTATTCTATTCTATTCTATTCATTCCATTCCATTCCATTCCATTCCATTCCATTCCAAAATCAGAAAGTCTAAAAAACAGTGTTTCTCAAGCTTAGCTATTTTAAAGATGGGCAGACTTCAACTCCCAGAATTCCTCAGCCAGCAAGCTCAACAGGGCAATGTCGGCCCCTTCCAGTAACAACGCAAGGCATTTTTCATAAATTTAGCTGCAACTCTTGGTTTCCCCCCATCAGATATGATCAATTCTTGAGTACTTTGCCATGGGTTTGTCTTGTTACATATTATAGGAATGAAATGGTTTGCTGTCCCGTGGAATCAAAATAACTTGAGAAACAACCCGATGCAGTTACCCGTCGATTGACAAGCCACTCACTTTGCAACACTCAAAGTTACAACTGTTCAAAGTCACTAAACGAATGGTCACAAGGACTACAAGTAGCGGTGTGGCCAGCTCTAAAAAGAGCTGCAGAAACTCAGCAAGGGAGACAGAACCTCGGAATGCCAAACCCGCCGGAATATGGATAATTTTTATTCATGATGCAATCGGATCCCTTTTTCCCCCCCTCAGGAATATAATTTTGGCGTCTTCTGGACAGCGGTGTGTTTCCAATATTATCATTAGTTCGCTGAGCGCACACCTTTCGCGCATGCACTTTGCTCACACGTGTGCCTTCCGCGCATACACCCAGCCTCAAAAATGCGCCTAAATAGGATGGCATAGAGCTGAGGTGAGTGGGCGGGCTCGCCCGCAATTTCTTTCTGTTACCCGGTTCGCCTGAACCGGTACGAACCGGCTGAATACTACCTCTGCTTCTAGAAAAGGCCAATTTTGAGGTGGGTCATAGAAAACAAAACAGTCACTTTGGGTTCAGTTACCTTAACAGGCCAGGCAGGGAGGGGCTGTAAGAAGGCGGCTTCATACGGATAGTCTACCATGGCCACATAAATCCATGTCTCACTTAGCCATTCTCTGAAGCTGGTGACATCTGTTGTGGTTTTCAAGGGGCTGCACAAACGAAATGTGTGGGAAAGCCACTGTAAACCTTTCTCTAAAAAGAAAAAAAAATCAAGAAATTACAGTTCTCTCTTTCTCTATCTCTCTCTATCTCTCATATATATATTGCTTTCTTCTCTTATCGTAGGTTTAAAAGTATGTATTTTACTTCAGCCGGGAATTTTCCTATATATATCTGTGTGTGTGTGTGTGTGTTTTCTGAGGTTTTTGCAGGTGTTTGTATGTAGATCTTTGGTTATTCGGTCTTCTCCCGCATAAAATTGGAACCAATGATGCAGCCAATAAAGTGGCTGCATCATTAGCCACTTTAAACCCCTCCAATCCATACATGAAGCAGACTGACACCCACCATGAAGAGCTGGCACGGCCACAAACACGAAGCCAAACAATAACAACGCAGCTCACCAGCTCAAATCCCCCTGCAACTCAGACTAAGCCGAGCACAACCAAGCCCCCACCCAAACAGAACACACCCCCAGCCAATTAGAGCACAACCAACCCCCCATCCAATCAGAGCACAGCCAAGCCCCCAACCAATCAGAACACACGCCTCCACCCAATCAGAACACAGCCAAACTCCCACCCAATCAGCTCACACCCCCCACTAGCAGTTAAAAGGAAGAAACAGCTGCGATCTCACATTGCTCCTGGAAGCACGAAGCCAAGAACACCAGCCTGAAGATGACGAATGAGACTTCATCGAAACGTCGCCAAGACACTTCCAATTTTACGCGGGAGAAAACCCGAATAACCAAAGACCTACATAAAAACACCTGCGAAAACCTCAGAAAACACACACATATATGTATGTATGTATGTATGTATGTGTATGTGTATGTTTTCACTTGGGCTGCCTGCATATTAGGCAGTTGTATTAACCTGTGAGCCACAAGTTCTCCTGCTTTTATCATCCATCTCTCCCTCTCTCTCTCCCACCCTCCCTCCCACCCTCTCGTTCACCCTCTCCCTCTCCCTCTATCTCCTTGTGGATGATCACTTGAATATGAACCAGAAGCGTGCAGCAGCAGCCAAAAAGCTAATACAATCCTGGGTTGTATAAACAGAGGCACAGAATCAAGATCACATGAAGTATTAGTACCGCTTTATAAAACCCTAGTAAGGCCACACCTGGAGTACTGCAAACCATTTTGATTACCACACTGGAAAAAAAGAGGTTGACACTTTGGAAAAAGTTCAGCGAAGAGCGACTAAGATGATCAAAGGCCTGGAGACTAAAACATATGAAGAACAGCTGCAGGATTTGGGTCTGGCTAGTCTAAAGAAAATAAGAATTAGGGGTGAAATGATAGCAGTGTTCCAATATTTGAGTGGCTGCCACAGAAAAGAGGGGGTCAAATTATTCTCCAAAGGCACCACAGGGCAGGACGAAAAGCAATGGATGGAAACTAAGCAAAGAGAGAAGCAACCTGGAATTAAAGAAAAACTTCCTCACAGTGAGGGCAATTAACCAGTGGAACAGCTTGCCTTCAGAAATCATGGGTGCTCCGTTACAGGATGTTTTCAAGAAGAAAACAGTCAGTTATTTATCTGAAATGGTATAGGTCAGGGGTCAGCAACCTGTGTCTCCGGAGCCGTATGCGGCTCTTTGGGCCCTCTGCTGTGGCGCCCTGTCAGGTGATCCCACCACTGGCTGGCGCCGCCCCTCGCCCTCCTCTCCCAGTCACTCCTTCCCTGCCCTGAGTAGGTAAGGGCGACGGTGGAGGATGGAAAAGCAGCTGGGGCAGACACAGAGAGATACAGAGAGAGAGGAGAGAGAGACAGAGAGATGTCAAAAGGATTTTGTGGTTCTCTGCCCTAATGACTGGCTAGGTAGGCATGGCTAGGGGGGCTCATGTGACTAGTGGAAGTGAGTGACATCAAGTTGGCTACGCCCACCCAGGTTTTGTGGCTCCCGGGGTTTTCTTTTTCTGTGGGAAAAGAGTATTTAAAATTGCAGACCCTTGGTATAGGTTCTCCTGCTTGAACAGGGGGCTGGATTATTAATTTAATTTAATTTAATTTAATTTAATTTAATTAATTATTTAATTTAATTTAATTTAATTTAATTTAATTTAATTTAATTTATTTAATTTAATTAATTTTTAATTTAATTTAATTTAATTTAATTATTTAATTTAATTTAATTTAATTTAATTTAATTTAATTAATTTAATTTAATTTAATTTAATTTAATTTAATTTAATTTAATTTAATTTAATTTAATTTAATTTAATTTAATTTAATTAATTTAATTTAATTTAATTTAATTTAATTTATTTAATTATTTAATTTAATTTAATTTAATTTAATTTAATTTTATTTTATTTTATTTTATTTTATTTTATTTTATTTTATTTTATTTTATTTTATTTTATTTATTTATTTATTTACTTACTTATTATTTATTTACTTATTTATTTATTTATATTTGTATACCGCCCTTCTCCTACTGGACACAGGGTGGTGCACAGCCAAGAATAAAAAACATTCCAGTACAAAATTTAAAATTATTAAAATTATTATATAAATTTGGCCCAAAATTTAAAATAATCCACATTACAATTTAAAATATCCAAGGGTGGGGGGGTGGGGGGGTGTTTATGCCAGCTCAGCTTGATGAAACCAAATTAGAAGACCTCCAAGGTCCCTTCCAGCTCATTCTATTCTACATCAGGATTACTCAACCTTGGCCACATGAAAATGAATGGACTTCAACAGCCAGAATCCTCCATCTTAGCAATTACTCCCTGTTAGCTTCTTACCTGTGTCAGCAATACGTTTAATGGCCGCCCAGGAATTTCGGATGGATTCCGAACAGCCAATCCCGCTTTTTTTGAAATCTTCGGTCACTATTTTATAAAAGGAACCACAGGGAACCAAGCTGTCGAACTGCCAAATGGGGGCCGATGCAGCCAGAGCTCTGCAACCGAAGAGACAAAATACAGGTAATACTCGATTTACAACAGTTCGCTTAGTGACGGTTTAAAGTTACAACGGCACTGAAAAAAGGGACCGATGACTGTTTTTCACAATTATGACCATTTGTCATGTTATTTACATTCAGATGCCTAAAGTCACTCAGCCGGCTTTCATACCTAAGGTGGGATTAGAACTCACAGTCCCCTGGTGATTGGCCAGATTTCACTCAGTCAGCTTTCACGCCTAAAGCGGGATTAGAACTCCTGTTGATGGGCCCAAAGTCACCCAGCCAGCTTTCACACCTAAGGCGGGACTAGAACTCAGTCTCCTCATGATTGGCCCAAAGTCACCCAACTGGCTTTCATGCCTAAGGCGGGACTAGAATTCACAGTCTCCTCATGATTGGCCCAAAGTCACCCCAGCCGGCGTTCATGCCTAAGGCGGGACTAGAAGTCACAGTCTCCTCATGATTGGCCCAAAGTCACCCAGCCGGCTTTCATGCCTAAGGCGGGACTAGAAGTCACAGTCTCCTCATGATTGGCTCGAAGTCACCTAGCCGGCTTTCATGCCTAAGGCGGGACTAGAATTCACAGTCTCCTCATGATTGGTCCGAAGTCACCCAGCCGGCTTTCACGCCTAAGGCAGGACTAGAACTTACAGCCTCCCGCTTTCCATCATCCTGACCGCTAAATTCTAAATCTAAGTAGTAATCAAAAGTAGTATTGATCGAAGTAGCCATAATGAAAAACCACCAGCGGAGAAGATTCAGAAACTAGCTGGTTCCTCTGTGGTTCCACAGGAGAGAGTGCCAAGTTGCTCCAGACTTACCCAATTACTACGTGGGGATACTTCATCCGGAACCAGGCAGCAAGCATTCCGCCATAAGACCCTCCTATGGCTATCACCGGAGTATTCTGCGTTCCAGGGATCGTATTTTTCAAGTGCTGGATAAGTACCGCAAAATCAGCCAGAGCTTGCTGCGACGTCAAGTAATTCAGGTGCTTAGCATCCTGAAACGAGACCACAAAACTTTTGTATGGCGCCCTTAGTATATTTACTCACCTTTCCTGCCCGTCAAAAGACTTCTGGACTTCAACTTCTGGTACATTTTGATTTTCTTTGTCATGTCACAAAAATGGGATCATGTGATCCCGTCCGTCATAGATATGAGTCAATTGCCAAGCGTCTGAATTTTGTTTTTGTTTGTTTGTTTGTTTTTTCCGTGGTTTTTATTGTTTTATTTATATAACATTCGATTTCCATCCAACAGTGTGCGATCTGGGTACAGTTATTTTTAAACATTCATAGTCCACAGATTTGTTATAATATTCATCATGATATTAATAATATAGTAATACCGTGTTTCCCCAAAAATAAGACATAATAATAAGCCCTCCCCCTAAAATAAACCCTCCTCCAAAAATATGCCCTCCCCAAAAATATTTAAACGCATGTACAGCCGGTCGCCGCAATTTCCTCTGGTTAGGGCAGGGGTCAGCAACCTGCGGCTCTGGAGCTGCATGTGGCTCTTTCATCCCTCTGCTGCAGCTCCCTGTCACTCAAAACGACCGCCAATGTGCGACACCTGCCGGCATGCCATTTATTGAGCTTTTCATGGTAGGCCAACCATGGATAAATCCAAGAAAAGAAAAGTCTCAGAAGAAAACAGAACGTTTAATTCAACTACATATGCTAGTTTTGTGGCCGCTCAAGAAATAGTCAGGCACGGAAGGATTTTGTGGCTCCCGGTGTTTTCTTTTTTGTGGGAAATGGGTCCAAATGGCTCTTTGAGTGTTTAAGATTGCAGACCCCTGGGTTAGGGTTAGGAAGACAGAGCTGGAAATCAGGTAAGACGGCAAGAGGAGCCCCCTCTTGCTCCACATGCCCCAAAATAATAAGACCTCCGTGAAAATAAGGCCAAGCATTTATTTCAGGGTTCAAAAAATATAAGACAGGGTCTTATTTTCAGGAAAACATGGTATAATAACAATATTACTTAACAACACCTTCTTTCACAATTCTCCACCACATTTCATCTTTTTGTTTCTCCTCCTTTCTAACTTCTGTTTCTATTGTCCAGCCACTGATAGAATATATCACATATCAGAAAATATTCAGTTTCTTCTTTATCCTTAATAGCGAGCGTTAATCTGTCCATTTCTGCGCATTCCAATATTTTCTTAATTACATTCCCCTCAGACGGAATTTCATCATTTTTTCCGTTGTTGTGCAAATACGATTCTAGTTGCAGTTAAGATAGGCCAAGCGCAGTGGTGGGTTTCAACTTTTTTTACTACCAGTTCTGTGGGTGGAGCTTGGTGGGCGTGGCAGGGAAAGGATACTGTTAAATCTCCATTCCCTCCCCAGTTCAGGGGAAGGATACTGCAAAATTCCCATTACCTCCCAATCAGCTGGGATTTGGGAGGCAGAGAATAGATGGGGGCAGGGCCAGTCAGAATTTTTACTACCGGTTCTCCGAACTACTCAAAATTTCCGCTACCGGTTCTCCAGAACTGGTCAGAACCTGCTGAAACCCACCTCTGGTCAAGTGTCTGAATTTTGATCACATGACGATGGGGAATGCTACAACAGTCATAAGCATGAAAACTGGTCATGCATCATTCTTTTCAGTGCCATTGTAACCTTGTACGGTCACTAAATGAACTGTTGTAAATCGAGGACTGCCTGTAGAGCTGAGTTCAACGTATGAGCAGTCAATCTGTGACTACTTTGAATTGGGAGTGATACTTACAGTGTATGACTTATTTCCAAACGGCAAGGATTCCCCGTAGTATCTGTGTTCGGCAAAAACCAGGATGGCATCCAATTCTTCGGCCACATTCCACATGAAACCCTGGAATGGAGCAAAGATGGTCATTTTTAAAAAAAAAAATCAGTAAAGAATAATCTTCACTCTTTTCAAATGTGTATACTGTAAAAAAAAGTCTGAAATAGTTTAACGGGATAGGAGATAGAAATAATGGAATAGGAATAGGAAAAGAAGGAAAAGGAAAAAGGAAAAGGAAAAGAATGGGAATGGGAATGGCGGTAGGGGTAGGGGTAGGGGTAGGGGTAGGGGTAGGGTAGGGGTAGGGATAGGGGTAGGGGTAGGGGTAGGGATAGGGTTAGGGATAGGGATAGGGATAGGAGGATAGGGATAGGGATAGGGATAGGGATAGGATAGGGATAGGATAGGGATAGGGATAGGGATAGGGATAGGATAGAGTAGAGTAGAGTAGAGTAGAGTAGAGTAGAGTAGAGTAGAATCGAATCGAACCGAACCGAACCGAACCGAACCGAACCGAACAGAACAGAACAGAACAGAACAGAACAGAACAGAACAGAACAGACAGAACAGAACAGCTTTACTGTCACTTTGAATCAGAGATGGTATTCAGCCGGTTCGGATTAGTTTGCCCGAACCGATAGTGCCCTGGCTGTATGCCATCCTATTAGGCATGTTTTTGAAGCCAAACGCATGTGCAAAGGCGCACCCGTGAGCAAAGTGTATGTGCGGAAGGCCGAGCGCATGTGCGGAAGGCAGGCGCGCATGCAAAACAGGCATGTGTGTGCACGAAGTGAGCGGTGCTCACGCAGGGCAAACCAGTAGTAACA